>CM018042.1:16917557-17322557 GCA_008638375.1 Nyssa sinensis | reverse complement strand
AGGGGAAGGCCTAGGGGTTAGGAAAGCAGCACATTGCAACATGGCTATGCTATCGAAACTCACTTAGCAACTTATGAACAACAACAACCAACTATGGGCTTAAGTCCTAATAGTGAAGTACAACCATCTTGATAACCTTAACCCCCCCCCCCCCCAAAAAAAAAAAAAAGAAATATCTCTCATGTATGGAAAAGAATATGTAAAACAATTCCCACCATCAAAAGTGGAACCAAATGGACGATTCGCAACAGTCAGAACTGTTAAACTAAATTTATTAAAACAGTTTTGCCAAATGAAAGGAAAATCAGAAACTGTTTTAAGAAAACATAATCTGTTGTTTTTAGTTTTACAGAAAACAGAAACTTAAAAAAAATAAAAATTTATAGAAAATGGTTTTAAAAGGAAATAGTATAATAATTTTTTTAAAACATGAACAAAAAATTGTAAAACCAGAGATTATAGTATAAGAAAAATAAAATATGTAAACACTTACAGAAACTGGAAAACTAGAGGATCAAGGCTTGTGTTTAACACAGTGTCCTTAAGACGATTTATGGCCCTCGAGGTGCTGCTTATGAGCTTTTGGTCGTCCGTCTCCCAGGATACAATGATCAACGCACTTGAAGGTGAAGCACTCAAACTTCAGTGCACAACGAACCAGACAATGACTTGCAACTCTTTCAAAACTGACGCACAAAATGTATATTTTTGAATGAATCTATATGCAACGAATGTGTGTATATTTATAAACTTCTTCGTGCCTATTTGGTACAGGCACGAAGGTTCTGTTGTGTTTGTTCATGGTGAACAAACACAAATGCACCCATGAAGAAGACGACTGTTTAGTCAAAATTCAAACCAATGCAATCGCAAAACGACGTCGTTTTGGATTTAAACCAAAACCAAAAAACATGCTCACATAACGTTAATGTTTTTAGTTTTAATTAATCTGGTAACTAAACGACAGCGTTTTGATTTGTTTTTAACAATTACAAAACGACAGCGTTTAATGAAAAATTATTTAAATTAATTTTCTTCAAAAAGATATATATATATATATATATATTCAACGGGCCATGCCCAAGCCTGAACCCGAACCCGAACCCGAACCTGACCTGATTCAGTTCGATACGGGGCGGGGTGGGGCGGTGGTGGCGGCACACGCGCGTGTGGTGAACCAAGCATGTGCTAGGCCCTCCTCTTTCCACAAAACTTAGGTACCCCTTGGGGTCCAAATCCTCCTCTAAGGTAAGTGTATGTATACTCTTTAAAAGTCTTGTACCCATCCTATGTGGGACTAAAACTTTTTGCACAAGCTTCAAGCTTTTGTTACCATTTTCAAGTGGTGATGTTTGAAAGTAATTTCTCATTTACACCTTAATGGTCTTGAGCAACCTAGTATATAATCTTAATCTCCTTATAGAGGAGAACACATTCCCATGTGGACCCTACTAAAATTAATTTGTGGGACCCATTTTAATTTTAGCTCAAAGATAGCTAATTATAATGCTAAAAAAACCCATTTTTCCAACAATCCCTCACATGAATGAAATTAATTGAAAGTAATACAAATGACATGCAGACACTAAAAGAGAGTTCAGTTGGAAATTTCTTGCATAGAGGAAGGTAGTTTGTGGCCTTGAACCTTCCATTGTGAAATGCTATCAGGGTTACTGATTGATTAGTGAACATGATGTCTTGAACTATTCAATCATTTGTATAAACCAAGACAACAACATTCACACAGAATCTTTTCTGACACAGTTGGTTCTCATGATTGTAACAATTTCTCGTTTCATGAGTGCTCCTAGATAATTTAGCTTTTATTATTCTTATAGAACTGGCTCAGTTCACACTCACATAGGTGATTTCTTATTAAGAGTATCATGTTATACCCCACTTGTATATTAACAAAGTATAAGAATCATTAGAAACTTAGCTTATCCTTTTCAACGCTACAGGCATCACTATTCTTATCATAGAAATGGGTAAAAGATTTTATCTCCATAATGGGTCTCACATAATTCGGTCGTCCCTTTTAACCTAGATCTTAGGATTTCTAGTCAGCTAGGTTGGGTTGCTATTATGGCGACTCTTAGTGCATAGGCTTTAATCCTATTCCCTTCGACGATTTATTCACTTGCTTTCTGGTCAAACCTTTGGTTAATGGATCTGCAATGTTATCTTTTAACCTTATGTATTCAATGGTCATAATACCATTAGAGAGAAGTTGTTTCATGGTATTATGTCTTCAATGAATATGTCGAGACTTACCGTTATACATATGACTCTGTGCCCTACCAATCACTAATTGACTATCGCAATGAATACAGATAGCAAGCACAGGTTTTGGCCACATTGAAATATCTTCTAGGAAGTGACGAAGCCATTCAACTTCTTCACCAGCTTTATCAAGTGCAATAAACTCAAATTTCATGCATGTTTGTTTAGAAGATTTCCATGATACCGCTCCACCACCAAATGTAAACAAATAACCACTAGTGGATTTTGAGTCTTTGGTATCGGATATCCAATTCGCGTCACAGTATCTTTCAAGTACTGCTGGATATTTTGAGTAGTGCAATCCATAGTTTTGGATGTATTTTAAATACCTTCAAAACCCTAACTATTGCCCTCCAATGGTCCGGACCTGGATTACTTGTGTATCTACTCAATTTGTTGACAGCATAAGCTATATCTGGATGGATACAATTCATCACGTATATTAGGCTATCGATTATTTGTGTATATTCTAGTTGCGATATGCTTTTGCCATTATTCTTTGATAAATATAGATTTACATCACAGGTGTTCTCGTTGGATTGCTATCATCTTGTTTAAATTTCTTGAGAATTTTCTCAATGTAATGTGATTGAGATAATATCAGTCCATCTGATGTTCTAGAGATCTTTATCCGAAGTATAACATCGACAACACCTAAGTCCTTCATGTCAAACTTATTGTTTAACATTTTTTTAGTAGCTTTAATGGCTTCATTATTACTACCCATAATGAGTATATCATCAACATAGAGACAAATAACGACAAAACCATTTTCGGTGTTCTTGACATATACACATTTGTCACACTCATTGATTTTGAACCTATTTGACATCATTACACTATCAAATTTCTTATGCCACTGCTTTGATGCTTGTTTTAATCCTATCAGGAGATTTAACAAGCCGACATACTTTCTTTTCTTAACCTAGAGCAATAAACCATTTGGGTTGTTCCATGTATATTTATTCATCTAATTTACTATTTAAAAAGTTGTCTTTACATCCATTTGATGTATTTTAAGATTGTGTATAATTGCAATAGTTATTAACATTCGAATGGATGATATTCTTGTAAGAGGTGAATATGTACCAAAATAGTCCAAGCCTTCCTTTTGCTTGTATCATTTGATAACAAGTCTGCCCTTGTATTTATCAATAGACCCATCTGCTTTCATTTTCTTCTTGAATATCCATTTATATCCAAGAGGTTTTGAACTTGGTGGAAGATCCACTAGTTCCCATGTATGATTTTTCATAATGGATTCTACTTCATTGTTTATAACCTCTTTCCAATAAGGAGCTTCAGGACTCGACATTGTTTCTTTAAAGCTTTGAGACTCATCTTCTAACAAATACGTTAGAAAATCTGGACCCAAAGATTTTGATTTTCTAGCTCTTTTTCTATGTCTAGGTTCATCATCATCTTTTTGGTCTTGACTACTGCTTATTGAAGTATCACGAGTACTTTTAATTGAATTCGACTACTGTGTTGATTTGTAAGAAAATACATTTTCAAAGAAAGATACATTCCTTGACTCAATAATAGTATTAACGTGCATATCGGGAATTTTTGATTTGTGAATCAGAAATCGATATGCACTACTATTATGAGCACACCCAATGAAAACACAATCAACTGTGTTTTATCCTATTTTAACCTTTTTTGGTGTAGGAACTACCACTTTAGCTAAACACCCCCACACTTTTAAATATTTGTAAAAAGGTCTTCGACCTTTCCATAACTCATAAGGGAATTTATTGGTTTTCTTCTGAGGTATTCGGTTGATAATATAATTTGCGGAAAGAATTGCTTCCCCTCCCCCAAACAAATTCTAAGGCAGTCTAGAACTTAATAACAATGCATTCATCATTTCTTTTAAAGTTCTGTTCTTACGTTCAGAAACCTCATTTTGTTGAGGTGAATAGGGTGCAGCTGTTTGGTGTATAATACCATGTTGAGAACAGAATTCACCAAAAGGTGCTTCATAATCACCACCTCTATCACTTCTCAATATCTTGTTCTTCTTATTAAGTTGATTATCAACCTCATTTTTTAAATGAATAAACATTTCCAATGCGTCATCTTTACTTCTTAATAAGTAAACATGAAAATGTCTTGTGTAATCATCAATAAAGGTAAGAAAATATTTCTTACCACCTCTTGTTTGAATAAATTTCAAATCACAAATATCTAAATGTATCAAACCTAGAGGTTTTGTACTTCTTTCAATTGATTGAAAAGAAGTTCTTATGAGTTTAGCCTCTACACAAGTTACACATTTATGCTTTGGATCAAATTCAATTTTAGGCAAACATTCCATATTAATTAATCTACGCAAAATATCATAATTAATATGTCCTAGTCTACCATGCCATACATTTGAAGACTCAAGCATATAAGCAGAAAATGTGTTATTATTATTATTCTTAATAGGAGGTACAATGGTTATTACATTCATCTTAAAGAGCCCATTGCTCATATACCCCTTCCCCACATACGTCCCATTTTTGTTAAGGATAAACTTGTCACATACAAAGATCAATTTAAAACCATTCTTACTCAAGAATGATCTAAACACTAGATTCTTTTGAATTTCTGGCACATGTAGCACATCATTGAGAGTAAGTTCCTTGCCTAAAGTCATCTTCAATACCTACCTTCCCTTGGCCTTCAACCTTGGAAGAAAAAGAGTTTCCCATAAAGAGTTGTTCTCTATTATCTATGTTATGATATGATGAGAACATCTTCTTGTCTGAGCAAACATGGCAAGTAGCTCCAGTGTCCACCCACCATTCCTTTGGTATTGTTGCCAATCAAATTCACCTCGGATACCACTGCTAAGAGGTTCATTTCTAAGACGTCTTCAGAAAGGTTGTCCACTTGGGTTATATTGGCTTGAGCACATCTCTTGCTTGGATTCCCTTGGTCCTTACGACTGTGACAGTCCTTAGCACGGTGCCCTTGTTTGTTGCACACATAACACTTGCTTGGAACTTTTTATTAGGACCATTGCCATTGTGCTTCATCTTCTTATTCTAAGAGCTTTGCCCTTGTTCCATAATATTGGCCTTGGATTCCATGACCATCTTACCTGCTTTATTTTTGAAAGCACGATTATCTTCCTCTATCCTTAGTCGAACAATCAAGTCTTCAAGTTTCATCTTCTTTTGCTTGTGCTTAAGGTAATTCTTGAATTCCTTCTATAATTGGTAACAATTTTTCAATAATTGCAGTCACTTGGAATGATTCACTTAAAGACATTCCCTCTACATGAATCTCATGTAGGATGACTTGTAGATCTTGAACTTGATTAATCACAGTCTTAGAATCCACCATCTTGTAATCGAGGAATCAGCCAACAAGAAGTTTTTTCATACCGGCATCTTCTGTTTTGTACTTCTTGTCAAGTGAATCCCACAATTCCCTTGTAGTCTTGATGGTGCAATACACATTATATAATGTATTATCTAAACTGTTGATAACGTAATTCCGGTATAAGAAATATGCATGCTTCCATGCCTCCATGACGGCAGCCACTTGCCTATCTATCTCATTTTCCTTCAAAGCAGAAACATATTCACGAAGAAACCGAACCAAATTCAAGGTGGTAAGATAAAACAAGATCTTTTGTTGCTATCTTTTGAAATTAGAGCCATTGAAGTTCTCAAGCTTTTCTCCATGGTTTACGTGCATAGTTCCAACTGTAGGAGCAGGGGTAGAAACTACCACATGGGACTTTCAGTAATCATTTAGACTGAAATCACAAAATTATAAAATTAAGGTTAATGAATTCTCAATCTGTATTTAAACATATTACTAAAATAATGAAGCAATCTTCAATTTAATTAAATAAAATAAAGAACTAAATTTCTGTACTAAACAGAAATATAAGCAAAAAAAAAAATTTTTTTCTTTCTTTCTTCTTCTCAATTCTGAATTTTTCTAATATTTGAAGTATGAGATATTGCAACAGAAATAAACTGATATATATATATATATATATATATATTGAATAAAGACAAATTTAATTATATATATACATATATATATAAAGACAAATTTACTTATATATATATATTTGTATGTTTCTAAGTTCTTAAACTTTTTGACAATATAAAATAATTATAATAACTGAATTAATAAACAAATTTATAAAAAATAACACATTATATAACATCCCAAGTTTCAGAAAATCTGAAGCTTCAAATTTAGACGATCCCTTTACCAAGTCAAACCCATCTCCAGGAGCAAAGGATATGGAACTCACACAATGAAATTTTTTCTACTAAAAGTGCTTACAATTGGATCACGAGAGATTCTCAATCTTCTAGTAATAATCCAGAGATTAAAGACTGGTATTGGCTGTGGAAATTAAAATGCCCGCAGAAGTTGAAAGTATTTTTGTGAAAAAATTTACATAATTTTCTTCCTACTAATAAACTAGGATTTTGCTGGAGTATAGCCCCCAACTCCCAGTCTATATAACCCACCTGCCTCAGGGAATGTACTGCAGCCAGCCAAGTGTGGAAAGCCCTCTTATCTGCCCAAGACTTTAGGATGGAAGAACAAAAAAAATCTCTATGTCTGGATAATTAGAAATACCCTAAGGGTTAATCAGAATAGAAATCTGGGAGAAATATGGCCTTTGAAATTTATGGCAGCTCTGTGGGAGATATGGAAAGCGCGTAACAAATGGGTTTTTGAAGGGTTGACCCCAGACCCGTTTAGGATGCTTCGTTTGATTAGTATAGAAGCTAATGAATTTCATACGGCTTTTGCAGGTGAGACTCAAAGAGTCTAGAGTTCCAGCCCAAAAATGATCAGTTGGACATTTCCCCCGTCGGGCTAGACCAAACTGAACACAGATGGAAGTGCACGAGGATGTCTGGGTCTAGCCAGCTTTGGCGGTTTGGCTCGGAATGATCAAGGAAAATGGATATTGGGCTATAGTGGTTTAATTGGCAGTACCATGAGCCTCATGGCAGAACTATGGGGCATAAGAGAATGTCTCAATTTGATGCTGATGAGAACAGTGCATAGGCTAATTGTGGAGTCTGGTTGCATGAACGCCATCTTGCTCCTTGGTAAAGGATGTGAGAACTCCCTTTTTGAAGCCCTTGTGAAAGATTGTAGAGCCTATACGAAGAAACTTGCCAACTGTGTTCTCTCCCACTCATTCAGAGAGGGCAATCAAGTTGCAGAACGTCTGGCAGAGATGGGTCAGAATCTAGTGGAGACACTAACAGTTCGTTTGAATAAGTAAGAGGAAAAGAAAAGGAAAGAAGAGTATTAGTTACGAGGGAAAGGAGAGGAAAGAGTAATTCCTCCTTTATGTTTGGATAACTGATGAAAGAAAAGGAGAAGAAAGCATTTCATCTTGTTTGGGAATGATAAAAGAGAGAAAGGAAAGGAAATGATTCTATATTATTTTATTATTATATCTTTTGGATGCATTAGGATAAAGGTGTCATTTTTATTTTGACTTTTATAATTTTAATAGTAATATTGGTATTATCAAAAATTCATTAAATCATTGTTTCATTTCGCTCCATTTCCTCCCACTTTTGGAGGGATAACAAAATTGCTTAAATGAGGGTCAAGCTCTCCCTCCCTCCCTCTCCCTCACTTTCCTTCTTAATTTTTAAAACAAACATGATATAAGCTCTCCTTCCTTCTTCTTCTCTTTCTTTTTTTTTTTTTCAATTCCTTCCATCCAAGTATAGTGTAAAAGTTTTGATAGACCCTCCTATAGAGCTCGTTGATATTCTCAAGGCGGACGGGATGTCTGTTCCGTTTGAAAGGGGCTCCTAGCTTCCTTTGTTGGTTTTTTCTTCCCTTCTTGTAACAAATACATATATTTGCAATGGCTTCTTTCTGCAGCAGTGGTGTCTCTAGTTACCCCGCATTTTTTCTCCATTTTACAGGATGAGTGACTAACTCAAGGTCACAAACACTATTTTAATTGCCATTGAGATTTTCATCCTACACAATAACAATTAGAATGCTTTTAGTACAATTTTTTTTTTCTTTTCTTGGGAGGGAAATTGCTAATAAAGCTCAAACTTATGACCATGTACATGATGAAATTATTTACTGGCCAAAGAGCATTACTTCTGAACCAATGAACAAGTGTCGAGTGGACTTGTCAGTGACACATGGTATAAAACTAATACGATCATTTTGTTAATTGCATACATAACTTTCAATTTTAAGACAAGTAATACAAAAGTAAACATTTTGTATTTTTTTATGAAAAACTTTCATGAGTGGTCAAGTGATAAAGACATTGATGATAAAATTTAAGTGTCTTGAATTCGAATTCGAATTTTCTCTGTGCTAATTATTGACAACTAGAGCTTAAAGGGATGGATCTGATTGTCACGAGAAAGAAGACTTATTATAGTATGCGTAAGTTAGTTCAAGATACCCTGGTCAATTCATAAAAAAAAAAAAAAAAACTTTATTTTTTTAATTTTTTTTCATGTGGTCCAAACTATAGTCACAGGCTACACATGGACGAATGTACTTTTTCCCATCCATGACATGCCATAGTCTGGATGAAGATGGAATTCGATCTCAGATCTCTATAACAAGTATCTAGATACCTAATTAATTGACATCCTTGAAACTTTTTCTTTAACAATATTTGGAGTTTTCAGTTTGTAAAGGGACACTTGAATCATTAAATTTTAGAAAAGGTCATTGTGCATCGTATTGACAATACATATACAAGGACAATAAATCTGATAAAAAGTTGATGGTTTATTGTGTTGACTGAAGAATAAATTCAAGGACAATAAATTTGATTTAAAAGCTCATTATGCATTGTGTTGACTATAGAATATTAACAAGAGTAGTCTCATGATTGATGGCATTGATTCTATGAATACAAGTATGGCCTGTATTAAGTTACAACAACTTTAAAGGAGAAAATAAAAGACTGTAAATCTAATATAATTAATTAAAACAAGATTTAAGGAGAGAACCAAGCTCTTACTTTTGTCATCCCAAATTTTCCAGATGATGGTAATACGTTCCAAATTACTATTACTAGCATTTGACTGATTACAAACAAGAGACGACAAATTGAGACCAATCTACTTAGTCTCTGAAAATTTTGATTTTTCATTCTTATTTTTTAATTTTATTTTTAAAAAAATTATGAGTTTTTTTTTAAAAATTTATTTCTATAAATTATTTAGGTAAGCTATTAAAAAGTACTTAACAATATTAAATATGAATATTTATAATGAATTTGGACCGATTTAATAAAAAAAATTAAACTTGTTAGTTTAACACAAATCACACTTAATAAAAAAATTATGATTAATAAATATAATTTAAAATTTTATTATAAATAATCTGAAAATCAAATAAGTGAGAATAAAAATCTCAAAATGCATTAGGTATGTTTGATAGATTGATCCATTCCAAACAACCATACACCAATCTATTAAAAAAAATAATTTCAAAAGCTGACGTGCCCATTCCAATTTACCACCGAAAGAATGAAGCCTTTTTGAACTTTTGCCAGAGGTAAAGGCTTCCAAAATCCAAAGTTGTCTTGTCTGTAAAGCCCAGAAGTACGGCTTAAACAAGCATAATTTCTTACATTAAATTGGGCTTATTTTAGTAAACACAAACACACAAGATCTTTTATAATTATTAAAATTCAGTCTGTGATTGCATAATCAGCATCCCACTTCCCACTTAACAATAAAGATAGCAGGACACTCACATGATATACATCTTACAATCGAGCCATGCTGCCCGTGTTGCCCTTTTTTCGATTCCCTTTTCTGACCAATTTCACAAAACACTTTTCATGTTTCAAAAACAGAAAAATAATAATAAAGAATTGTTTTCTTTGAAGCTTTAACATTTTGTTCCTTCCCCACCAAAAAAAATTAACATTGCTTGAGAAAAAACTACCCTTATACGAGTCATTATATTGTTTAATGAACTTAATGGCCTTCTTGTATGTTAAGGATTTAACCTCAGTCGGGCAAGAACACCTCTCAACATTTAGAATGGATGATAGTATGCGAAAATGATCAAACAAATAGTAAATTAATTTTTAATAAATAAAAACACACAGAAAATATACAACATTTACGTGATTTAGTAAGATGCATACATCCACGAATAGCGATAATCAATTCACTATGTATCAAAGAGATTACAAAAGCAAAAAACTTCCAAAACCCGCAACCTCTTTTTCTTTTCAATGATAACTCTCATTTCTTTAGTCAAACCCCTAAAAAATATTACTTTTATATAAGTGAATTTACAACATAAGATAAAAAAATGAGTCCAAAAATAAAATCAAGTCAAAAAAATTTTCTCAAAAGTTCTACAAGTCATTTTAGGTCGTAAACGGATTATCAAGAATTTAAGTGAATTTATGATAGTCACTCAACAGATGAATGTGCAATAATTCCAGCAGGACACATTCACATGAAACACTATTAACAGTCCTCCATGTTCTCCATATTTCTACTCCCTTTTTCTTCCATGCATGACAAAATACTTTTCTTTTTCCAAAACCAACAGAATATATGTATATGTGCGTGTGTGTGTCTGTGTGTTTGTTGTCAATGTGTAGGTAGTTTTCTTGGTAGCTCTAACATGTAACCCTCAAACCCACCGGGTCCAAAAAGATAAAAAGGTTCATTTTGCCTACAGTCCAATGCTACAACAATTTGAATGCGAATTATAGGAGTCCCTATTTTCTTCCATGATAGCCCTGTTTTTTCAGCGATAGGATTAGAATGGATAGTTCTTTGCCCTCGCGCTATGCAATTCCACCGCAATGAATTAGAACCTTTAACCGAATTATTATTGAAGAATTCATTTATGTAAATAAATACAGGCTAAGATTTTCAATAAAATTATGCTATCCAGCTCTTAAGTCAACAAACAAATATATAGTCAACTCTCTTATAATTAATAGACTTAAAAGATAAAAAATTTATTAATTATTAAAATTAATAATTATAAATTTTCTTATATTTTTATTAATAAAGAATTATTTCATACATGTATATGAATTTCAACACAACAAGAGAACTCATCATCAAACTTTTAACTTCATTTCGATATTGCATAAAACAAATACATATAATTTTTAACTTAGGGCATATAAAAATCCATATCCATTTGAACTAAAGAAGTTATGTTTCTACGCTTACTCATGCTATAATTTTTCTCACTTATAATACATTTAACTCCAATTTAAATAAAATTCATAATATAATTACTAAAACATATTGTAAATAAGATATATATATATATATATATAAGTATATGTATAATTATTTTCTGTCTCTAATATTATAAAGGATTTTTTTAAAAAAAGTATTAATTATTAAGTAATAAAATTATTAATTATCCATCACTAGAATCAAGTTTGTTAGGACCATGGGAATCCGATATTATAATTGGCTAATTCGGTTTAACATAACATGCTTTATGTGTAATCCTTACATAAGTCCTACGAATGAATACCTCAATGTCCGTTCTTCTCCAAGTTTATCCAAGAGACATTACTGTATATCACTACCGGTCGACTTGGTTCTTGAATGGTATATTAGAATTTGTATTTAATTTGGGTTTTACACACTCACATCATCCATGTATTTAGTGTTTATCATAACATCATGTATGTGATTGACTTGTGGTTGTGATCTAATTTTTTCAAAATGCATCTTTAAAATACTTAAGGAAAAAAAATTCAATTCACAAGACAAGCAAGAATAAGCAACTCTTTGTTGCTCATTCGAACGAACAATAGAAAGATTCGTTTTCATTTGTTTGAAGGCTCTGTATCAAACAAAGAGCTGCAACCTCAAAGTTGTGCTCGTTTGATATTCGTTCTTTGTTCGTTCGAACGAATTAGTAAACATTTAAACAAAGAATGGTTCGTTCGAACAAACCTTATGCGAAAAACATATTTATATTCCGTTTTTCAGTCATTTGAGGATCAATCAAGTTCTTTGCAAAAATACATGAAAATACGATTTAGAGTAGTAAAAAACAGAGTGAGAGAGTCTCATATTGTGAGAGCAAAATTGTTGATAGATCATGAAGCTCTTATGAAAGATTATTCATACATATCTATATTCTTGTTCATTGATCGATTTAGACCATCCATTAGATCTAAATCAGATCTAAGAGCCTTGGTTCATGTTAATTTCAGCATTGACAAAAGATGGAGTTTAAGCTTGAGGATTTGGCATTTAGCGGTCGGTGGATATCAAAGTCACGAGAATTTGCGATTGTTGAGTGGCTTGATCGGAGGATTCCGAGACCGTCGATGATTTTAGTTGTTTGAAGGTTCCAGCTATGAAATGTTTGAGGATTCAAGAAAAATTTGGAGACTTGAGAGGGGGTAACGGAAGTTTGAGGTACTAAGCTTGTTCGTAGATACGTTGTATTTCATTTTTCATCATAGTAGAAGTCTTCCTTGAGCATTGACCCGACTCTGGAGTTTTATTACAAGGATTGTTGTCTTTGGTGGTTTCTCTGTTATCAATTAGTTTGCAAATCTCTCATTCTCTCCTTCTCTTTCAATTTACTATTTATTTTAATTGAAATGCTTCCGTTAGAATATAGAAATTGAGTTTTCATGAAATTCATACTTGTTTATTTATTTGATAATTTGAAAACTTGATTGAAATCATAAATTAAGCAAATTAATTTTGAATTGTTAAATTGCATATAAAATCCAGCTAGATTGATCAATTTGGTAAAGGATGATAGGTTTATATATTTGAATTTTTAAATAATTCATTGGTAGATGGGTATAAATGTTTGATCAATTACATTAAGTGATTTTGTTGATTGCATCATCTTTTGTTTTAACCAAGAATTGAAATCAAAATAGAAAGAAGTTTTTTTTATTTAAAACCTACCTATTCAACCCCCTTCTAAATGATATTTACGTTTTGAGACGTTGAGTAATATTCCTAATGGTATCTTTATGACAAAGTCGATTCTTTAAAAATTTATTAATTATTAAAAATTATTAATTTGTTAAATATTAATTATAAGAGAATTAGGTACTAGCCTTTGTAGTCCCGTGATTTTTTTTTTCTCTCCTTTTTCCCCTGAGTCAGGCAATGGTACCATTTCCCAGCAATCAGCTGTGGATGAATGTGTAGTTTTCCTGCAGATCATGGCCATGGTCATATAATAATATTGTATCTAACTGTACCAGGCCAAAAACAAGAAAAAAGCTCAATCTAGCCATCATCCCATGTGCAGCACACAAATAATTCAACCGTTGCCTTCGTCGCTGGGTCGTCGGAATCTTGCCATGGTACACTCCCTCAATCCTTTGGCGGTCCTTTTTGTCTGCCACTTTCACATGACAACATAAACAAATCATTGTTGCCACAATGTCATGGGAATATAGGGCCCAAACTAAACCAACTACCACAGAACAGACGAAACCAGACGCCATCACCAATCCGACAAAGATTGCGACAAAGCTCTCAATTTGTGACGGCCCAGCAAAAAAGATAAAAGGAAAAGGGAAAAGCATCAACCCATGCCAACACTATGAGAAACATATAATCAACATAGCACATAATGCAAACAAGTATACAAATAATAATAATGATAAGAACAAGTTTTATTATAATGAGGAATTCATATTCAATTCACCATTAAGATACAAATTTCACTTGAACCTCAGAATAGATAACAAAAATTGAAGATCTTCCATTAACAATGCTGCAGCCAACACCATCACCAACCTTATGCTGTACACTCACAAGGGCTTTTATAAACACAAGAAAAGGTGGGGATCACCCTCCAACTTACACAACTAAAAACCCAAAAATGGGGGCAAATTGGGAGTGATTTATCTCTTCATTAAATTATCATTCATATTATCTTATAGCTGTGGTCTTATTGTGATGATAATACTTTATATAAACCCAAAACCCAAAAAAGTGTGGACAGAAATCACAAAATTTGAGGGCAAAAAAATTAACTTTGTGATGTTCAATTTTAGGCATTAACAGAGAGGAGCCCTGCGAGGAACACCTTTCCTCTTGTGCAATTGCTTCTTTGGCTTCAATGCTGAACTCGTCCAGGCATGAATCTCCTCAGAGGACTCGCTTAATGAGGAAGATGATTCCTTTTCATTTATATAGCCTTCTGGATGGTAGTTTTCCTTCCAAGACAATTCACTAAATTCTGGAATTGGGAAGGAGATCATCTTGTGGTTCTCATCTTTGGGCATCTCTGTGACCATTGACACCTGAAAGTTCAATTAAATTGAGACATGGGTTAGAATTGGCCAAGTTTGATAGAGTTAAATGGTGGTATCAAGAGTTTATATGAAGTTTAAGGGATAAAAGTATAGGTTACATTCATTACTTTGCATGCGATAGAGCAAAATCGATTAGGCAAGTCTTGTATGTGCCTCCCACAAGCTTCACAAGATGATTTTGATGGTTTGGGTTCTTTCAATTGAGGCCGAGGATTCAGATGTACAGCTTTCTCACCATTGATTTTATACGTCTGTGAATTCAAACCACTTTTTTAAGTAATCAACAATCAATTCCCTAGTTAATGAAATTTGTTGCAGAAAGAAGGTAAATAGTTGACAAAGCAGTGATAAAAACTGACACTGGAAAAATGAAAGATAATCAAATTACTAAAACAAAAACTATCATAACAAGAGACTAATTAGGTGGAATTAATTACGCAAAAAATAAAAAATGATGTGGAATTAACACTAAATTTTTATTTAACAAGTAAAAGCAATTTTCCAATCAGGAATCTAATTTAAATGAAAAAATTGATTGATAATTCTATGATTTCCAAATTAGATAATTACATGAACAAAGACCAAATATGTAGAAACAACATAAAAATGTAATGATAAATCCCATTAATAACTGAAAGCAACAAAACCAATCAGAAAGAAATGAAATTAACATAACTGATTAGATTGTAGTTATCTAATTAGAACTTATTGTCAATTTACAGATATACATCTAATAAATTTCATAATAAATGGAAAAACATAGATAAGAATCTGGTGACAGATTAGATCATAATTCATGAAAATGATATTAAGAAAACATTGCTCATAAGGGAATAATTCAAAAGAACAATTTGAAACACTTACACAAAGCCATCAAAATTTACAATTACATTGAAAATAAAAAATAAAAAATAAAAAAACCTCAGAAGAAAGAATAGAGATTAAACCTGAATTTTAGAGCAGTCAAGATGTTTCTGAATGTCTTGAACACGGACAACATCATGATACACATACTTGCAGATTTGAAGCCAGCGATGAAAGCAATGAGTCGAAGAAGTGATACAGTGCTTACAAAAACAAAGATTACAGTCAATACAAAACACATTCATTTCATTTTTCCGAAGGTCTGGATGATCAATACATGAACCAAAAAATTTGCTGTGCAGTAAAGCGCTAAGCCACTCTGGTTTTCTCTTCTGTGAACTTATAGTGCAACCCACCTATAAATAAAAAAAAAAAAGAAAAAAACAATCTGACCCATGAAATTCACATAGAACCCCATTGAATTATGTGAAAAAAAATATATATATATATATAAATATATACACACATAATAAACTGTAAGAATATGTTGAATTCTAACAAATTTGAGGATGAAATGAAATTTCAATTGCAAATAATCAGAAAACGTCATACTAACCATTTTGGGTATATGGGATTGAATTGGGTGGAATTGTAGTGTTGAAGAAGAAAAATCAGTAGGATTGTGAAAGACTGTGTGAAAAAGAGGGAAGAGAGAGCAGAAAGGGGGTGGGAAAGTATGAGATTTGAGAATAAAAAGAGAAAAAATAGAAAAACAAATAGTAATAAAAAATGGTTATAGAAATCTCTGTGAAAGTTCCGTATATGTTATCGTCAACAAGATAGCCTGCAATGGGCGGGAACTTGAAGACATATCAACGGTTTGATTGCGATCATCTAGGGCCTACAAGCCGTCTGATTCACCAATGGGACTAGGGTTGATGATCATAACTAGTCACGAATAAGTGACACGTGGCAATTGTTTAAGCCAATCAACCGAAATTTTCGGACCTTTTTTTGTCATAACTAGTCACCAATGGGAGCCGTTTGTCTTTTAAATTCACTATTAAAGTGGAACCCTTTTTTTTTCTTACTCAGGGAGTCGTCTTCTTAGGCGTATGTATGTCTTTTATTTTTATTTTTATTTTTATTTTTTTTACTTTTTTTAAGATTAATTACACTTTTCATTCTTAAGATTCCCGTCAATTATATTAATTTTTTTAAAATATTTTAAATTATATTAACATTTTTTATTTTTATTAACAAATTACAAATACTCTTATTCAATTAAATTTTTTAATCAAAATGATAAAAATCGTCCTTTTATTTTTATTTTTTGTATTTTTTTAATTTTGACTAATTTTTTTTTAAATTTTTTAATTTTTTTTTGTTTTATATAAAAATAAATTTAAGATTTTAATTAATATTAATTTAAAAAATGGAAAAAAACAAAAAACAATTTGGTCAAAATAAAAAAAAAGAGCATCAAATGGACAATTTAACCATTTTGAAAGAAAAATTTGACAAAATGGGGTATTTATATATTGTCATATAAAATAAAAAAAGTCAGTATTTTTTCAAAAATCTAAAACGAAGTCAGTGTAATTATTAAAAATCTTAAAAAAGGTCAATGTAATTTATATTTTTTTAGTATAATTTACTTTTTTTTTTAAAGTCTAGTTACCCGTGGTATTAAATTTTTCTTTAATTTTGGCAAAATTAACAAGTAATACCATTAAGTTACTGCCTAATGTATGTATCCATTACCTAATATAAAAAGAGAAATTTGTGGACCTACTTTTCTTGCTTGGTTTCATCCCTTTATATATATATATATATATATATATATATATATATATATTTTAAAGTCCCTTATCAAATGCAATGAGGAATTTGGGATTTGATGGAAACAAATTGAGTTTTAATCCAATAGATGGAAATGATGTAAAATATTTTATTAATGTGAATTTAATTATTTTATATTTGTAAAAAATTAGATTAATTGAAATGTACTCGGATTACTTCAAAATAATTAACTGTGAGCACGAATGTATACTTAGAGTTGGTGTACTTTAAGTATCTCTTATTACGCATGATATTGGTATAAATTTTAGGAATATGTATAGACTTTTTTATTAGCAGTCTTTTATGGATTAAGACTTGCACTTTAGTTATGAATATAATGATTGGTATCTACTCTCGTTCTAACCAATGTGAAATATGCAAAGAAGAGAATGAAACGTATATTCTCATCGTGTTACAAACAAGTGATGATAATATAAAAAATGAGGCTTCAAATCATCATCTCAAGTTTATATATATCATTCATGAATACAGATACACATTATTATTTATTATAATAATTTATACATGCTTATATTTTTCCGAACAATTTTTTCTAATTTTTTGTTCAAAGAAGAAAATGAGTTAAATTTTTAAAATTTGGAAATATTTATGGCCACAATTACAAATAAGGCTCATTATGTCTCAAATAGTCGATTGGTGGACATGCAAAAAGGAAGATGCCAGCAAGGATAACTTTGGCAAAATGATGACTATATTTTACAAAGTGAGGACTTTTTGGTATGAGAAAGGAAAAAGATTAATATAGAAATAGAATGCTGAAATCAAACTTACTAAATAATAAATTGAAGAGAATCCAGCAAAATCTTGTAATGATGATATTACCGGCCTTTACCAGAATCCCTTGCAAATTACAGCAATTTCCATGATTGGCTATTGTTTCCTTTCATGGGCTACTGCAAATTGTATCCTCTACGCACATATTCCATGGGCTACTGCAAATTGTATCCTCTACGCACATATTCCAGTCAAGTGTCCAAAATACCTCTCCTTCATTTATACCATTTTATCATAAATATTTTTTTAAAGATAAATTATAATTATGTCTCTAAATTTTTTTTTGATAATTATATAATTTTTTTTTAAATTTACGAAATTGCATTAATTTTTTTTTTATTTTAACTACCAAATTACAAATATCTTATACAATTATTTTTTTTAAATGACAAAAGTGCCCTTGTTTTTTTTTTTTTTTGCATTTTCTTTTTTTGGACCAATTTTATAATTTCTTTTAAAGAATTTTCTCATTTTATATATAAAAAAATAAATTTACAGTAAATAACTTATTTCATTTTTTATGAAAAAATTTAAAATTTAAATCAATATTTATTTGAAAATAAAAAAAAGTTAGAAAAATTAGTCAAAACTGAAATAAAAAAAAGTAAAAAATATATATGAAAAGGTAAATTTATCATTTTGACAAAAAAAAAAGATTGATGGGGATATTTGTAATTTGTCAATAAAGATAGAGAATGCCAGTATAATTTTAAAAACCTTAGACAATGTTAGTGTAATTTTAAGAAATTTAAGGGGCTGTCAATTTAATTTATCCTTTTTTTTTAATATTCTTACTAATTCTTTGAGTGAGTGTTGAAATATTTTTAGGAGTAGAGTTTTTAGAAAAAGTGAGAACTTTGACCATGTCGAGTGTTAGCTTCTCTAGAATCACCCAATACCATATGTAATCAAGATTCACTCAAAACAATTTGAGATTTAAAACAACAATTCTAAATAATATTTGTTTTTTTATTTTTTTATTTTTCTCCTTTGTGATGCAAATAGAATAATTTTTTAATAAAAAAATGAAATTTAAAATAATGATAAAATCGTTTATAATAAAAGAGTTTTGAGTAATTTAAATAAAAGTAAAACTCTAATGAATATTATATATATATATATATATATATGCCTTTTTATATAGTAATATAAAAATGTAATAGTTTTTCAATAAAAGAAATGTAAATATTGAATAAAATTCTAATATGTAATTGAAAATACTTTTACAATGAAATTTATAAAAAAAAAAAAAATTTAAACTAAATAATACAAAATAACTATTCACATCTTTTATATGCATTAGAATGAATTTTTTTATAGTATTTATGAGCTTTCTCTTGTATAGAATTAAATTTTTATTATTTTTAAACTTCTAGTGTGGATTATACTCAATATACAAAAAAATATATATTTTTATTCGCATTAGACTTTAATTTGTATTATACTATAAAAATTAAAAATTAAAAATTTTCTTTATAAGTAGGAAAAAACGATTCTATATCTAACAATTTATTAGTCACAAATTTACACCCCAAAAAGAGAGCTTCGACATATTATTTAAATGTCTTTTCAACTCAACAAATTCTAAGAGTTAGCCTCTATCTAAGTTAGAAGGGTAAAGAATCTAACACCTTATGTAACAACTTACTATAGGGGAGCTTTAAAGTGAGTTAAATTTGAGACCTTTCAGCCATCTCTTTTCAACTCATCCAATCTCCTTAGTCTATGTTGAAAGGCTCAATTTTAGAGCTCCATTGGGCAGCGCGGGTATTGGACAAGAAATAATAATAATAATAATAATAATAATAATAATAATTTGGCCAAAGTTGTTATTAAAATGTTGGCATTTCACTTTAAAAAAAATTATGGATAAATTACATTGATATTTTTTAAGATTTATCTGCTAATAGGTGTGTCATTCGGTTCATCTTGTTGGATGGACGAATCAAAGAGATTTACCTAAATTTATATTAATTAGGTTATCTACCCTAGTTGGATGATTTTTTTTCCTATACTTGTTTCTTTATTAATATTGCTCGAACAAAATATACCATTAGTTGTACAAAAATATATCACCACTTACACATAATATACTTAATTATTTGTATGTATAAAATATTTGTTATTTTAAATTTTTGTAACAATTGAAATCATATTAAAAAAAATAAGTTGGATGAATCTTTTCTCTTATATCTTTTTAAGCTGATTATATTTCCAAAGAGAATAAAAGGGTATAGAGTGACTTTGATCCAATCAGCAGCTAGAAAGTGAAAAGAAAGGCTCAGGTCTCTGGATGAAATCCCCATTTATCAGACCAAATTAAATAAATGACTGCTAATAATTTCCAGCACTTTACCACAATTGGGACATTCAGAGTTCTCAATTTTAAACCTTCCAACTGGTATACTCCTATTTGGGAGGATTTCACATGCAATCCTCCAAATGAGAATCTTTTATATGCCTCTCCTGAATATTTGCACTTCCATGGTTTTTCCCAGTCTTGAAAGAAAAGAGAAGAGCTTGGGCACCAGTATTTGTTCTGGACAACATTTAAGCAGATTTTTAGATAATTTTGGAGATGCCATGAAGTTCCACCCCATCTCATCTGGTTTCTTTAACAACGTTTCAAGATCATAAAGAGTGTGAAGTGTTGGGAAAGTATGAATAAATCTATAAACTTTGAGGTGTATTTAAAGACACTTTCCTTAGAACGTAATTTGCCCCCACTCAATAGAGTCTGCTGATGGGTTACGAACAAAGTAGCTCCTAAGATAAAACAAAACCTTCAGTTTGAAGAACTGCAATTAGCAAAGTTGAAGGAGTTTCTGTAAAATCCTTTGATTATAATTTCTATTCTGAGAGAGAGTTTTTTTTTTTTTATATATATATATTTTCAATTCATTGCGGGTGTCTTCTCATGAAAAGATATAACATTTCTAAATAACATGTCTTTATAAAAGAGTCACAACCATTTTATTCAATATGTATTTTAAAAAAGACGCAATCTTTCTAAAATACTCATTGGACACACCTATTCAATGCACCCGTCCGATCATCTTTTAATATGGATCATTGATCAGGCGATCCAAAAATAAATTAATAAAAAATTGATTTATTATTGATGAATTTGCGTTGCATGCAAAGGCGTGCTGAATTATTGTTCCTGGTGCGCATTGCGTTTCTATAGGCTAGAGCTCATTTGGGCTTAGTTCAACCCATGCGTCAACAAAGATCTTATAGGAACCCAATTAAATATAAAGAATTAGATTTTATATATAAACATACAAAATAAATAGCACAAAAAACTGATATGGGACAATATTAAAATCTATTATGCTATCCTTGCCTCAACATGAAGCATTTCTTCTCTCTAAGAATGAGATATAAAATTGGTGAATTTTGATACCCAAAAGCAAGCAAGAAATCTCTAGAATTGAACAGATAAACAACACGGCGAACAACTAAAGAAAGAGGAGAAAATCACAAAGAATTAAACGAGGTGAATTTAATCTGCAAACAGGGCTAGAGGAGGAAGAAGAACTACCCAGGGAGGGGGAATCAGACTTCTGAGAGCTTTAGTAGCAGCCTTGTCCAAAACTTTGTTTGATCTTTGGATATGACAGAGTTACCAATTTTCTGTACCTTCAGCAAAGAAAAATATCTTTACATATCGAAACCATTTCCCAAAGGACAGCAGCAGGAAGGATTATTGATCTCTTTGACAAGCATTTCAGAGTCCAATTCCTAGGAAGGCACTGCTAATTCTAATGGATCTCGCAACTAAAATCTGCTTCCTAAGACCTAAAGTGTCCGTGACAATGGTAGAGGATGCTCTTATTTTATTAGTATGTCATAAAACAATACCAACTGCTCCTACCCTGAGTCTGGCACAAAATCTAAATCGAAATTTATCTCCACACTTCCAATAGCAGGAGGTGACCAATAAGTATGAGAGAGGGAAACAATGGAGTTAGATTTGAATTTCCTGTTTGGTAATCTGGCTCTAGAAATGGCCGAGCTAGGGACTGAAGGTTTGGACTCAAAAGAACTTTCTCTTTCCTCGTCCTTCCAAATTATCTGAAACCAGACTACAAAAGGGAAAATGAGGTATACTCATTTCCATCAGGTAGCTTAAATCTTTTCATCGACTCAAACAACAAAATTTTATAATCTGGTTATTGATTCCTCGTCGAAAGCAAAATAGAGAGCCACCAATATTTAGGGAACTTTAAATTCCAAATCAAGATTTCCAAAAAACACTTGAATCCCATGGCTGAAACCTCCTTTGTTCATCTGACCTAGAAGTAGAACAACACAAGTTTGTGTTCTTCCTTGTATTATGTTTACCATTAAATTATTTTTCAGATACCTGTACCGTAGCAGAATTGGCTCATTTTTTTCCTTTGATAAGTAAGCGACCCTTGGGGTTGGAGTTTGAATTAGCACTTTATTGCAAAAATGAAAGGAAAAGAGAGGATGAAAACACCACAATTGGAGGATCGACAACAAGTATAGAAGAGTTACTAGAAACAGTACAAGGTATGTGCCATTAGAATGTCTCATTAACACAATTGAAACAGTCACTGCAACAATAATAACAACAAATGAAAGCCAAAACCATTGTTTTTACAAAATCAACAGTCCAAAATGAGAGCGAAAGAGTCACCATAACTGATTTGAGATATCCATCTAGTTCAACTGCAACTACAAATATCAATCTACACCGTTTTCCACTCCACCTCGGAGGTCGTGTGGGATTTCGAGCAAGGAGGGCTCTGAGCTCTGTATGGGCGAGCTTTGGTTGTTCTGTATGCACAAGCGCTCTGTACATACACGTGTCATGTGGAAGTTGGTCTGTCACTTTGTGGTATATCAGTATGCTTCATAATTAAGAAGGTACAAGCTTAAAACCATTATGTAGACACATTGATTTGTGTGGGTTTTTTTTTTTTTTGTTTTTACGGTGATCGGTGGGGCAGGGCTAGGGGGAGGTATCAGAAAGAGTGGGAGTTATTGGAAACTAATTTCAGTAACTAGACTGTTTAGTTCTAAAGCAACAAGCTTACAAAAAGCTGAAACTTGCATAAGTTTCAAACTAGGCATTCGAACCGAGTGTCGTAAGTTTATGCAAGTCTATTTTATCATTTGTAAGGTGTGTGATGGAATTTCGGGGTCAGGTAGGCTGATATCTGCTATTTTGGTCGATCAAAACTCCAAAATAGGCCTTTTTGGAGCTGAAACTTGCAAAAGTTATAGTAATGAATTTCTGGAGATTTCTCCTGCTCAGGAGGCTCTTTTGCCCCCAGTACCTTCCGTACTGAAGAAGAGAAGGGGGATTGGCAGATCAGTTGCGACATCCTCAGGGTCTGATGATCGACTCCGGCGTGATAGCCATGAAGAAGGCCTATGAGGACTCTTAGGCAACGGGCCCAAGCAAATTCACAGGGCTAAAGCCCCAGAAGATAGACAACGATCTAATGGCCTTTCATATAAGGGTGAGTTATACATTATCTCTCCTTATTCTCACTTTTCTAGTTTTGTATTATGCACATAATTAATTCTAACTTGACTGTCTTGTGTTATTTGTGTTTTTTTAGGTTGTCCATGGTTTGGCAACCATTATGGACTGCCTTGAGAATCCCGAGCAAATTGAATCCCTTAAATCTGAGCTCAATGAGGCCAGATTCCAGTTGGGAATGGTGCAGTTTTCGGTGGCGGCTACTGAGGAGAAACTGAAGAAGGCTGTCAATTCCCACTCCATCTTGGAGTTTGAGAGGGATGCCCTTGCTATAAAGTTGGAAGACATCAAGAGAAGATTTGCAAACTTCTAGGCTACATCTATCAAGAAGGTTCAAGACACTACTGAAGCTGTCAGAACCCAAACTGAGGTGGATCTTGGACCTGACTAGAATAAATGATAATGGAGTCTCCCAAGTTGAGATTGATACATTGGATGTTGATGATAAAGAAAAGGAGGTGGATCTAGAACTCCCTTAAGTTGCTTTATTAAAGACTGCCAAGCTAGCAACAGAGTAGTCTTAGGATATTATTGGGCTATTATATGAAATTTTGGTCATTCTAGAACTTGTGTGTCACCTGATACCTTTGTGGTGTGTCTAACTTTGAGATAATTTCTTCAATATCCAAACCGGTAGAAAATATAAGTTCTCTTAGAGACTCCAAAGCACTCATAAGGTATTTCAGAGGTTTAAATAACAGGATATACAAAACCACGAGACTTATAAATAAATAAGGTTTCTCTTGCGCCTGCAAACTGATAATTCATGATATATAGACCTATAACACTTGTAAATAAAACAAGGCTTTTTCAGAGGTCTGTAAAGTGAGGAAAATAGACCAGACCCATAACACTCGTAATGAATGCAAGGTCATGAGGGATCTGTACATTGATAAAATGGACCAGAACTATAGTACTTGTATTAAACACAAGACTTTTAGGGATCTATGCATTGATTTAATGGACCAGACCTGTGACGCTTGTGATGGACACAAGATTTTCAGGGGTCTGTATATCAAGTGAAATGGAGTAGACCTGTAGTACTTGTAACGGATACAAGGCTTTTAAGGGTCTGTGCGTTGAGTGAAATGGACTAAACTTATAGTACTTGTATTGAACATAAGACTTTTAGGGATATGTACATTGATTTAATGGACCAGACTTGTGACACTTGTGATGGACACAAGGTTTTTAGGGGTCTGTACATCAAGTGAAATGGACCAGACCTGTAGCACTTATAACGGATATAAGGTTTTTATGAGTCTATGTATTGAGTAAAATGAACCAAACCTATAGTACTTGTATTGAACACAAGACTTTTAGGGATCTGTACATTAATTTAATGGTCCAGGCCTGTGACACTTGTGATGGACACAAGGTGTTTAGGGATCTGTATATCGAGTGAAATGGACCAGACTTGTAACATTTGTAACGGATACAAGGCTTTTAGGGGTTTGTGCATTGAGTGGAATGGACCAGACCTGTAACACTTGTAATGGATATAAGGTCTTTAGGGGTCTGTGCATTGATAGGAAAATGTGGGAGAGGGTTGTTATATAGCCAAACATGTGTTGCATGCTTGAGGGAAACCAAAACGGAAAAGTCAATGGAAAAGAGAGGAGAGAGAGAGAGAGAGAGAGGAGGAAAACGTGGAAGAGGGCTATTATATAGCCAAGCATGTATTACATGCGTGAGGGAAAAAGAAGAGGATAAACAAAAAGAGAAGAGGAAAAGGAAGGAGGAGAGGGGAAGCAGCAAAGAGGGGCGCAGAAGGTAAGCCTCATAGTTTTTTTTTCCTCTGTATATTTTTTTGGTTTTTATTTAGAATTTCCCAAAGCTTGTTTTTGATAGTAAAATGCTGTTCTATGGAGAAAAATAATAATTTAGGAAGAAAATGAGAGGAGAAAAACAGTTGCAGAAGGTAAGCCTCAAAAAATGATTCTCTGTAATTTATTCTGGGTTTTTATAAACTTTTATGCAACTTATAAATATTTTTATAGTTAGATGCTATGAGAAAAATGGAACACATAAGAAGAAACTACGAGTAAAACGCTGAAGAAATGAGGGAGAAAAATGGATCTATAGGAAAGTGGATTTTTAGAAAAATTAGAATTTGAAAGTGTTTTAGAGGTCTAAATTGCCATCTAAAGGTTTTAAATTGTATTTTAGGGTGTTTAGAAATGAAATGTGGCTTCAAAATGAAGAGAAAATGAAAAACAAAAAACAATATATGTATATATAGTTGTAGTCTAGTTACCGGAGCTGCCCACCGGAGCTGCCCAGTGGGACTGCCGAAAAAACGAAGGGGGAAGAAGGGAAGGGATTTGGGTCGTAGGCCAGGGTCGGACCTCGAGTCGGATCAGGACCCGCCCAGGCGCACCCATGAGTGTACTACTACTATGTCATTTTGGGCCTTGAATGATTCCAATATGAACTGTTTTGTTTTAAGGAAAAAATGTGGGAAGGTGTTGTAGGGGGAATCAAACCATGGTGCGCGTGGGCTGAAGCCTTTATGCCACCCAAAGCTACCACCGTGCCACACAAGAACTTGTTGTTAAATTGTGAGTTAATATATATATATATATATAAAATATAATATCAATTAATTAATTTAATTAATTAAGTTATTTATTATTTTAAATTTCAATGTCCAAACTTAGCAAATAAATAATGTAAACTTATTATTTTGGGCCTTCTGGACCTAATGATGGAATCCGTTTCATGAGACGGAGTCCCAAAAAATAAAATACCTGTAAAAGTGTCAAATGACCAAAATACTCCTGAGTTAAACATGAGTCAAACGGACCTCGATTAAAATAAATGAATAGTGAATATTTATTATTTCCTGCATTCCGGACTGAATGATAGAGTCTAAATTAGTAAAAGAGATACTTAGAGTAATAAGGTATACAATTTGCTAATTGATATTATAATTGAGATATGTTTACTGGATGATAGGAAACTCAAAGGAAAAAGGAAAAGCTATGGAATACTGAGGTAGATCACACAGATAAAAGGTAAGTAAACCCCGATCTCTTACATGTGGTCTTCCAAGCCACGTTCATTCTATTACTGCCAATTTTGTACTCTTGTACGTACCAACTGTTATTGTTCTACAATTGATATTGTCCTATCTTATGGATGTTGATTGATTGTTATACCATTGAATGTTATGTTGTACTGTGCCTTGAAGGGTCTACTGTTATATGTCTATTGCATGATATTCCATTTTTATGCATTTCTTATGGAATCACAAATAATCATGATTTATTATGAATGCCGGATTTGTGTTCAGCCACTATATCCATCCGATCCTTTCTGATTGGTAGGACCTATGGGTCGATTGACAAGACCTACGAGTCGAGTCTGTGAACGGACATATGGCAATGAGGGCATTTTTATGCATTGAGTTATAAGGGCATGTTATATGCATTGAGGTTAAGGAGGGGTATGCCGGGCCCCAAAAGACCGAGGGTTTGCCAAACAAAGTAAATGCATCACTTATAATTGATTGATATGTTTACGTTTATTGGATTCATAGGATGTTGTCATTCCCTATGAATAATCCTATGTTGACAGTTCACTTATTGATTGTAATTGATTGTGATAGATTTATTATGGCAGTACTTTTATGTTGACTAATTTCTATTGAGCTTTCCCATGTTCATGTTATACCATTTCTCATGATTGATCATTGTGACTTA
Source organism: Nyssa sinensis (assembly GCA_008638375.1). NCBI lineage: Eukaryota > Viridiplantae > Streptophyta > Magnoliopsida > Cornales > Nyssaceae > Nyssa > Nyssa sinensis. The sequence goes on along the minus strand of CM018042.1, from coordinate 17,295,331 downwards.
CTGTTCATTGGCCATTGTGGCATTTCACCTTTTTTGGCTATCACAACATCTCATTTCCTGATTGGTTATTATGTTCACACTATGAATTCATGTTCTTGCTATGTTAACCCTAACTCGTGTTTGAGATGAGAATTCACTTACTGAACTTTATTAGCTTACCCCAACTTACTATTTTTTCAGGGAAGGATATTGCAGGACTACAGTAGGAGTCCAAGAGCATAGGGGCACAGTTTGAGGATTATGTTAGAAGTAATGCAGTTCTCCGATGTATTCACCACCTAAGGGTGAGGTTATGTCGGTTCTTGTTTTGGTATTGTAGAACCATCTGATGTATTTAAGACTTCTGATGATTTATTGTTTAAGTTTTACATTATATATTATTGTCATTGATACAAAGAAAGAAAAAAGTAAGGACGGCCACAGGGTTGGCCCCGTGATACGAGATCCGCATAAAGTGGATTTCGGGTCGTGACATCTATCGATACCCATTTTTTGTGGTTGAGATCAAGCTTGTAAACAAGGAACATCCTTGTTATGTATGAACAAAGATCCAATTATAGATGGTTGACAATAGGGCAATTACCTATAACCATGGTAAGTTTTTTCTCTTTCTGATTTATTACTTGTTAGTGCCGAAAAGTAAGTTTTATAGACATGGGGTCAATAGGTATGTTCTTCATAAATATAAGTTTTATTGTCATAAAATGACATACATCGAGAATTTGATGAGACAACGACGACTATTACTACTACAAATAAGAAAATATAAAATACTATTACTACTACTACTACAAATAAGGATATAAAAAATACTTTTAAGATTGGGACCGAGGTACCCCATATGAATCGAGTGTACAACTAAAGAAAAATACTAGCAATAGTGTATCACAAGTGAACTATGCTCAAATAATTGGAAGCCTCACTTATCTTATAAATTGCACTAGGCTTGATCTTGCTTATGCAGTTAACAAACTTAGTAGATATACACAAAGTCCTAATATGGAACACTGGATTGCTATATGTAGATACTTAAGTATCTTAGGGGTACCATGGATCTTGGTTTGTGTTATCATGGATTTTTTGCTGTACTTGAGGGGTATAGTGGTGCTAACTGGATCTTTGATTCAGATGAGACAAAATCCATGAGTGGTTATGTTTTCACCTTTGGTGGAGGTGCAGTCTCTTAGAAATCCTCTAAGCTGACATGCATAGCTCAATCCACTATGGAATCTGAGTTTATTGCTTTAGAGAAGACAGGCTGAGTGGCTTAGAAACCTCTTAGCGGATATCTCTTTATGGATGACACCAGTTCCATCTGTGTCACCACATTGTGATTGCCAGGTTGCGATAGCCCGAACATAGAATAAAGCCTATAATGGAAAGAGTAGGCATATTTTTCTAAGACATAAAATTGTGATGCAACTATTGATTGATGGGATTATATCTTTAGACTTTGTATAGTCAGAGATGAACTTGGCGGACCTTCTGAACAAACCACTAAGAATAAAGATAGTGGATAATACATTGAGGAGGATGGGACTTATGCCTATTATAGAGGTCAACAATGATGGGAACCCAACCTAAATTAGTGGAGATCCCACAAACTAGATTCATAGAGATAATAACAAGTCACTGGTTAACTTGATGAGACACTATCACTTATCTTATTGTTCATTCCTATGGTGTAGATAGTATAAGAGACTACAATGTGTAAGGTTGAGCAATAGCTCTTAATGAATACCATAGCCCTTATATGGGTGGTGTGTTTAATTGCAGTACACACTTGATGGATTTACCTATTTGGGTGTGGAAGTGGGCCGCTTCCTATAAAAATTTAGGCTTGTTTTCTAGAGCACTCATGAAAATCCAGGTATGACACATGGCCAAAACACGCCAAGCCACGTTGAACAACCTTACTAGCTAAGTGTAATATGGGTGATAAGTACGATAACTCACAGAAAGAAATGAGGTTCATAAAAATTTTAAATTTTACCAAATTTCGATGAGTTAGATCTTATTTACCCTACGTGTTGGTTCATAGTCCAAAAGACACCAATGCTGAGGCATTACACTAAAGTGGTCTTTCTTACTTTCTTATATTCTTCCTTATTCATTCTACAGTTGCCTTTAAAATATGTGAGAGATTGTTGTATATATAGCTTTGGTTATAGGTATTTCAAAGACAAAGATCTCCCTTGACGTGTAAACTTGTGTTCTTTTAAAGAAGGCTAAAAGCTTATGTACCACATTGGAAAGATAAGAAAACTTTAATGAGTATATAAGTACTTGTAATTTATGAGTTTGTTAAATAAGAGCAGGACATAGGCAAGTCCTTGAGCACAAGAAGGAGTGACCGATCAGTTTATAACAGGACTTATTAGTGACGCACAATGTGTGTCGCTAATAAGTCTAAGCACGCCGCAAATATTCCCTAATATTAGGTGATGCACATGTGCATCGCTAATATTTGTTGGTCCGTTGCTAATTAATTGGCACCATTTCTTTCGCTCGGAAAAGGGTTTTTTTTTGTCGTTTTTAGAGACGCCCATGGTGTATGCCGCTAATAGTGTCTTTTGGCGATGTACACCGTGTGTCGCAAATAATATGCGTTGCAAAAAATTACTATTTTTGTAGTGATGCCAATACATACGGGTCATCTTTGAATGTTGTACATGACGTATTTACACTTATAAAGTGCTTATCGATCTGCATTCTAGTCTTCTTGTTACTTACATCCCACCAATCACATTTAAATAGATACACGGAATGACCGAAACAATAATGTAACCGTACGATATCTTGTAAAATACCATAGTACTTTACAGTTTGTCCTTACTTCATAATCTCTTTGAGCAAGGACCCAACTATTCTGTGTTCGCCGGCTGACCTCACGTTCTCTCGTGTGAAATCGAAAATTATCAACAATTAAACTGGTGTAGCAAGATATCCTTTGATCAGGGCCACATGCCAAGGAATATAATTGATCGTACGCCTCAGGAGATTGTTGATGGCATAATAGGTTCATCTATAAATTCAATTCAAGTACAAAATTAATTAAATACAAATGCATTTACTAATTGAATTACAATTAATTGAAACCTATTCTTACACGTTCTTTGAACCACTTTGGAAATAAATTTTGTTGTCTTTGCTCTAGATCAGTATCGGTAACATGTTCTCTCTAAAGCTCAGTCGTACATTCACTACGTAAGATGAAAAATGTTATGTGTAACTTATATTTATGTACTAACGTGGTATTGTGATTATTTTGATAAACTTACTTAAAATATGGAAATGTCTCATCATAGTTGTTGAGCACGGTATATTGGGCTTTTTCCAAGTCTTTAGGATGATACCATTCATATATACGGGCACCTATTGGCCGCATATTCTGATTAAACACCGCAAAGCCAGTTCGTTACTGCTCTAGACATCTATCAGAATTTTGATCTTCACGATTAAACCTTGTCTCAATATGTTTAAGATGTATAAAGCAGAAGGTGAGACATTCAGCATCAAAGTGAGCCTCAGCAATTGACTCTTCCGGTCGTGTTTTGTTACTCACATATTGCTTCAATATGTGCAAATATTTGTTTTAATAATTAATCAGTTATAAATTAAAATAGTTAGGATGGATAGATAACATAATTCTTAAAATTTAATGTACCTTTTGTATTGGATACATCCAACGGTATTGGACAGGTCCGTCAATTTTTGCATTATGAGGCAAATGCACAGCTAAATGGACCATTACATCAAAGAAAGCTGGAGGGAAAATATTTTCCAACCTGCAGAGGATCACGACAACGTCTCTTTTTGAGATTTTTCAGTACTTCCAACTTCAATGTCTTGGCACTTAATTCTTTAAAGAAGCAGCTCAACTCAATCAATGTCGTTGATATGTCATTTGTGAGATATCCACGTATTGCAACCGGAAGAAGTCGTTATTAAAGGACATGGCAGTCATGGCTCTTCAATCTGGATATTTTCCCATTTTTAACATTTACACACTGAGATATACTCGATGCGTATCCATCTAGGGAACTTCATCGATTTAAACCACTCGCAAATCCTCATTCGCTCGTCGGATGATAACGTATAACATGCAGGAGGCACGATATATTTATCATCGCTACGTATTAGGTGCAAATTTTTCCTTATTCCCAGCTCTTGTAAGTCCAATCGGGCTTTAGCAGTATCCTTCGTCTTCCCTTCAATGTTCATTAAAGTTTCCAGCACATTGTCACATATGTTTTTCTCGATGTGCATAACATCCAAATTGTGCCTCAACTTAAGGGTCTCCCAGTATGACAAATAAAAAAATATGCTTTTTTTCATCCAATTTAACTCCACATTAGTAAATTTCCTCTTCTTAGTACCCGGTATCTTCCTAGACCTCACTGGTTGGATAAGTGCCAATTGCGACAACACGTCTTTCCCAGACAACAATGGAGGTGACAATCTACGCTCAATTTTTCCATCAAACAGATGCTTCTACCGACTTCACCAACCATGTGATGGTGGTAGAAAATGACAATGACACATGTAGCATATCTTCTTTCCATTGGACAAATGTATGGAACATGCATCCTTAGTGCAAACCGGACATGCCAAATACCCCTTAGTACTCCACCTAGACAAGTTCTTGTATGCTGAAAAGTCATTTATGGTCTACAGTAATGCTACATGCAATTGAAATGCCTCCACTTCAACCTCCTACAATTTTTTCAACTCATCCACTAAAGGACGCAAGTACACATCAATTTCATTCCCAAGAGACTTCGGTCCTAGAATAAGCAGCGACATGAAGATAAATGGTTCTTTCATACATTTCCACGATGGCAAGTTATATGGCACAAGCAACACCGGCCACATGCTGTAGGCATTACTCATGTCACTGAACGGATTGAAACCGTCGCTAGCCAGCCCAAGTCGTAAGTTACGCGGCTCACTTGCAAACCATTCGTGATTTCTATCAAACTCAGCCCAAGATTGAGAATATGTCGGATGCTTACATACATTTTCCTCGGCAACACGCTTCTCTTTATGCCACCGCATATCTTCTGTCGTCTTTTGAGACATATACAACCTTTGTAGCCTCAATTTTAAGGAAAAATATCTCAGCACCTTGTGCAGAATTGTCTTGCTCTTTCCTTCATTCAGCTCATACCTGGGTTCGTGGCACACCGTACACTCCATACATTGTTCAGTCTCTTTCCAAAATAACATGCAATCGATTTTACAAGCATGTATAGGAATATACCCGAGGCCCAAATCTCTTAATATTCTTTTCGCCTCGTAATATGATTTCAAAAGGGTCTCCGCAGTAGGAAGTGCTGCTTTAATTCAATTCAATGACCATATTAAATGATTTGTTACTCCATCGGTTGATGGTCTTAATATGAAGGAGTTTCACGAGAAAATCGAGTTTCGAAAACTTATCACAACCTGGATATAACGGCTGCCTTGCTTCCCTCAACAAGGACTCAAACGCTTCCGAATGTCCTGTGTCACTCTTGTGACTACGAGCCCCAGTTGTAGCCCTCTGCAAGTCTGCCACCATTTGTGGCAAGCCTTTGTAACCAACCCTAACATTATCACCTAAGTCATCATTGTTGTCTTCTTCTTCATCCTCAAATACCACTCGTATGTCACGATGTTCCCCATAAAATTCTCAACACGTATACCTCTTGTCCATCCCGTGTAGGAGTAGGTGCTCTTTGGCCTCATCTATGTGCATATAATCCCTATTATTGCACCTCCTACATGGACATCTTATCCTATATCTCCCATCTGCAGATGCACGAGCAAACTCAATAAAATCTTTGATCCCCCTCACATACCCTGGCAAATGCCTACCCTTCAAGTCCATCCAATTTCTATCTATTTTCGTCTACTTAATACAAGTAAAAAATGATACTCATTATAAATATGAAACATGAATCATATTACCTCCAACTTCTCTCTAAAGGGTAAGGTGGTCATATCCCATTTGTGAATGCACAATCTACATTGCAATCAGCAGCAAATCAAATGCTTGATTCCACTCAAAAAAAATTTCGGCAGCATCTCCCCACGGTTCTCTAAGTATACGAGATAGATGTTACCACGCCTAAATATATACCCAGAGAACAATAGGAGACCAGTGCTAAAATTTTCTCATAGTGGAATATTCAAGCATGCGCTATTGATTGCAATGCAGATTTATGCATTCCCAAACTGTTCTACTCTAAACAATTCAAAAATCGATTTTCATACACACGAGCCCAATCATGAATAAATTTCTCGACAAGATTCACGTGTGATGAAAATGACTCCCGAATGGGGCTAGGCTTACATGAATGCAATTATACATTGAGTTACATGATCATTTAGTTACAAATACTACCCTTCTCCAAAAATTAGACTAATAAAAGATTTACAAGTCTCAACTCTAAAAAAACATGCCTTAAATTTCTTCGTTCTCTTTTCTATCCCTTGGTATCTAAGGAATGTTTTTGCACAGGAAACTATTTTTTTTTTTAACTTTTTTACTACTTTTAGCGATGCACTCTTGTGTGTCGCTAAAAGGCACTTTAGTGGATGAAATAGCCACAACAATTAATCAAATGCTATGCATTCCAAACTATCGTACTCTGGACAATTCAAGAATCGATTTTCATATACACGAGCCCAATCACATATAAATTTCACGACAAGATTCACGAGTGATGAAAATGACTTCTGAACGGGGCTAGGCTTACATTAATGTAATTATACATTAAATTACATGATTTAAGGGCAGCGGTGGATGACTTTGATAGTCTCACATTTGACCAGACCTTTATTTATAAAAAATAATTGGTTTGCCATATGTTTTTAGCCCCATAGACATTAGATTTTAACCCTTCTACCCATTACTTAAACGTTTTGATTTCCATTTAGTTTCATACTTTCAATTGTGATTAATTGGCTGCTTGGTATTGATAGTACTTGTGGTTTATTAAGCATTATTAAATATATTTTATTTCAAAAATATCTTGAATTAATTTCATTCCCTGTTTGGCTTTTCACTGTAAAATGTTTGGTAAGTTATTTATGTAAACTAAGGCCACATTTAAAATGAATCAGGAAGCTATGTAAAAACATACAAATAAATGAAAAATAAATAAATAAATAAACAAATAATCAAAAAGATGAGGCAAGGCATTCCTTCCATGACTTTTACTATACGTTGGTGTTTATTTTTACTATGAAATAAGTTCTTATTTTTTTCCCTTCCTTTTCTTTTTTTTCTTTGTGAGTTTTTTCCGTCTAAATAAACTATAAAATGTGTAAATGTCCTTAAATTTTGCAAATAAAGAAGTAAAAGATATCATTAAAATTATTTGTAATTGAACTTAATTGTTAAAGACTGACGATACTTTTAAAATCAGACGGATCACGCATTTATTGGAAGGATGATTTCATACACAATTTTTTTTATATTTTTATATAACCTATAGTTTTTTATGGGTCTTTTTTTTAGTTAGACTTTTGTCTAATTTTTTAGTTAGACTTTTGAAAGGAAGAAGGGAAAAAATATACTTGTGACATTTAGCCTACCTGGACACATCCCCAAATCACATGGTGCCATGCACACCCATCCGACAAACAGATAGATAACCAGCCCCAACGACCCACTTCTACCTTACCTCATATTAAACTACTACTAACTACATATATGCATATTATTATTATTTTCTATGGCCACATATATACATTTTATATTTATGTTTTCTGAGCAATTCTTTAAAAAAAATGAAATGGCTTCAAATGGTCCAATGATCCAATCAGTGCTTTCGCAGTGAAATAAGAATAAAAACGACCAAAAAAGTCGCATACAACGCACTTCTAATGTGGATCATGTAAATTTAGGACGACTCAATTCTTGCCCATATGGATTAAATGGTTCCAAATATCCAACACGACATGGAAACATTAGACAATACAGCTAACCTAACAAGAACCCCATGTGAGATTAGGCTATTGTTGAGCCAAAAATGCAATTGCTGCACTTGGTCGGAGATATTATTATATGTGCAATATGGTTCACTAATTAAAAATCACAATCTTAGCCTTCCCAGTTCCACCCATAGATATTAGAGTCATGTAACTGTGTAAGATAACACTGACAACACGATATACAGTTGGGAAAGAAAGCAAAATATGTGGTATCTCTGCGATTAGAAGGCCCAATTTCAATATTAGATGTAAGATAACACTGACAACTTTATAGAATTCGAACGAAACCAAAATATGTGGCAAATGCGATTAGGAGGCAAAGAGTTACCGTTGCCAAAGGAAGTGCTCACTGCCGTCAAAGAGGTGTCTGAGAGAGAGAGAAAGAGTCACTGTTGCTGGAAGTGCTCGCCACCGTCGAAGAGGTGTCTGAGAGAGAGAGAGAGAGAGAAAAAAAAATCGTGCCGTCGATCAACTGGTACGATTTGGGAAATATATTGTAGACTTATTAGCAACGCACGAAGACCAAGCATGTAAGAGTTAATGACCTTTAGTTACGAATATACTGTAGGTTCAATGCATTGGAGTTGCTAGTGAAGGAGGTGTGAGCCAAACTGATGCACCAGTGTGCTGTCTACAAGAGGCTCTAGTTGAGAGCAATGGAATGCTCATAAATCACTAAACCAAAACAGATTCAATCAAGGGAAGGGCAGTCTTCAGTTATCAAACAAGAGAAAGAACAGTTCATTTAAATATGACGTACCACTGCAAGTTCTTTAGAACCTTCAGGCTGTAGTTTTTTATTGGAATGGTATGATAAAAATGAAAACTTCGGCAGCCCAAAATTGTGTAGTAAATTCATTGAGATAAATTTGTGCATGCAAAAAGTCATTAGTTATTGTCATTCAAAATAGATGTGCAGCAGTGTTGCTTAATAAGTGTCTACATCCCGTTTTGTGAACGGGTTGCTGCTCTCTCTCTTTTCCACTTTTGTACATCATATCTTCAGCTAGTTCATTTTGTGGTTAAAAAGTGTAGCTAGCTGAATTTGGACTTGGAGGTGGCTGAATCAGAATAATTGTTAGTACAGATAGATCACATTTTGCCACTGCCAAAGATTTAAGTATATATAGATATTCAGTAAAACTGATCATATATATTAATTTTCATTTTACCCAAAAATTCAGATTAAATTTTTTTGAGAAAACAAACTGATTATTGGAGTATCTCAATATGTTTGGAAAAAAGTGCGGTCTTAAATCTGTCTACTTAAACAACTTAAGATTTGGGACAGAACTTCCCTAGATATTTGAGAATTTAATACCGCCGTAGCAATATCTAATGTTGTAAATTATGATTATGACTTTTAGTCATCCCCTAAAGTTGCTCTAGGAAGTAGTATGTTCCACAGATCATTGATTATCTGCTGTAGATTCTTAGTTTGTATTTGCCACAACTTTCACCTTTTGTGCCATTGATCAATTGTGAATCATTATGTCCATTTTTTAATTATAAAAGCATTATTTATAGTACTCTTGTTTATGTTTGATGTTCTATGCCAAAATTTGGAAAAGGAAGTTAGATAAATGGTAATTTTTATTTTTACTGTAGTCATACATGATAAGAATGGTCACAATAAAATCTTTTTTTTTTTTTTGGTCAAGGATCAACGTTTCTTTATTATTTACTTGTTTATTTTTTTGGCACTTTTCAGTTTGATTAACGATCTAGACGTTACAGTTTAAACTGAAGCCAACTCAAGTTGCTTCTAACCAACCTACTATCCATTGTAACTATTAGCTGCATCTTGAAAAGAAGTGTCTATGTTATTTTTGGATTTATCTTTTCAGTTTTGATATTGAATGTAGGTGCTACAGGTTACTAGTAAGATGCTTTATAATTAGATTAGGTACGTAGAAATTGTTGATTATGCTTGATCAGTTCAATGCACAATTGTGGGAACACATTCTTCTACGAGTCTTATGTACGTTATGCATAGAATATCAGTTCTAAAATTTAAATGTTGTGCCCTACATCCGACAGCTCTATTAAAAGTTTTCATGATTACTTCCTGTTAAAAAAAAATTGAAAGATTCTTTTTAATTGCTGAAGTATTTTTGTATGTCATGTGAGTTTCTAGCATTACTTGTAGGGGCACAACTAATTCTTTATTTGCCAGATGATTTTGTGTGATCCAAGTGGTTTTTAAGCCTCTTTCTTTCCTTTGCAGGATTTCATTGGGTTTACTGTGGAAAATTGTAGCAGTGATATACTCCTATATCAGTAACAGTGTCATTCATGATAGTGGTGTATCTTACTCTCTGCTTTAGTACTTTGTCGAAGAAACAAAGGGGTTTTGCTTTAGATGTGTCTGGGGGGTTGGGCTTCATTTCAGAATGCCCATCCAAGGTTCCCCTTGGGCTGTATCTTGAACATGCTGGACCTGTTTGAAGGCCAATTTCCTCAACTTTAAGATCATCACATATATATACTGTTAGAGTTCTTATTTTTTGATTTCCTTCTTATGTTACTCAAGCAGGGATAATATTGTACTCTTCGTGTTTTTATTTTCATAATACAAATAGTTGGTGATGAGTAGACCAAAGACACATATGTTATTTTTCTCTTCTCTTTATTCTCTCCTTCATACAAACCCCAATACGATTTGACTTGGTATCAAAGCACTCACTTAGGTCTAAAACAAATAAAAAGCACAACAGAAATATTTGGGAGAAAAAGTATACAATCACAGGCTTCTAATGTCATCCGTATGGACAGTGACGTCAGCATTTTTCGACGATCGAAAGACATGATCTAAAGCGTTTTTCGGTGCTTATGTTTATGGTGATTTTTCTCAATTTTTTTAAGCCGTTTGAGTGGATTTTTCTATTTTTGAATCATTTTCACACAAAGAGACCCAGTTTTTTTGATTTGCTTAATTAGACCAAAAAATTGAATTTCGTTGCTTTAAATCACTCTTAAGGGGGTGCAACTAAGCCCTAGGACATGGTTATTGAGTAGCCCATGCTCAATTGGTTTGTTTTTGGCTTCATAGAGAGTCGGCTCTGTGTTTTTGCTGTGTGGCCTGCTTCGTTTTTGTGTGATTCAAATCCGTGGGTGTTGTTTGTTGGTTGATTAGGCTGTTTGGTGTCTCATATGGGTTTAAGGACTTGTTTGGCTACTTGTGGTCCCTTCTTCCCTTGTTGCGTTTGTTCCTAGCATTGTCATGTGGGTTGTTACTGCATATTGTGGGTGGCTTCTTCAATTTTTTTAGTGTGGACTTGTCTTTTATTCGTTATGGCTTCTCTCAATGATGTCAAAAGTCATTCTGTGGATGATTCAATGCGCTCTGTTACTTTTACCAAATTGAATGGCACTAATTACCATTCTTGGTCTCATGCCTTTAAAGTGTTTTTACATGCGAAGAAGAAAATTAAGTACCTTACTGAGGATTCACTCCGTTCAGATGATAAAAAATTAGAAGACTGGTGGAGTGAGAATTCCTTAGTGATGACTTGGTTGTGGCTTAGTATGGAGCCATATGTAGTCTTCGAATGTTCATCTTTTTAATACAGCCAAGAAGATATAGGTATCTCTTGAAGAGATGTATTCACAAGAGTATAATGTGTCTTGAGTTTATGAGCGTATGTTCAATGCAAAGCAAGGTGATAAGTTTCTTATTGAACATTATGGTACCTTGAAAGGATTGTGGGAAGAACTAATGCTTTATCAACTATTGAGTTCAAATTTGGAAGTTCAGCGTCGTGAGCGTGAGGAGTTTCAAACTACCTTATTTTTTTCTAGCCTTAATTTGGAGTATAGCGTATTTAAAGATCAGATTTAGGTTAGTGAGAAGCTTCCAACCAATGCCAATGCCTATTCTCATCTTCAGTGTGCTTCTCTTACTCATGGGTCTTTTTCCTCGTCCAGAGAATCCTCTACTCTAGTATCTAGTGACAGTAATCGTGCTGGCTTCCGTGGTGGTCACAGTGTTGGTCGTGGTAGTGGCCACCGTCCACCCTACAGTGGTGAGATGCGGTGGTAACTGTTTCCTGGATGGTTCAGACACTAAATCAAAAACATCCTCAATAGGCAATTGGTTGGGTTTATCAGTTGCTTGTGGTACGAGGGACTTGGACTCGAACAGTGGTAGAGGTGAAGCCACGCTTTCCGTTTCTTCCACACCTTTAGTTTCTTGGTGTTCATCACCACTTTGGTCCAATATGGTACCACTCAAATCCAATTCACCCACTTCTTGATTGACAAGCCCAGTTTGTGAGTTGCCACCACTAGAATCCAAGTTGCGCCCACACCCTAGTTACCCGATTTAGGGGATTCTCTTACCTCAGAGTTGTAAAAATTATATTCTAGAAAATAATAATCTAGAGTCTGAATTTCTTTCTGGTACTCCCCTTGAAGTTCAGGCTCAGAGGAAAAATACATTAAGTCTTCATGGAAAACAACATCCATTATGATAAACATTTGTCGAGTCGGAGGATGTTGGTACCTTTTTTGATGAGCAGCATATCTAAGAAAAACACACTGCAACGCTCTAGGAATCAACTTGTTACGCTAATGCTTGTAGAGATGTATAAATGCTACACAACCAAAGACATGAAGAGATAAGTTTGGGACGGTTGGGGCAACAACTACTTCAGCAAGAGCCTGGACTGGTGTTCAGAAGTTGATAGAGCTGAAGGGTACTCGGTTGATTAAATATGCTGCAGAGGTAAGTGCTTCTCCCAATAGGATAACGATATATGAGCTTTTATTAATGAAGCACGAACAACCTCTAACAAGTGTCAATTTTTTCGTTCAACGACTCCATTCTATTGAGGTGTATCGGGACAAGTAGTTTGATTAATAGTTTTGTGTGCTTCCAAATACTTCTGAAGTTCAAAACTCTAGTATTCTCCATTATTGTCACTGCGGATAATTTGAACCTGTGCATTCTATTAAGTTCCAATCATTTTATGAAACTTTTGAAACAACACATTCACTTCACCTTTGGATTTCATTAAGCACAACCAGGTCATCCTGGTACAGTTATCAATAAAAGTAACAAACCAACGTGATTCACCCAAAGTAGAGACTTTGGACGGACCCCAAACATCAGAATGTATAACCATAAAAGGAACTTGGCTTTTATTTAAAATCAAAGGAAACGAGGCATGATGGCTTTTTGCCAGTTCACAAACATCACATCGAAAAGTAGAAATGTCACATTTTGCAAATATATTAAGAAATAATTTCTTCAGATAACCAAAGGAAGCATGCCCCAGACGTTGATGCCAAAGAAATATGTCAGATTTCTTTTTCTTCCCCTCAGAACTATCCACAATCAAAACTTGTTGTAACTTGTCCGAAGTCTTTGACGCCAAGTCCAAATAATACAACTTCCCTTGCCTAACACCACAACCAATCATTTCCCTTGTTCGGATGTCCTTAAACACACAAAATGTATAACCATAAAAGGAACTTGACTTTTATTTAAAATCAAAGGAAACGAGGCACGATGGCTTTTTGCTAGTTCACAAACATCACATCGGAAAGTAGAAATGTCACATTTTGCAAATATACTAAGAAATAATTTCTTCAGATAACCAAAGGAAGTATGCCCCAAACGTTGATGCCAAAGAAAGATGTCAGATTTCTTCTTCTTCCCTTCAGAACTATCCACAATCAAAGCTTGTGGTAACTTGTCTGAAGTCTTTGATGCCAAGTCCAAATAATACAGCTTCCCTTGCCTAACACCACAATCAATCGTTTCCCTTGTCCGGATGTCCTTAAACACACAAAATTCAGGCCAAAAAATTACAACACAAGATAAGGCTGTGGTTATTCGGGAAACGGACAAAATATTATAATTCAAACAACTAAAATAGAATCTAAATTTAAAGTATCAATAAGGGGCAAAAAACCTTCAAAAGAACTTAAAACGCTGAATAAAGATGCTTGAAATTAGAATGAATACTAATTCAATATATAATGTAGTTTACATCTATGATTATAGGATCACCCAAATGATGAAAAAATAGAATAAGGCTATGGGATAGCTACTATGGTATCAGTATGAGAATGCAATACTAAGGGCCCAATGTACGTAAACCCGAACTCTAACATGAGGATTTCTACTCTGCTAATGTGTTTGTTACAATGCCTATCTTGACTCTTAGGATGCTGATGACCTACGGGTCGGTGTTTGGGAATGATACCCAACACGTTGTCGTAATGAGGACATTTTAATATGATGATAAGAGCTCTTGGTGTCATTCAGATGAACCCAAAGATGAGTGGTGAACCTAGATGCGTGTTGTGTGGGGGTAGCCGTGCCCTATTTGATTGCATCCATTTGACTCAATTTGTATATGTTTGATTCCATACCATTTGTTAATTTGATGATGTTATCTTTAAATGATAAATACGCCCTGGAAGTTTTTCTTTGTATTCGATTCGAATCTCTTGGATTTGGGCAGCTAAACATTATATGTTGATAAATTTGTGCTTGTTGACTTGTTCAGTCATTCCTATTGCAATCGTAACCTCTTTGTGTACTATATTATTTTAGCCTAATGGTCGATCCTTTTGAATTTGAAATCTTGTGATTATTCGCTTGTTATACACCCTTGCGTAACCCTTGGCAGAGTGAATGCTTTACTTACTGAGCTAAGTTAGCTCAACCTAGAATTATAACAATTTTTCAAGTAATACAATATGGAAGAAAAGGCATGATGGTGTCTAATGGAGCTAGTGATTTGCTTGTGGGTAACATTGATGATGTACAGGTCCAAGACTTGGTTTGAATTAATCCTATAAGGATGATGCTAATATTAGACATTATGACTTAGTGATATTGAAATATGTCAAAAGATTTGAATTGTGATTAATGACGATGAAAATTGTACTTGGAGATAATATTATCGATGATTGTTAAAGTTTGATTTTTCATCAGATGAGTTACATATGTGTGTAGCTTCCCCATTTGATACATAAAAGAAAAAAAATTATTACTCTTTGGTGCAATTCATTTGATTTTGTATAGCCTGTCTCAGTGACGGTGTCGGTCACCGACCCCTAATCGGCATACGGTGGGTTTTGGATCGTGACATGGTACTTCTTTGTAGAATGAGCTCTGGAGGACGCTAAACATACTGAGCTGGACTCTGGAGTGATACCTCGGATCCCAGGCAGGGCTGGTGAGATATATATCTTTCAAGTTATTATTATTATTACTTTTACGGTTATACCCTATTTCTCTTAATCTCATATTTTATTATTTTCAACTTGGAATACAAAGGGTTATATCAAGCTGATTAACGAACAACAGAAGAGACTTGGAAGGGTTTTGAATTCGACATCATGACACCATCATTTCTTTCTGAGCACGAAAAATTTAGTTAAAGTGGGCCTAATTCAAGCTCCAAATATGGATCTCCACAAGCAAGTTATTTCGGGTTTCCAAACTTTGAGGAAGAAGCGAACAACGGTTGGGGAGCCCATAACTACAGTCTCGGCCAAGAGAGTGGCCATTGGAGAATGTTCTTCTTCGGAAAGGACCATGACAGAGGGCAACATTCATTGCCACGAAGTTTTACCATCTCGACCTAAGCTATCGAACTCCCCACCTGCTGGAGGTTCCGATATGGCTGGGACCTTTACCCCTTTGTCAATGTGAGGGGAAAAGAGATGGTGACTCCAAGGCAAAAAGGGGAGGATTTTGCTCGGGCTTTAGGGAAGAATGACCCCCTACTGCCCTTCTATGAAGGATGCTTTGAGGATGGCATGGGATCTAAGCTGGGACAAAGATCTCGGGAGAGTTCGCTCAAGTGAGCATTTTCTAAGCTGTCCATAGTGGGTTTATCTCTTTGTGCAGGGTAAGGGCAACACTTATATATATATATATATATATTACCCTTTGCATTTTTTAGTTTTAACAACTCTCACTTTGTAGGCCCAGCACATTATAGTTGTTCTGGGTGAAATCAGGTACGAGTCTCATGACTCAGAAGCTCAACTTCAGCTCCAACTTATGAGTTCTACCAAGGTGGATAATAAAGTTGAAAAGCTAAAGAAGAGACTTGAAGATGCCGATATGGAACTCAGAACCTCCCGATCTTTGACTAACAAACTCATAGGGTAGCTGGCCGAATCTTTTAGAACAGTATCAACTCAGGACTCAGAAATATGCTCTCTGGGTAATGAGATTGTTGACCTAAAGCGGAAGATATTAGATCTTAGGTCAGAAATGTATGTTGTTGAGACCGCTGCTTCTGAGGCTGAAGCAAGGCATTGTTCGAAGATAAAAACAGCCAAGGTTACAGCAGTTGATGAACAAAAAGACAAGATTTTGAAGCTTAGGAGGAAGCTCGCCTCTTATGGTTACAATCTTTGTCTTAAGAAGATGGCTAAAGCTTACCCATAGATTGATAAGGAGGTACTCGACCATACAGAGTTTGTGATGTTGAGAGTGAGGACTTTGAAGATGATGAAGTTTCTGAAGACCCAGTTGCCCCCATTGATCCTTAGTCATGCTTTCTTTGTAATAGTCTTTCTGTAGTGACTTTAAATGTTTGCTCTTAATATATATTTTATGGTTTCTTAATTTTCTTTGCCATGAAATTGTGAAACATTTACCACCTTTTATGATCATTTTTATCTCTATACTTGACAACGTCTGGAAAAGAGCCTTGTTAAATTTTAGCTTTTATTCAAAGCTTATATTATCCCGAGTGTATAGCCTTAGTAGAATTTAAAACCAACAAAGTTTACTTAGAACTGTAACATCCAGATCTCATAGGCTTAGTAGAATTTAAAACTAAAAGATCTTTTTTACAGCTATAACATCCCTAGCTTGAATGCTTCAGGGAATTTAAATCTTGAACAAAGATTTTACTCATAGCTGTAACATCCCGAGCTTGAATGCTTCATGGAATTAGAGCTGACCAAGGATTTTATTCATAGCTGTAACATCTAGAGCTTGAATGTTTCTTGGAATTTAAAGCTAACAAAGATTTTATTCAGAGCTGTAACATCCAGAGCTTAAATGCTTTGTGGAATTTAAAGGTAATAAAGATTTTATTTAGAGCTGTAACATCCAGAGCTTAAATGTTTCATGAAATTTAAAGCTAATAAAGATTTTATTCAAAGCTGTAACATCCAAAGCTTAAATGCTTCGTGAAATTTAAAGCTAATAAAGATTCACTAATAGTACTTCTTTAAGTGCTCTATGTTCTAGGGCCTCGGAATTTTCTTTCCATTGAGTTCTTTCAACTAATAAGTGGTAAGCCTGTATGTTTTTACCACTCGGTAGGGGCCCTCCCAGTTGGGAGATAGCTTTCCTGAACCAGGCTCCTTAGTATTTGGAAAAACTTTTTGAGTATGAGATACGTACCCAACTTGGAAACTAACTAACTTGGTTATTTTATTGAAATATTTTGACACTCTATTTGTAAGAAACTATCCGGATCTGAGCTTGATCCCTCTTTTCTTCCAAGAGATCCAATTTTTTTGAAAGTAGGTTTTCGTTCTGATCTAAATGGTACATATCAGTTCTGAGGGAAAGTAGGCCGATTTCCACAAGTATGATGGTCTCGGATCCAAACATTAGGGAGAATAGTGTTTCCCCGGTGGGAGTTCTTTAAACGGTCCGGTAAGCCCAAAGAACCCTAGGTAACTCTTCAACCCATCTTGCTTTTACTTCCTCTAGTCTTTTTTTTAGGGCCTCTAAAACAGACCTGTTGGTAACCTTTGTCTAACCATTGGCTTGAGGGTGTGCTGGAGAGGAAAAGTGTTGAAGTATTTTAAGGTCAATGAGAAATATTTTGAAGATCCTACCATGAAATTGAGTCCCGTTATTTGAGATCAATACCCTAGGTATTCCGAACCTACACACTGTCTCCTTGTAGGTGAAATTTCTCACTTTGGACTCTATTATTCTAGCTAAGGGACGAGCCTCTACCCATTTGGTGAAGTAGCCTATAGCTACTAAGAGAAACCTTTTATTCTGAGATGCCCTTAGAAGTGGTCTAATGATATCCATTCCCCATTTGAACAAATGGCCATGAACTTGTAATTGGGACCATCTCTTGCTGAGGTTGATGTCAGTGGAGTGTAAACCTTTGACATTTGTCGCATTTCTTGATATGATCCTTAGCATCCTTCTACATAGTCAGGCCAATAATACCCCTGCGTAAGAGCTCGGTGGGACAGGCTCCTTGTCCCATTGTGATTTTCGCAAATCCCTTCATGTATTTCTCTTAGCACATAATGAGCTTCCTCCGGGGTAAGGCATAGAAGCAAAGGTAAAATGTATGACCTTTGATAAAGCTTGTTGTTGATAATTAGATATCGAGCTGATCTGATTCGTATTTATCTAGACTGATCTCTTCCTTCGGGTAGGACCCTCTTCTTTTAAATATCGGATGATAGGAGTCATCCAGCTGTCTTCCTCATGGATTTGTAGGATTTGATCAATCTGGGTTGTGCTTGGAGCCTTTTCGAATGATATTTTAATATCAACCCAGGATTCTAAGCTAAGGGACCTTACCGTGACCTCTGAGCTAAGGGAAGCTACACTATTTACTAAGATGTCTACCCTCGAATTTTCAGCCCAGTCTATTTTCTCGAGAGAAAGAAGTTATTGAGGGATATGCCTAAAGATCTAATAATTTCGGCATAAGGTCTCATTCTCTGGTCTCTTATAGTGAATTCTTCAGATATTTGGCTAACCACCAACTATGAGTCACAGTAAGCTTTTAGGTCCCGAGCTCCACACTCTAGAGCTACCTTCATTCCAATAATTAACGCTTCATATTCTGCCTCGTTGTTAGATGCATGAAAACCCAAGGATACGGCCCTTTCCAGCACATCTCCTTCTAGGGTCTGTAAGACTATTCCAACACTAGTGCCTTGCCAGTGGAAGATCCATCTACTTGAAGGGTCCAGATCTAAGATAAGGGTTGGTGGCTATTTTGTTGCGGTACTTCAAAAAACTCGACCAAAAATCTGACCATAACCCGTTGAGAGACTAGGTACCCCAAGAATTTCCACTCTGTCATGGCAAATGTGCACTTGGTGGGATTCAATTTCACGCCATTTTTGTTCAAAATCTCGAATGTTTGACCCAAATGCTGTACATGATCATTTCAATTCGTACTTTTTACGAGCATGTCATCGATGTAAATGTCCATGATGCTACCAATTTGAGGCTGGAACATTTTGTTAACAACCTTTGATAGGTTACTCTTTCATTCTGCAACCCAAAAGGCATTACCTTATAGGGTAAATCCCTCTTTCAGACATAAAGGTTGTCTTCTCTTAGTCTGGGGGTACATTTGCACTTGGTTATACCCCGAGTATGCATCTATAAAACTCAAGAGTTGATGCCCTGCAGTTGTGTCTACTAGTTGGTCTATTCTGGGGACTAGGAAGCTATGCCCCATGCTTTGTTGAGGTCGGTATAGTCAACACAAACTCTCCACTTTCTATTTTTCTTTTTGGCCAAAACTATATTGGCCAACTAATTTGGGTAATAGACTTCCCTGATCATCCCAGCCTGTAGAAATCGTTCGACTTCTTCATTGATTATTTTGTGTCGTTGTGGTGCGAACATCATTCTCTTCTGACATACTTTGGGATAGCATGGATCAACCATAAGTTTATGGCTGATGAAGTTAAGATCAATGACATTCATGTCATTCGCACTCTAGGCAAAGGCTGAGGCATTGTCTTTTAGGAAAATTATTATCTCTTTTGCTTCCTTTAGGCTCAAAGCTGAGCCTATTTGAATAACTCGGTTGGAGTGTTAGGGATCAATTTGGATCTTTCGAACCTCTTCCTTAGGTTGGAACAAACTGCTTGTCCCTCTTGGGCTGAGCAGTTCCCTTAACTCCTCTAGACATGGTTCGTCCAGATCTGAGCTTGGAGTTTTGATAGAGCCAGCAAACTTCTGTAGTTGTTATTTTTCTTCTTAAGGCTTTAAAGTTGTGGCTTGGCATTCCCTGGACATACACTGGCAGCCTTTAACGATTACCACCTTTCCCTCCAGAATAAATTTTAAGCATTGATGCATAGTAGACGTCACGGCATTGAGATCATGGATCTAAGTTCTTTCGAGGATCAAATTGTATGAGGAAATAGCGTCAATGACCATGAGTTTAATCAAGATAGCTTTTTGATCTTGGGACTCTCCGATAGTGATGGTAAGTTTGATGGTCCCGAAGTAGAGAGCTGATATCACCATTAAAACCCGTCATCACCACTATAGTGGGCTGGAGTTCTTTTCGATCTATCTTTATTTTTTTGAAAATGATGGGTAAATAGTACATTTGTTGAACTTCCAATATCAATGAGCACTCTCCTGATATAGAAATTTAAGATTTAAAGGGATATTACGAGCAAGTCATTGTGGGGGAAATGTACCCCTACTAGATCCAGGTCTAAGAACTAAAGTGTGGGGGTTACTTTATACTTTTTCTCAAGTGCATTAATATTAAAGACCTCTGGGTGCTGCCTACCCTCTCGAGCATACCTCTTTCTAGCCCTATTCGACATCCCACTCCTCTAATTGTCTACATGGAGGACATAGATGACGTGGTGTTGAGGTTCTGCCCCACTTTTGTCATTTGGTCCATTAGGCCTAGGACCTTGCTATCTATGAAGGGCTTTCTGTTGGTCCTCTTCGCTCTTATGAGGTTTGCTGTTAGTCCTTTGAGTATTTTGGGTGAACTCCCATAGCTTCCCCCTATGAATTAGGCCTTCAATTTCCTGTTTCAGAATCCAACACGCATCTGTGGTATGGTTGTGGTCTTTGTGAAAATCATAGTATATACTCTGATTCCTTTTTCCAAGGTCTCTTCTCATCTTTTCCAGCCATCTGAGTTTTTCTCGTAATTGTATCTAGTGAAGAATATGCCTTAGTGGTGCATTCAGAGGTGTGTAGAGGTTACTTTTCCTTAAGGTGCTTGTAAATTCCTTCCGTTCGCGCCTCTTAGGACTTCGAGCTCTATTCCTCAAGTCTCTGGTTGACTTTGTGGGGGGTTGCTCCTCCTTCTTAGTCAATTCTTTAGTTTCTTTTGAGAAAGATCTTATGTCTTCCAAGGTGATGTACTTTTGAGCTTTTAGCAATAGTTCAAGCATGTTAGTCGGAGGATTTTTGACGAAAGAATCCCTGAACCTTCTAGGAAAAAGACCAGAGGTCAGAGTTGCGACTAAAAATCACTCTTCACATCCTTCTACTGAGGTGAGCTCTTTGTTGAATCTTCCTATGAAGTCCCTCAAAGATTCACCCTTGTTCTGCTTGATTGCTAACAGAAACTTAGGGCCCCTCCTAAACCTCTTGCTGGTGATAAAGCTACTCAAGAGCTTGCAACTTAGATCTGTAAAGCTTGAAATCGAGTTTGGAGGTAGATGGTAGAACCATTCCAACGTTGCTCCTTTAAGGCTTGTAACGAACGATCTGCACATCAGTGCGTCTGTACCTCCTTGGAGAGCCATAGTATGCTGAAAGTGAGAGAGGTGGTCCATGGGGCCCAGTGCTTCCATCGTACAATTCAATTCTTAGAAAGACGTACTTCCTTAGAGGTACCTCTGCCATTATGGCCGAGGTAAAGGGAGTCTTTCCCATATCGAATAAATTATAGAATTGTTTGGCCGCATGTTGGGCAACTCCATACCTGGCAAGGATTCCTGACTCTATCTTCTGATCTCGGCTTTATCGTGAATGATGGTGACTTCTGGACTGTTGAGGTACCGCCCCAACATTTAATTGATCCAAGTTCTCTGGTTGGTTTATTTGGTGAGGAGGTGGCCCTTACCTAAGAGGCACATTGTTGTTTTGGCCATTCAGAGGTTGTTGATTCTGAGTTGGCTAGGGTATCAGTTGGTCCTAAACTAGCTGCAACGACTACTGGTATGGAACGGGCTGTGAGGGCTACTAATTTTGAGCCCGTTGCTATGGCTGGACTGGTTGTGGCAGCTGTTGGATCTGTATGATTAAAGCTTACTGACTTTAAACTAAATTTGCCATAGTTTAGCTCACGTTCTGAATCTGCTAAGCCATGGTATATATCTTTTGATTAGCTGTGTTTGGACGAAGCTGACGCGCAACAATCTGCCTTGGTGCAGGAGCTAGTGCTTGGACCGAGGCAGGTTACCTTGGTCACAAGTTTCAAGCCATTTGGTTGTTTGGTAGATTTAATTGAAGAAAAGAACTTTATCGAGTTCCCACAGACGATGTCAAACTGATGATGTCATTTTTTGTCCTTGATAGTCGACGCCCAAAATCCTTTCTCCGAGGTATCTACAAAAAAGGGATTATAAGATCATCGGTGGAAGTACGGCAAAGAATCCTTTGATGGTCAAGTTAGTAGCTTGAACCAGAAACTATTAAGAATGAGTATAATATTCTTTTAGAAAATGGTATCTCTTCTGGTTGAGGTCTTACTCTTTTTGTAGATGATGAAATCTTCTCAAAAAAATAAGGATTTGATTTTATTCTTTTGACTTGATCAATTGTCGCATATTTTTAAATAATTTATTCTCTATCTCTATACTTGAGTACAAGTCATGAAGTCTAGAAATTATTTCTTTAGGTATACCTGTCATGCGTCCCTCTTACATTGTGAGTTAATTTTTGGCACATCACTGGGAAATGAAATGGGTGAGTTAATTTGGGCTTTTTAGGAGTCTCAACAGCCAGGAATAATGAAGGCTAAAAGAAGTACAATAGATTGCGTTCCACAGTGTTGGACTCTTGGGTCACCTGCACCACATCCAACAGCGACCACTGCCCATCATCGATCAACCACTGTAACAAAGCAGTGCTCATCTCGCCGATCATCACCCGCACCTCAAAGATCTCGCCTTGCCGCATTTGTAGCCGTCGCCATTGTCATCGCCAAAGACCTCTCACCACTTCTCACCGTCGTCGATGCACCGTTGTTTCCATCGCAATCGCCTAGCCTCACAACTCTCCCTTGTCGCCATTATCAATGTCCAGGGTAAGACATAGCTGCAATCGTTCACAATTCTCGTCAACGTGGCCTGGACTCTAGCTCTTGTTCTAGAATCAGAGGAAACGACTCTTCGACAAAACCGAGATGCTTGAGACCGGCCCACTGACGCGATTTGTAGAAAAAATGTAAGGGACAAGTTAGTGATTAAAAAAAATATGACATCACACGTCACCCCTTTTGAAACTAAACTTAAATTATTTAAAATTTAAAAAAATTTTGGAATTACAATATTTATTTTTTTAAACTTTGGTTTGTGCACTAATAATTAGAATATTTAAAATGAGTCTAATTATTACCAAAAATTGGTCTCTGAAGCTGCAAACAGAAATTGATACAAGAGTTTTATAGTTAAAAATTAAAGGTTGTTCGTAAACTAAATTCTTCTAATTTTATGTAAATTCACAAAGATAGATACATAGACCTACATGAGATTTTTTTTTTTTAAATTCTATAATTATTATCAAATTATGTCACGTGGATCTTAGTATATAACTCACAATACAATATTAGTTTCTCCCAGTAAGATGCATGGGTCCAAAAGAGTTGTTCAATTTCATCCTTCTTTTCCCTTTTTTCCAAATTGTTTATAACCCCTTTATATATATATATATATATATATATATATTCTAACTGATTTGATTGAAGTTTATGAATTTCAACCAAGAAAAAGAAAGAAAAAAAGAAAAAACAATTTTTATGTCAGGTCAATGTAATTTATCAAAAGGCCACAACTCTGAAAATATTTATACAATACTCACTTTTTAACCTCATAATATTTCGATAATAATCCGCCTCCAGAGATAATAACAGGGCTTTAGGATGAATTTGATCCAATCAGCGGCAAAATGCATGAAATCCCCATTTATCAACCAAATCATTTTTGCAGCATTGCAAAGAAAAATAAATAAAGAAATCATTGGCAGTTTCCAGCAGTTGACTCAATTTCAAACCTTTCAACATGCAATCCTCCTGAGAGAAAGGAAACTTGAGTACTAGGATTTTTCTCGAAAACATATAAACAGAATTTTTAGAGAATTTCCCCAATGCATTGAAGTTCCACCCCATCTTACCTGGTTTCTTTTACAGAGTTTCAAGATCAAAAAAGAGGTTGAAGCATTGCTTCTTTCCAAGAATGAGACATAAGATCGATGAGTTCTACTACCAAGAGCAAGAAAGCAAGCAAGCATGCAATCTCTAGAACAGAATAGATAAACAACGGAATGAATAACGAAAGAAAGACAGAATTAAATAAAGTCCATATCTTCTGCGAAAAAAAGGAAACACTACCCAGAGAGCTTTAGAGAGCTTTAGTAGCTGCCCAGTCCAAAACTTTGTTTGATCTTCATTCACAGCAGAGTTGCCAATTTTCATTTTCAGTCCCTCCAGCAAATAGAAATATCTTTACATATGGAAACCATTTCCCAAGGAACAATAGCAGAAGGATTCTTGAAGTCTTTGACAAGCATTTCACAGTCCAATTTAGGAAGCCACTGCCAATTCTAATGGATCTGGCAACTAAAGTCTGATGCCTAAGACCTGGATCACCAGTGACAAAGGCAGAGGATGCTCGGTTTTTACAAGTATCTCATAGAACAATACCAATTGCTCCTACTCTGAGTCTGCACAAAAGGTCAACCTAAATTTATCTCCAAACTTCTAATAGGTGACCAGTAAGGGGAGAGAGGGAAGCAATGGAGTTAGGTTTAACTTCCTTCTTCAGTAATCTGGCTCTGGAAATGGCTGAGCTAGGGACTAAGGGTTTGGAGTCAAAAGAACTTTCTCATTCCTCATCCTCCAAATAATCAAAAACCAGACAACAAGAAGGGAAATGAGGTTCTCCCATCCCCATCAGACTGCTTAAATCTTTTCACTGACTCAAACAAAAAAAATTTCAAATCCGGTTATTGATTCCTTGATGAAAGCAAAATACAGAGCCACCAATATTTGGGCAACTATTAATTCCAAATCAGGATTTCCAAAAACACTAGGATCCCATGGCTGAAATCTCCTTTGCTCATCTGACCAAGAAGCAAAACTATGTAAGTTTGTATTCTTCATTGTCTTATGTTTAACATTAAATTATTTTTCAGATAGCTGTATCATAGCATAATTAGCTCTTATTAGAAAATTGAAAGGAAAAGAGGATGAAAACACCATGACTGGAGGAACCACAACAAATATAGAAGAGCTATTAAAAACATTACAACATATGCGCCATCAGGAAAATGTCCCATTAACGCAATTGAAAAATGTCTCACAACTACAAATGAAAGCTAGAAACCATTGTTTTTACAAAATCAAAGGTCTAAAATGAGATAGAAAAGAGACACCATAACTGGTTCGAGATGTTTATCTATTTCAATAGCTTCTCCTGGTTTGATGCAGCATCCTGCACAAACTGAAAAGTGTAATTGTTGAGGATATATGCTCAATACCATGTACTTTCCACACCTTTTCACCGAAACGTGTAAAAAAACTTGGTTCTTCCATATAATTGCAATGTCCTCTAGTTAAAGCCCATTGAATGTTGCAATTAGGGTAAGAAACATTGGGATCCACCTTCAGAGAATGATGAATCCCCTTTTTTTTTCTAGATAAGTGAGAGGAAGGATGAATCCCATTAGCATGGAAAATATTGATCAATTGAAATATGAAGGCACCATTCAGAGACAAGTATGTGTAATATGAAAAAGTAAAAGTAAAAGTAAAAACAAGAATAGTTACATGTAAATAAGTGAATCTCCAATCCCAACATCATAATGAAAACAACTTTTCCCAATCTATATGCCAGTTTTAATTTGATGAACTTAAAGTTGTGAAAGTTGGACTTCAACCAGGTCCTGCACACTCAAGATGCAGCCCATGGGGAACCTAGGATGGGCATTCTGAAATTAAGCCAAAACCCCCAAGACATATATAAACAAAACCCCTTTCGTTTCTCTGATAAATTCCTAAAGCAGATAGTAAGATTCGCCTCTATCATCAGTGACAACACTATTACTGATATAAAAGTATGTCACTGCTACAATTTTCCATAGTAAACCCAACGAAACCATGCAGAGGAAAGAATGAGACTTCATAACCACATGGATCACACAAAATCATCTGGCAAATAGAGGATTAGTAGTGCCGCCTGCAAAGTACAAACTACAAATTCACATGGCATACAAAAATATGTAAGTAATTGAAAAGAATCTTCTGCTTGTTTTGACAAGAAGTAATCAGGAAAAGTTTTGACGGAGTCTGATGAAGGGCACATCATTAAAACAGATATTCTATACATAACCTAAGCCTCGGAGAAGAATGTGTTCCCACAATTGTGCATTGAACTGTATCAAGCAGAATCACCAATTTCCTTGTACCTATTCAAACAATAGAGCATCTTACTATTGATATGTAAGCAGTGTCTACATTCAATAGTGAAAACTAAAAAGATAAATCTGAAAAGAACATACTTGACTTCAGGTATGCGACAAATAGTTATCTTGGATTAGTTAGAACCAACTTGAGTTGGTTTCAGTTTAAACTATAATGCCTAGATCCTCAACCAAGCTGAAAAGTGCCAAGAAATAGGTAAACTTATGATCCTTGCAAAAAAGAAAAAAAATTGATTTTAGTGTGACCATTCTTGTCATCTATGACTACGGTAAAAATATAAGTTACCATTTTATCTAACTTCCTTTTCCATATTATGGCATAGAAGATGAAACATAAACAAAAGTAATATTAATAATGCCTTTATAGCCAAAACAAATGGACATAATGATTCACAATTGATCAATGAGCACAATAGGTGAAAGTTGCGGCAAATACACATTAAGAAACTAGAGCAGATAATTAATCATTTGTGGAACATATTACTTGCTAGAGTAACTTTATGGGATGACTAAAAGTCATAATCATAATTTACAACATTATGGGACTTCATAAGTATATTTAGTTTAAATTGTTTAATATATAGGTTTGGGCATATATTAATTTTTGTTAGATCACCAGTTGCTCCACAAGCTTAAACTTTTAGAGAATAGGTCAATAATGTATATCAAGCTCTCAACAATCCCCCTCACGTGCGACCCCGGACTCGCACGTCAAGAGACAAAGAAACCACAAACAAATGCAAAGGAGAAAAGAGTGCAAATGCAAAAGGAGAACAAATGCAAATAGAGAGACTTGAACCCAAAACCTCTCACAACCAAGGCTCTAATACCATGTTAGATTACCAGTTGCTCCAAAAGCTTAAAATTTTAGAGAATAGGCCAAGAATGTATATCAAGCTCTCAACAATATTTAATAATGTGTGATTTAACAAATAATTGTTAAAGAAGAAGCATACATCTTTTTCTTTTTCTTTTTTGTAAGAAGCATACGTTACTTCTTAAGATACATTTCTATAACCTATTCGAATTTAGTCCTTTAGAACTGTTTCCAACTTTTTGTCAACTTTAAGTCTAATTTCATAAAGGCGCATCATTATGATATCATTTTTATCTCACTTGTATGAATCTGATATGTATGACTATAAATATTTAACATACAACTTTACCACTAGTTTTTTTTTTCTTTTTTTAATTCAAGAGGAATAGTAACACCGAGTCAACGTAGAGTACTGGTCATTTTATAGAATAATTTTTTTAACATCACATGGATGTAGAGTGACTATTTTACTGAATAATTTCTTCTTTTTCTAATGATTATAGGATGACAGTTTATATTTAAGTAAATATGTGAAATTGATATTGAGTGATGCAATACAAAACAGATTTTTTTTAATCCTAAAAACAAGATAGTGGGACCCACTATAGTAAATGCATGTGAGACTACTTGTTTGTATTTAGGAGTGAGAAAATACATTATAAAAATCACGTTATACTTAACATTATCCATTGATATTGGACCTATGCGAGATCTTCCAAATTATCAAATTACAACACATGCAATGGTCATACCAACGTTTTTTTCATAATAGTAGGTGGGTACTATTGCATTTTCTAATGGTTAGCCTAGTCTAGCACCGCATGTTGGGCCCAATTTAGAAGTTTTGCATTTTCACTAATTGTTTAATGAAATTAGAGTTAAACGAAGCATACATCTTTGATGATCTTAAAGTTGAGGAAGTTGGCCTTCAACCAGGTCCAGCTTGCTCAACATGCAACCCAAGTTTCCCCTTCAATGGGCATTCTTAAAGTAAGCCAAAACCCCTTAGACACATCTAAACAAAACCCCTTCTTTCCATGATAGAAGTACCAGGAAAATTTTTAACAGAGCTGTCGGATGTAGAGTGTAACATTAAAATTGTACAACTGATTTGCAATGCATAATATAACACTTGAAGAATGTGTTCCCACAATTGTGCGGATCACCTATTTCCATGCACCCTTCTTAATAATAGACATCTTACTAGTAATATGTAAGTAGCATCTTTATTCAATAATGAAAAGATGAATCCAAAATGAACATACGCACTTCATTTCAGAAATGCAACAAATAGCCATCTTGGATGATTGCTTAGCCAAAAAAAAAAATTCAAGATAGAACCAACTTAGGTTGGCTTCTGTTTTATCTACAATGCCTAGATCATCAATCAGGCTGAAAAGTGCCAATAAATAAATAAAGGAACTTTTGATAGTTTACAGAACAAAGAATTTAATTTTGGGGTATCCATTCTTATCATCTATGACTAGGGTAAAAATAAAAGGTGCCATTTTATCTAACATCCTTTTCCAAAATTTAGCACAAAAGATAAAAAATAAGCTATTCAACAAAGGTAATACTAATAATGCTTTTATACCAAAAACAGACATAATTATTCACTCATCAATGGGCATAGAAGGTGAAAACGGCGGCAAATACAAATTAAGAAACTAAGAATTAATCATCTATGGAATCGACTACTCCATAGACCAACATTAAGGGATGACTACAAGCCATAATCATAATTTACAACATTATGGGAGTTCGTAAGTATTTAGTTTTTTTTTCTATTTGAATTTTTCAATCTTTAATAAAATTATTCTGATTCAGCCACCTCTATATCCAAATTCAGCTAACTACACTTTTTCTTTGCTAAGTCATGTTTTTTGCTAGCAGAAATTTCATTTCATGAATGCACTACATAATACAATTCCAACAAAGCAAAGACTGTCAACTACAGACTAAAGATTCTAAAATGCTACCATGGCAGAACTTGTAATGATACCAAATATTTCTATAAACTTACTCTTATTTCTCTTGTTGGATGACTGAAGACTGTCCTTTCCCTGATTGAATATGTTTTTGTTTAATAATTTCTGAGCATTCCTTTTTTTCTAAACTGAGCGTTTCGTACACAACACACCGGTGCATCAGTTTGGCTCACACCTCCTTCATCATCAACTCCAATTCCTTGAACCTGCAGTGTATTTGTATTTTGTAATTCTGTCAAACTCTTAAATGCCCGGTCATCTAAATTTGGTTCAATCTAGCCATTTCAATCATTTTTTATACCATGTCATTATGGATTTCAAGATAGGGCTGCACCTGTAATTTGATTAATTAAACACATTTTGGAAATTCAATAGCCAGCTGTTACTTCAAACCGTTGATTTTCATTTAGTAAAGCCTCTAAGGTAATAAATAATATCTTCTGATGTTAGTGAGAGAGACTTACCAAAAAAAAAGGGACAACACTTACCAGTGTGACAGTTTCATTTAGTAGATGAAGAATTAGACAGTCAAATATATATATATATATATATATATACACACACACACACACAAACACACATACATATATATGCAATGTAAATAAGCTTCATTTGATGAGTTCACATGCTTGCTCTGATGACATACCAGCAGTCAGCAAAGTTCAATACTGACTTAGGAAAATGTTGTCAGCAGTCAGCAAAATTCAATACTGACTTAGGAAAATGTTGTCAGCAGTCAGCAAAGTTCAATACTGACTTAGGAAAATGTTGTACCAGCAGTCAGCAAAATTCAGGATAGACAAGGATCTTCAGCCAATCATTTCCCATGCTCTGTTGCTCTTCCTGAATTTTCCTGGCAGAATTCGCGGCAGAGTGGCTACACTGAGTTACCTCAATTGTATGTAATGTGGATATATACACTAATTCAGATGGGATCTCCTTGAGTTTTACACATCTGTGCAGCTCTAAACGCTGAAGACTTGGCAAATGAATGCTGCAGGTGTCCCATTGCTCCATATGCATGTAACAAAGTCTCAAGAATCTGAGTTTACAAAACTCCCCATCATTTGTTTCCCATAGTGGTCCAATAAATGCTTGAAATTCTAATTTGAGGACCTCAAGGTTGGGTAACATCCCAACGGTTGACATTTCTCTCCACTCCAGGAACGTACTTGATAATGTTAGCCTTTTAAGATTTGGGGGGTACTTAGCAAGATTCCACCTAACCCGGGGAGGGCTGTCAATATTTGAAAACATGTCATTGTTGAAAGCTTTGTTAAAAGAGGCTGTATTAAAGAATTTCAATGTTTCAAGGTGGTTGAGGAAATTTAGATCAGGAAACCAGAATTTCCCAAGGACCTGATACCAAATCTCCGCGAAATGCCAGCTTCCTAAGATTGGGAGCCATTTCCAAGAGATGCAGGCAAGACTTAGAAGGACATACTTGTGAGAGCGTTTTCAGGTTATTCAACATAGAGGGATAGCCATCTTCAGAATAAGGGCTTATATGATTTTCCCCAGCAATACAAAGATGCCTCAACTTTACCATCTTCCAAATATTAAGTGGTAAGATGGTACCCGTCCCTTGTGATACAATAAGGATTTCTAAGTTCCTAAGGTCAGATATTGATGATGGGAGAATCAGATTCTCACCCTGAAGCGCCAAGTACCTCAAAAGAACTAGCTGTAACAGTTCATTGGGAAAGTTGGCACTCATACTAATGGCTGATAAATCCAACACCCTAAGAAGTTTGAAGATTTGATAAATTAGCATATGACATGAAGATGACGGACCATGTTCAGAGGCAAAACACAACAAAGAGCGAATGTGTGCGCCAGAATGCGCCAAAGAAATATAATCAAAAACACGAGAATTGAGGCACAGGCGACGTTGCTTTCTTGCAATAAGAATCGAACCAGGACGAGGAGGAAAATCTTCATGAACAAAAATCTGCTGCAGGAAATTCTCTTCCTTAGCTTTCCTCAAACAGAAATCATGCAATAGATCGTGCACACGGACATGCTTTAATTCCACCAGTAGACCTTCTTTTGGCAACCAAGACTAAACTTCGATCAATTAAATCCATCAAGTACTTCTCCGCTAGATCCTCCAGGTTATTATTCCCAGTTTGTTGTATAAATCCCTCAGCTATCCATAACCAGATCAACTTCCGCACTGGGATTTCATAGTCTTCCGGGAATGCTCCAAAATAGAGAAAGCATGATTTTAAGTGATGAGGCAAGTGATTGTAGCTTAGTGCTAATGTGTCCATGCATTGCTCTGTGTCACTAAGAATGTATGAACTTACGCTTTCAGAAACTTGCTTCCACCAGTCTTGTGTTCCATCAATCTTCACAAGAAGTCCAGCCACTACAACAATTGCAAGAGGTAGTCCCCCACATTTTACTGCTATTTGCTTTCCAATTTCCACCAAATTTGGAGAACAACTTTTTTTCCCAAATACCTTTTGTTGTAATAGATCCCAACTTTCATCCTCAGTTAAAAATTTTAGAAAATGCCTACTATCAGATTTATCATGCTCATGCAAAGCCATGTCAGTGATCCGACTAGTGAATATAATTCTACTTCCATTGCGGTTGTCTGGAAAATACTTTTTTAAATCGATCCAGATTTGACTATGCCATATATCATCGATCACAATGAGATATCTCCTGCCGCTCAAGCCTTTGTAGAGCTGTTCTCCCAACTTTTCATAGCTCAAAGTGTAAATTACATCTTTATGCTCCACAACAGAACGTAAAATGCTGAGCAACAAATCCCTCTTCCGAGGTACTTGAGACACATAGGTCCAACCACGAATATAGAAATGATGTTGAATGAGAAGATCATTATAAACTTTTCTGGCCAGAGTTGTCTTACCAAGTCCAGGCATCCCAACAATTGATATAACTTCTAGCTGCTTCCGTACGTCGTTGTTGAGGAGTCGTTCTTTAATCATCTCTGCTTCCTTGTCAAAGCCGATCACAGTTTCTTCCTCTGCATTGGGAGCACTAATTCTTGATGAACTTCCATGGGAAGACATTCTAACCTGTGGGACTTCAAGTCCAGTGCCGTACAACTTCTTGTCATAAATTTTCTTGACCTCCTTCTTGATAGACTTAATCTCTTTCATGGCGTGATCTAGCATTAAAATTTTCACAATCTCGGCATTCTTTTCTCTTTTTGGGTGCATCTCAGGCTCAGCTATGCTTTTCTCCCGCATACAAAGAAAGACGATCAATGAATCAGCAGCACCTTCTGCCTGGTGCATCTCAGGCTCAGCCATGCTTTTCTCCTGCATATGAAGAAATCTGACCATGAACAAGTCAATAGTCTCTTCAGCCTCATAGGTCACATCTCCGATTCGTGCCACCAAACTTTTCACTTCCTCGTGCTCACGGCGTTTCCCCTCCACATCCTTGAGGAATTTTCTCAGGAATCCGAACTCCTCATAAAGAGAATTAATTTGATCATTTTGAACAAGAGAAAGTTCAGACACTATCTCCTCACACGCTATAAGCTGCTTCAAGTTCTCCAGGAGAAAATCGACGGCAGTGTCAGTCATCTCTCCTCAACTGCTGAAAAATGAATGGCGGATCTAGGTTTGGAAAGCCCTTTTCAAGGAATTCTCAATGGAAATATGGATGTCAATTTCCGTTGAGTCTGATGGCAGGGATGAGACAAGGGGACGGGCAGGAGCCATGGCCCCCAAAACGCTGAAAATTTTCCAGAGACAGACATGTTCTTTTAAAAATTCAAGTATCTCAATATATTTTGGAGGGTTAGTTATATTTTAATATTATTAATTTTTGTCTCGATCTTAAATAAGTTTTTTAATTATTAATTGTAATAATTTAATTTTTTAATTTTTAATTTTTTTTTAATATATGTCAATTACAAATAACTGTTAACAGTCATCTCAAATTGATTATATTTTAGTATCATCTAATGTAATTTCATATAAATTTTAAAATAATATCTATAATTATATCTGTGTTTCAAATAAAGTCGATTTTAAAGTACAAATAACTGTTGTTAAGAATTTGAAATAATTGTTAATGGTCATTTGTACTCGACTTCAATTGAAATGAAATTAAAAATTAAAAGATTAAATTGTTACAATTGATAATCAATGTTGTTAATGAAAATCAGAACAAAACTTCATAATACTAAAGTATAATTAACCTTATTTTCAATTAATCCCATAGGTTAGTTTGGACCGTCGAATACGAAGATGAGATTGGATAATATACAGTTGGATCAAATAGGATATAAAATCTTATAAATATCTTAATTTAATGTTTGAAACTGACCCAATAAAATAACTTAATATGTTATTATTTTTCAATTTTATATTTAGATGCTTATCTATAGGGTTTAAATATAACTGTTTATTATTTTTTATTTTTTTATGTATTATTTTTTTCAAAGTCTTCAAAAATTAATTTTTCTAATAGTTATTTAATTTTTTTCAAATATATGCATATAATATATTTAAAATTAAAAATTTTATTCACAAATCTTACAATATAATATATATATATATATATATATATTATAATCATACATATATAATAGTATCAATATATATGACTTAGAAAAATACTTTTAAAAAATTGGAACATATACAAAACATTAAACAATGCAAAAAAAAAAATTAATTTTTTACTTGATCCTACGATGTTTTTGTCTTTTTATATTGTAGCGTTGTAATAAAATGAAATAATTTAAATACCACCACTTCGTTAATATAAGTCATATCTTGTCTGAGGGTGATATAAATAAATAAATGATTCATGAAATATAGATATATAATTTAATTAATAATAATAAACATAAGATAATATAATATTAATCTTATATAATCCTTTTATTTTACCGTTTAAACGTGACCATAGAGATTACCAGAGTGATGCAATAATCAATCAAGACTAGTAACCTTTGTGAGACGGGACCTTGCGTAGTCGGGCTCTAACTGAAAGACGAAATTTATGAAAATTTGAGATTTTGTATAGCAAGGGCCTTACTGTCTTCCAATATCATTTAATTTTTATAATTATTTTAATAAATAAGGAAAAACAACAAATAAGACTAATGCTACTTTTAATCAAATTAAAAAAAACAGCATCCAACCTATTTTTAAAAAAATTCAATTGTTAACCATTTTTTTTGAAAAAATCAACTATACAAAATCGTGGCATATTTTTATATACGTGAATAGGAGATTAAATTATTAAGATATATTTTATATAAATTTAAGTATTGTAAACTTTATAACAATTTAATAATGCAAGTACAATAATAATACAATTTTTAAAATAAGAGAGAGAGAGAGAGGGGGGGTAGAATTTAAATTGAAATAATTTAAAAAATGAGAATGAAAATGGAAGAAATGTAAGTAAATTTTAATTAATCATCTCAAATAAAAAAATAAGAAATAAGAAATAAAAGACAAATAAGAATTTAGTAATATGTTAAAGTAAACTTAAAATATAATAAAAGTAATGAGATTAAGGTAACTAATAAATTTCTATAATAAACTTAAAAAAAAATAATAATGTTGATTCATTTAATTTTGTATTTTATTAGTCCACCATCTTTTATGTATAAATGTGTGTATATATACATACACACATGCAATATTATATATATATATATATATATATATATATGTTCTATATCACGTCACAAAATTTTAAATTATTTTATTTTACATGCTTCTTAGTATTTTAGAATTTTAAAACTTGTAGAGAAACTTCTATATTTTTTTAAGATTCCACGCTTTATAAGGTTATCTATGTCCTTTTTTGTCATTATATTATTTTATTCTTTTGTACAAACTTGTTAATCTTTTAAAATTCTAAACTTAAAAAGAAAAATTAATTTTGCCACTTTTTAATTTTAATTTTTTTCATAACTATTTATTTTTTACACACTTTTTTTCTATCATGACTCTAAAATTTATAGGCAAAACAATTTAAAATTTTTTCTTTAATATTTAAGTCTTTTTTTTTTTTCTAGACTTTCTTGAAATATTCATGCTTTCCTTAAATAATAAATACATATTATCTAATCACAATCTTTCTTTTTCCTAGTCCAATAATTTCATTTTACATAGTTTTTACTCTAGGATTCTTAAACCTTGGCAAATACGTTCAAATATATAATTTTAAATTTTTTAAGCACTATATAAACACATTCTAACTTTTATATATATTTTTAAAATTTTCTTTTTTAGCCATTGAAATAAAATGAAAGATGAACATGAAAAATGATGTTACTCTTTTTGATCAAAGAGGCCTAGTGTCCTTCGCTATCTGTCAAGAACTCAAAATCAGAGTATCACCAAGTAGGCTCCGGTGGTAGCCGCTCCTATGATAAAGTTAGTAAATTAAAAAGAGACTGTAATTGAAAAGAACAATTGAACATAAATTGAAAGCATACATTATAGTCTTAATTATAGGTTGCACATCTCCTAAGTTGAGTAGGATTAGAAACCATAAAAGTAGGGATTTGAAAATATCCGAAGATAACAGTTGCCATATTGAACTTTGTTTCCTTATTCTGAGGTTGGAACGATATGGAAGGTGGCGACCAGATCGGAACTTCTTCTTGCAGATACCTTATTTTCCTTATCATAAGATTTGTAGTGAACTGATCGATACCCCACCTGTTTTGGAAGCAGGGCTAGAGGTGGTGCATCATTCTGAACAATGAACCTCTAAACCCCCCATGTCTATTTGATCTGGATAGAAGAATCTTGCTTGATATGTATCCCAAGGAGCTATGTATATACACGTGTCATGCCCTTGAATATACTTATCACTTTATGGTATATCAGCTACTCTCCTCTTCCCCCGAGCCTTAGTTCTGTGAGACACAGAGCTAAGGGTAGGGTTTCTGAAGAGTCACGCGTGATAGTTATAAATGCGCCGTTATGTTTTCCACGACAGCCATTGATGTGACATTTATTGCGTTAGCCGTCGGTTGGAATTACAAGGCCATTATTTCCCTAATCGCCACGACGGTTCGTAATCAAAGGCCTCCATTATGCCACTTGTTAATCCCCTATAAAAAGGTGGGGAAGTACACTAATGTCCTTCCTTTCATCATTTCTTGTTTCTTGAGAGCCTCATCGTCCCTCTTTAAAGAAAAACTTCAAGTAAGATGGTTTCCATCAAGTAAGACGATTTTCGGCTTAAGAAGATCAGCTCCGATCAAATCTGCAGTCAGCTTTGGTTCGCATATATTCTTTCACTACCTTACATCCTCTTCTACTCTTCCCTATTTTCTGTCATGTCGACTTCTGATGCTCAGTCAAATACTGGCTATGAAGCAGAAGAATCTCTAGAAATGTATGACCAATCGAATGTGAACCTTGTAGATAATAACCCATCAAGGAATTTAGAAACTAGAATTGTTAGCAACGCGAACCCTAGTTCTGAAATTATGACAATAAAGGCTTTTGCCGAGCCTAGGAACATTGCGAGGGAAACCTCGAGCAGACCTTATAGAAGGGAGGAGGGAGAAAGCGCCACGACTTAGGGCATAATAAATGCTCTGAGGGCTGTTTTTGACTTCCCCTTTAATATATCCTGTAAGGCGCCAGGTCCCATAGACCGTCCCTTTGATACCGAGCAAGGTGAAATATATGTCTACCTTGAATGGTTTGAAATAGGGGTTAGGTTTCCTTTCCACCCCTTAATTAGGGAATTTTTCAGTTGGTTCAATGTCCACCCTGCTGATCTAAATATAAGCAGCTACAGGCATTTACTATGATTTATAGTTTTAGGACATCTGAACAATGTCAAAGTGGACCTCCCACTAATAAGGAGCAATATGGACATGAAATTCCTGAAGTCGGAGGGCATGTTTTATATGTCCTTCGACAAAGGGTTCAGACCTCTATCCTCTATACTTACTTCCAAAGACCTGGAAGAAGTAGTACTTTTTTTATAAAAAGAGGATGGGAGTTCGAAACTTCGAAAGCTGAATTTTAACTTTCCCACGGAATACTGGGATTAAGGGTGAGGTCCCCCTTTGTATTTTGCATTTCTATTTTTGGGCATTCTGATTGTGTACTGCTTCTCTAATCCTATGTTTTTGTGCAGATAAGAGAGCTTGAAAAAGATCAATATTTACAGTCAATCTTCAGCAAAAATACGGGAGGCTTCCTCAGACCAGCAACCGTTCTCACGACGCCATTCTCTACCCTAGAAATCTGATAGAGGCTGGCCTAATACGAGATCGGTTCAAGAGCTTAAAGAAATCCTTGGTGTTCGGATGGGGCCCAGGAAAGAAGAAAAAGAAGGCTGGGGAAAGCTCTTCCCATGTCGAGCCTCCTCTCCAAGTAAAGAGAAAGAGGCTACTATCCAACTCCCTAGAGAGGGTCATCTTAGAGGATTTGGGGGCTTCCCTAGTTTAGGAGGCCCTGCTTCCCCCAGTGCCTGCAGCTTAGAAGAAAAAGAAGGGGAAGGACAAGTTTGTTGTTGTTTCCATAGTGTTTGATGACTCCGGCCCGTTGGCCATGAAGAAGGCCTATGAGGACTCTTGGGCAACAGGCCCAAGTAAGTTCAAAGGGTTGAAGGCGTAAAAGATCGCCAAAGATATAATAGCATTCCACATGAGGGTGAGTTCTACACCATAGTTTATTCTCTCTTTTTTCTTCTCTTTCGGCTCTATAACGTATTCTGACCTGTTTGTGTTACTTGTCATTTTTTAGGTTGTGCATGGCTTAGCAGCCATCATGGACTCTCATGAGGATCACGAGCAGATTGACGCCCTACAATCTGAGCTCGATAAAGCTAGATTCCATGTGGGGACAACTCAGTCCTTTACAGCAACAACTAAAGAGAAGCTGAAGGAGGCCGTCAATTCCTATTCAATCTTGGAGTCCAAGAGGGATGCCCTTGCTTTTGAACTGGAAGACCTCAAAATGAGGTTTGCAGACTTCCAGGCTGCCTCTATCCAAAAAGTCCAGGACACTGCTGAAGCCATCAGAGCCCAAACTGAAGTGGATCTGAAGGCTGAAGTCTAGGGTCTAGGATCTATGTGTAGAGTTGACCTGAGCATGGGTACCAAACCTTCAGGAAGAAGCTTCGTAAGAAGTATCCTGGCTTGGATTTGATTGGGATAGATGACGTTGAAGTCTTCCAAGTTGAGATTAATGCACAGGAAAATGAAGAGAATGAGGCAGATCCCAAGCTGCCTAAGGTTGCTGCTCTAGAGACTGTCAAACCAATAATGGAGTAGACTAGGGATGACTTTGTATATATTTTTTGTTTCTATCTTGTAACTTTCTCATATTTTGGGCCAATATATAAAATTTGACTTCTTTCAGAACTCTTATTTTGCTTAATCTTGAGATAATCTCTTTAATATTAGAAATTCGGAAGTACCCATGAGATATTTCAGAAGCCGAAATAACAAGATGCTCAGAACAGTCATACTTGTAAAAAATAAGGATTCTCAAGTGTCTGCATATTGACAAGTCGTAATGTACCGACATTTGATACTTGTAAACAAGCTTTGTTCAGAGATCATCAATACTTGTAATTAAAACAAGTTTCGTTCACAAATCTTCAACATTTGTAATTAAAACAAGCTTCGTTCATAGATCTTCAATACTTGTAATTAAAACAATCTTCGTTCACAGATCTCCAATACTTGTAATCAAAAAAAGTTTCGTTCTGAGATCTGTAGGATCAGATCCGTGACATTCATAATAAATGAAAGGCCTTGAGAAATCTGTATATTTGATCGAATGGACCAGACCTAAGACCTTCTAGGAATCTATATATTGAAATGGACCAGACCTTTAATGCTTGTAATGCTTTTACGGATCTTTGCATTGAGTAAAATAGACCAAACCTATAGCACTTATAATGAATACAGGGCTTTTAGGGGTCTATACATTGAGTGAAATGGACTAGACCTGTAACACCTGTAGTGAATACAAGGCTTTTAGGGGTCTGTATATTGAGTGAAATGGACCAGACCTGTAGCACTTATAGTGAATACAAGGCTTTTAGGGGTCTGTACATTGAGTGAAATGAACCAAACCTATAGCACTTGTAATGAATACAAGGCTTTTAGGGGTCTATACATTAAGTGAAATGGAGCAGACTTGTAGCATTTGTAATGAATACAAGGCTTTTGCGGGTCTGTATA
This sequence comes from Nyssa sinensis, assembly GCA_008638375.1. Taxonomy (NCBI): domain Eukaryota; kingdom Viridiplantae; phylum Streptophyta; class Magnoliopsida; order Cornales; family Nyssaceae; genus Nyssa; species Nyssa sinensis. The sequence continues at coordinate 17,255,984 of CM018042.1, read as the reverse complement.
TTGAGTGAAATGGACCAGGCATGTAGCATTTTTAATAAATACAAGGCTTTTAGGGGTTTAGTGCATTGAGTGAAATGGACTAAACCTGTAACACTTATAATGAATACAGGACTTTTAGGAATCTGTACATAGAGTGAAATGGACCAGACCTGTAGCACTTGTAATGAATACAAGGCTTTTAGGGATTTGTACATTAATAAAAATACTCAAAGGTGAATCAAAAATAGTTTTTTTTTATTGATAATACTTCCATAAATGTTTCGATATTCCAGGGTCTGAGTACAGGCTTTCCAGTCAAATCTTCTAACCAATAAGTCGTAGGTCTGATGATCTTGGTTATCTTGTAGGGTCCTTCCCAATTAGGGAAAAGTTTTTTCATAGTAGGATCTTTAGCAGTTTGGAAACAACCTTCTTAGGGCGAAGTCTCCGATCTGGAAGTTGATAAGTTTTAACGCCTGGTTGAAACATTCAATCATTCTTTGTTGATAGGCTTCGGTCCTAATCCAAGCTTGCTCACGTCTTTCTTCAAGTAGGTCCAGATTCTCCATGAACTGTTGGTTATTGGTCCCTTGGTCAAAGCAATTAGTCTTAAATGTATGGCTACCTCGGTGCCATAGGTAAGTGAGAATGGTGTTTCTGCAGTTGGGGTCCTTCTGGTAGTTCAGTAGGCCCAGAGCACTACGGAGAGTTCTTCGACTCATCTTCCCTTGGCCTTCTCCAACCTTCTCTTAATTGCTTTAAAAATAGTGCGATTGGTGACCTCGGCTTATCCGTTAACTTGGGGATGCCTTGGAGATGAGAAATGATGACTGATGTGCAAGTCTTTATAGAACTTTCCAAACACTTTTCCAGCAAATTGCATCCCATTGTCTGAAATGATGACGCAAGGTATACCGAACCTACATACTATATTTTTTCATGTGAAATTCCTTTACTTCCACCTCTATTATGTGGGTCAATGGTTCAACCTTTACCCATTTGAAAAAATAATATATGGCGACTAGTAGGAATCTTCTGTTTTTTGAAGGCCTTTGGTAATGGCCTACAATGTCCATTCCCCATGGAGCGAAAGGCCAAGGACTGACGATAAGTGTGAGTTCATGATGAGGTTAGTGTTGGTATGAGGCAAATTGTTGACATTTGTCACAACTCTAGACATATTCCTTAGCATGTTTTAACATACCAGACCAGTGGTAGCCCTAAGTTAAAGCTCGGTGGGCTATGTTGCTTCTGCCATTATGGTTGCCACAAATCCTTTCATGTATCTCGGTTAGAACGTAGTGGGCCTCTTTTGAAGTTAAGCACCGCATGAGGGTTTGCATGTAGGACCTTTGGTAAATCTTTTTTTTAAGAATTAAATACTGAGTTGCCCTAATTCAAATTCTTTTGCCATGATTTTTGTCCTTCGGAAACAGCCCTTCCTTTAGATACTAGATAATGGGAGTCATCCAATCTTGAAGTTGTTCTGAAATTTAAAGAGATTGTATTTCCTCAATGCTTGGCTTTGATTGGTAAGAGATTTTCACTGTTAAATCCCTTTTTGGCTTGAGATAGGAAGCCATGTTTGCTAAAGCATCAACCCTAGAGTTTTGGTTTCTTTCGTTCTTCTGAATGGTAAATTTTCAAAAAGATAGTTTAGTGATTCCACTAGCTTTGAATATATGGTCATCCTGTTATCCTTGGTGGAAAGTTCTTCTAAGACTTGACTCACCACAAGTTGAGAGTTAGAGAATGCTTCAAGATCCAGAGCTTCACATTCTAGGGCTAGTTTCATCCTAAGGATAAGTGCCTTATACTCGGCTTCATTGTTAGAGGCTCTGAATTCCAAGCTAACTATTTTTTTGGTTATGATCCCATCGGGGAATTGAAGTATTATGCCTACTCTAGAGCCTTTGTCGGTAGATAAAGCGTCAATGTAAAGTAGCCATACTAAAGTGTCTGTAATAGCTTGAGCTTTCGCATATAGTGTTGGAGTGAACTCTGCTACAAAGTCTACTACTACTTGGCCTTTGATAGCAGTCTGCGATACATAGTATATGTCAAATTCTCCCAATTCTATTGACCATTTGACCAAGTCATTTTGAAACTTCAGGTTTGTGTAGGACTAATTTTAAAAGATAGGACGTAGGGATTATGATTGGATGTGCCTGAAAAATATGGTCTGAGCTTCCGAGTGGATATCACCAAAGCTAAGGCTAATTTTTTAATTTAGGAGTATCTTGTCTCAGTGTCTAGAAGCGTCTTGCTAACGTAAAAGATAAGCCTTTGAATTCCCTTGTCTGCCTTGACTAAAGCAAAGCTGATGGCATTTTCTGATACAACTAAGTACATGAGTAGTTTTTCCCCCAGTATTGGTTTTGAAAGGAGTTCGGGGGAAGCTAAGTATTGCTTGAGTTCTTGGAAAGCTTTTTCGCATTTAGCGGTCCATTATAGGGCCTTACTCCCCCTCAAGGCTCTAAAGAACGGGTGGCATCGATATGTAGATTTAGAAATAAACCTATTCAGAGCTGCTATCCTTTCATTCAGGCTTGGGATATCTTTCTTAGTTTTAGGTGACGCTAGTTTAATCAGGGCTTTGATCTGCTAAGGATCTGCCTCAATTCCCCTTTGAGAGACCAAAAAACCTAAGAATTTTCCTTTTGTGATCCCGAATGTACATTTTAAAGGGTTTAGCTTTATCCTATATTGCCTTAGGATGTTGAATGTCTGGCTTATGTGCTGGATGTGGTCACTCTTCCGAACACTTTTGACTAGTATGTCATCGATGTAGACTTCCATTGTGTCCCTAATTTGGGGGCCAAACATCTTGTTTACAAGCTGCTGGTACGTGGCTCCAACATTCTTTAAACCAAATGACATCACTCTATAATAGTAGAGACCTCGTTCTGATATAAAGGCAATTTTCTCCTAGTTTGGAGGATACATTTGAATTTGATTGTATCCAGAGTAAGCATCCGTGAAACTCATAAGCTCATGTCCTACTATGGCATCAACAAGTTGATCAATCTTGGGAAGAGGAAAATTGTCCTTGGGACAAGCTTTATTTAGGTCAGTGTAGTCAATACAGACCTTCTATTTGTCGTTCTTCTTTTTTGTGAGAACTATATTAGCAAACCACTCTGGGTAGGACACTTCCCTTATTATTCTAGCAATTAGCAACCTCTAGGACTCTTTATTGATGATCTTGTGGCATTCAGGGGAAAATTTTCTCCTTTTTCATCTCACTGGAGAATGGTCCGGATCTGTCATTAACTTATGAGAGATGAGATTAAGATCTATTCCTTCCATATCTTTTATTTTCCAAACAAATACCGATATGTTATTTTTTAGAAATTCAACAATTTTCTATTGCTCAAAAGGAGACAGAGTTGAGCCAATTTGTAGATACTTTCCCTCCCCTTCAGTGCTGATGAGTACTCTGGTGGGCTCCTCCATTGGTTTGATCGTGATGTCCCTTCCTCTAAGACTTAATGGCTTGTCAATTTCAAAGGGACACTTCTCTGCCTCATGAAGGTTGGAAGGTAAAGAACTTTCCCTTCACAAGGGTATTGTGATTGCTCTTTGGGGGGGACTTTTCCTTTAATGCGAGGGCTTGACATTCACAGGTAGTGGGTTGCAATCCTTGATAAAGAAGACTTTGTCATTGTGGATATACTTCAGGCATTGATGGAAGGTTGAAGTAACTGCTCCCATCTGATGGATCTAGGGTCTCCTAATAATGACATTATAGGGAGATTTAGAATCCAGGACCATGTATTCAGATATTAGTGTCTTCTGCCCGTCTCCTTTTCCCGTCGTGGTTGGTAGGTCAATTTTGCCTAATGGGATGTTGATATTTTCGTCAAATCCTACCATGATAGTGGTGGTAGCTCTGATGTCATTAAGGTTGAGCTTCATGTGTTTGAAGGGTTCGTAGAATAATACGTTGATGGAGCTTCCAATATCCGCGAGAACCCTTCTGATCTCGAATTTAGCAATTTTGAATAAGATGACAAGAGCATTGTTGTGGGGACAATGTATCCCAGCAATGTCTAATTCAAAAAACTGGATACGAGGTCCTGACTTTATCTTCTTTTCAATGGCCGAGATCTAGAGGACATGGAGTTCTACCCTTGCCTCCCGAGCATATCTTTTCCTGGCTCGATTAGACATTCCTGTTTCCACATTATCAACGTGAAGGACAAAGATGACATGATTATTTTGCTGTTGGTCATTTTAGATTTCTCTCTATTCAAGTCTTTGTTCTTGCCTTCTTTGGCGCGGTCTATCTTTTCGGGGGTTTTGCTTCCCGTCCTATCGAACAAACTCTCTCAATCGTCATCTTCTAATGAGATGCTCTATCTCTTGCTTGAGAGCCATGCACTCGTCAGTCGTGTGCCCGTGCTCTTTGTGAAAATCACAATATTTGTTCTAATTTCTTATGTTGGGGTTGCTCTTTAGTGGCTCTGGCCACTTCAAGTTTTCACGGATCTGGATCTGTTAGAATATGTGAGTGACAGAAGCATTTAGAGGGGTGAAAGTTTCGTGCCTTCCATAGTTAGGATTGTTCTGAGCTCTAGGTGTTGCTCTCTTGTCAAGGCTCCTGATTCTCTTCCTATTAGCGTTGGGATCCCTCTTCTAAACTTGCTCATCCTTCTGAGTCTGTTCCTTTACTTTTTGAAAAAACATTTTTGTATCTTCAAGATTAATGTATTTCTATGCTCGATCCATGAGTATTTTCATATCGATGGGAGGATTTTTGGTCAAAGAATCTTGAAAGCGTCCAGGCCCAAGGCCTGAAGTGAGGGTAGCTACCAGAAAGCTTGGATTGCAATCGGTTATTTCTATGAGCTCAGCATTAAAACAAGCTATGTACTCCCGAAGCAACTCTCCCTTTGTTTGCTTTATGAGTAAGAATTCTGGCCATTTTCTTAACTTCCTCCTGGTTAGGAATCGGTCAAGAAACAGCCTACTGAGCTCATAAAAATTGTTGATCGATTTTTAAGGAAGGTTATAGAACCACTTAAGGGCGGTACCCTTGAGGCTCGTTACGAAATTTTGGCACATAAAGGCATCAGTTGCTCCATGGAGATCCATTGTATGCTGATAGTGAGATAGGTGGTCCCTTGGGTCCTCAGATCCGTCGTAGAAGGTGAATTTTGGGACAACGAACTTTTTGACTATTCCTCGATCATTATGGCTGAGGTAAATGACGTGGAGAGCCTCTCGAGCAATTTACTTAGTTCGTCTTACTCTAGAGGGGCATGGAATCCTTTGGTTGATATTGTCTACTCTTGAGAGTCTGCTATGTCCTCTACTATTTGAGGGGTTTTGGGCAGGACTTGTTGTGGGATTGGAACCCGTTGTTGATCTTGTCTTGTATCTCCAGATCCTCGATTTAGGAGAGGAATTTTTCTGGTGTTAGTAGGAGGATGTTGGTCTCCCAAGACTGGGGGGACTGGAGTCTCGAGAGGCTGGAATTCATGTGGTGCTGGATTGACTCTAGAGGCCATTGGAGTAGGAATCCTCGTTCTGCTATGATAGTGGATGTCACGCCCCGAATTCCAGCGAACCCGAAGCGTGAGTAACGAGACAAAAAGAAATAAAATAATAAAGAAATGAAAGATAATAATGACATTCTCATGCATTCCGTACACTGTTCTGATACATATATAAGGTCTGGTCCATTGGTTCACAACATACAAAATAAAATACAGTCTCGGGCTTATGCCCTTACACAATATCAAAAGAGCCCCTTGGGCCCAACATAATCCTCAATCAGACCGTCTCTATGTCTCGTACAGCTGGGACATCATCTGAAATGTTTGCCCCACTAAAGGGGTCAGCTCAACATGCTGGTACAATATAATGCTAATGCAAGAAACAAAACTAAGGTCGTGGCATGTGCAAGTGTACAGTTATTTCTATATGGCATTCGATATCATGATGACAGTATATAAACAGTATACAGTATATGAGCAATATGCGTGACACACCCATGCAACTCTATGCCACCCATGTCTCATGATACGGTCATTCTCTGCTGTCATGAGTACCGCCACTTATGTCTCGCTTCACGGTCCGGAATCCGTCAGGCTCGCAAGTACCTAATGGCCGATTTTGGGTTTTTCACCACAGGATCTGCACCCTCATAATGCAAAGCACCAAGTGCTTACCCACGCCATGTCCAAGGAATCACACTATGCCAATATGCTCCGATCTCATCATGTCATAATGCAATCTCAATGATGCATCTCATTCATACATAAAACATGCTTTCAATTACATACTTCATAATGTCAACAGTTCTCCAAGCATGTGGTTCACACACTACACTAACACATTCAATATACACATAATCATCTCCCACATCATCACCCAACATCAGCAAGATGGCATGGAACACATAAGCATGTAACATTCAAGCAACAAGTGAACAATCAAGGCAGCAAATCAAGTATTCCTAATCTCAATTCTATTTCTTACTTAGCACAATATATCGTACCTGTAAATCGGTCTCAACTCGAGAAGTGCACTCGAGGTATGGTAGGATCACTGTGAAAATACTGAAGGTCAGAGCACCTTCTCCTTGTCCTTTCGCGTTCCTATAAGCATAATAGGTAATTCAGTTCATTGTCATTTGGATTTATTCTATTCGTCAAATTTTATGTCTTTAATTCATAAGTTTCTATTTTGCTTATTTAGACTCCACTATTGAGTCCGGGACGTCGAAGAAACTAAGTTTAGGCTTTTGTAGAATTCAATTCGGGCACCTGGGTTAAAAATGGCAAAACAGTTATTTTGCACTTTACACGGGTCCTTACATTTCGTGACCTCTTTTCACAAATCGGACTCCACGGTTGAGTCCGGAATGCTCGAGATAATAAAGTTTCACTATTTGTTTACCTAATTCGGAGTTCATTTGACTGTATTTCAATTCAGGGGTATTTTGGTAATTTTATATGTTGCTATGTGTCTTTTATTTTTTGGGACCCCGTCTCGTAAAACGGACCTCACCATTGGCCTCAGAATGGTCGAGATAGTCAAAATACACTAATGACTTATCTCATTTGGACTCCGGGATATTTTAGAATATTTAATTAATTAAATTAATTAAATTAATTAAATTAATTAATTAATTTAATTAATATTTTATTATTATTTTAATTCAGGTGGGTCAAAGTGTAATTTCTCCAAAGTTCAGGGGTTAAAATGTAATTTTTGAAAGTTCAGGGTCAAGTTTATAATTTTTAAAAGTCTAGGGGCAATTCTGTAATTTTGGAAAACTCTTATTCTCAATTTGGATAGCCAAACAGTGGCTAATCCAAAACAGGGATAGGATAACCCTGTTCCAATTCAATTCAAAATTTTCAATTTCTTAAGCCTACAACCAAACAGCCCCTTATCCAATTTTAATTTAAAACAGCAGGCCGACACGTGGCAGGGGCGGTTCGGCCCTAGCCCGACCCGACCCGAACCGACCCGACCCAGGCCCGGAACAGTATCTTCCCCCCCATTTTTCGGCGAAGCTCCGGTCGCCTTCTCCGGCGCCGGTGGCCGGAATTTACAGAAAATCAAGTTTTCAAACTTGATTTTCTTGGTGTTTTCGAAGCCTCTTTCAATTACAAATCATTCTAAAACATTTTTGGAACGTTTTAATACCATTTTGAACCTCCCAATCGTGATGAAAGACCTGGATTTCTCCCCCATAGCCGTGACCTGCTACTCCCTTTTTCTCTCTCATTTCTCAACCATTTTGGTTGATTCTTGTCCCTAAATTCTCCATATTTCATGCACTATAAGTCCCAACAATTAAATCTAAACAATAGGCTACAAAACAAGTTGGATATTTGAGAGATTTTTCTAGAGAGAGAAAGCTTACGGTTATGGGTTCCCAACCCTGTGATGGTGCTTCTCTCCTCTTGCTTTGCCTCTGTTCTCCCCTTTGGCCTCCTTTGCTTCCCTCTTTCTGCTTCTCTTTCAAAAACCAGAGCACACACACATCACTCCCTCTCTTTCCTTTCACTTTCTCTCTCTACACTTCTCTCTCTCTCTCTCTAAAATCCCACGATTTCTGCTCTTCTCTCAACTCTCATACACACTCTCAGACTTCACCACACACACACACCTAATCTCTTACACTTCACAGCCCTTCCCATGCCTTGAAATCCACTTACACACACCAACCCAAACCATGCCCCTTTGAGTGTGTAATACTCAACACATACACACACACGGCACACACCTGACACACACATATATATACATACACATATAATTTAACAATTTTTAATACACAGTTACACATACATACATAGATACATATTTATCACATGCATACATGCATACATATATTCACACAACTCACTATAATAATAATTATAATAATAATAATATTAATAATAATAACTTGAAAATTTTATTTATATAAAAAAAAAATTTTCCAGGTTATTACAGTGGACAGCTAGATGAAACGTGAGCATCGCTCTCCCCACAGCTATTGACGTCTGAGGATTAACCCCTATATGAGTGGTACCATAGGGGTGTACCGGTTGCGTATTAGGCAACTCCTCATTGAGAGATCCTCTGCCTGTGGTTGTGGCGGGAGGCCGAGTTCCTCCATAAACAGCAATAACAGGAGGAAAAGGATGAGGATTGCCCTGCTGGATTTAGGCCAATGAAGCTAGAGCTTGTGACATGGCAGTGAGTTGTTCCTGTATCTAACCAAATTGTTGTTGAATCCAATCAACTTGTTGTTGCAATTGATTGGGTGTTTGCCCCCTTCCCCTTCCAACAAGATGCTGATTTTGAAGGTTTTGGGAATTCTTTCTAGGATGAAGGCTGGGAGCCATTGTTGTTTAGAAGAAAAAGATAAAAAGATTTGTTGTTTTTTATGAATGCGCAAAAGTGCACTCTAAATACCCTATTATTGGATTAAAATGCTAGACTGTGACCCTATTATGAGAGCATAATGTTTAATATTTTTAATTCTTCCATATTTAGTTTTATGATATAATATCTATTTAAGTGAGTTAATTAATATATTTATTGAATTAGGGAAGCATTGAAGGTCAAAGAAGAGCTATGGAGTATATTGTATAATTTTTGGCTTTTTGACAAATTCGATCCATTGAGTTTCAACTGAGATTTGGATGGCATTAGAGTTTCAGAATGAGAAAGTGGTCTTCATGAAATTTTTAGAGGACGTCTTGGGATTTTAAGAAAGGTCTGGTTTGCAAAAATCGGAGTTCGTTTGGGCCTCCATACGTTATTTCAAAGACAGGCCTGGAAAGCTGGTCCGAACCTGTCCGAGCAGCTAACTTTAAGGAGTCATAACTTAAGCTTCCAAAATTCAAATCAGGTGATTTTTTAACCTAAAATTATCTACTCATCCAGGGTTACAACTTCTGTGAAGAGCCCGAGTCGAGATTCAGTCGTTATCTGGGAGAAAACGGATCCTAAAGTTGGTGGCTGTCGACTGTGTGCGAGAATAAGAAAAGCAAAACAAAGAAAAAGAAAATTCAAAGCTGTGGGGCCATGGAGCTCAAAAGACGGCTGACCATATCAAGAAAAAAAGAAAGGCAAGAAAATTAAAGAAAGGTGTGTGGGACCCAAGGCAAGAGACCAAAAGAGAAAAACAAGAAATCAAAACAGGAAACAGGCGCTTGCTGGGTTTTGAAAAGAGAAAAGTGAAGCATTGATGTGGGGCCCAGGCTTGAAAGGAGTTGTATTGTAAAGCCAAAAGGCTTGAGCGGCTGTAACGCCAGGAAGTGAAAACCAACCAAAGAAAAATAAAAAAGTAAGGAAAGAATTGGCTTGGGCCAAGCAAGCCGTACGGTGTGGGGCCTGCGTTGGTGAAGCGAAAAAGGAAAAAATCTCAAGAAAAAGATGGCTTGCTGCGGCTGCTGTTCCTAGAGTGAGGCGCTGATGCGAGCAAGCCAGAAGAAAAGCAATGCACTGAAGTGGGCCCATGGCGTTTGAAAGGCGGGCCAAGGCTGAATCAAAAGAGGCGCTGAAGGGGGCCTGGGCTTAAGGCAACTAGGGCTTGGGGCGCGGATTGGCGTGACCTGCTGAGGTTTTAAAAGGGGTTTTTGAAAACAGAGAAGGGGCAGCCAGCGGCGGAACAACACAGAGAGAGAACAGAGGTGCGGCGCGCAGCAGTCCTGGCGCAGAGAAGAAGCCGCGGTCAGTTCAATGACAGATTATTTTTTTATGAGATTTATCTTGTGTGTCCTGTGTTGTATATGAGTAACTAAATTTTTAACTAAATTTTTAAATGAGATTAGGAGTTAAATCTTAAACTAGGGTGAAAAAAAATACTTATTTTCTAAAATAATGTCATTCTGAACTTATTTACCAAAATAGGGTTGTTTTTAAAAGCGTCTTTTAGAAAGACGCTTTCAAAATCGTCTTTTGAAAAGACGCTTTCAAAATCGTCTTTTGAAAAGACGCTTTCAAAATCGTCTTTCCAAAAGACACTTTTTAAATTTTTTTTTTTTTTTTTTAAAATCTGACTTAAAAGTGTCTTTTCAAAAAACGCTTTTAATTTTTTTTTTTTTTTAGGCAAGCAAATTTCTTGAATATCTTTGCTCAATAAAATCATGTAAGCAAATTTACTTTTGAATTCTCAATCTTTGTTCAACATATAGTTGTAGCCTAATTTCTTGTATTCCTTTTTATGGCCTCAAATGGCTTATTAGACCAATGAATCTCCAGTTATAATATGCAAAATTGCACAATCCATAACATTTATGATTCAGTCGAGAGCCGAATAGAGGACTGTTTTTTTTTTCTTTCTGTTGGGGGTGTTCTGATTGTTGGATTTGCTAGCACATGAAAGAACGAAGATCTCTACAAGTCAATGTGCTGTATACATGGTAATTTCCAAAATAATAGCAGGCAATCTATCTGCTAAAATTCCCCTTATATTAATTTGGATTGAAGATCAAAATACAAACTATACATTATTCCTTTTTGCAAGCAATACAGCCACCCTTCAAACAACAAAAAAGGGAACTATTATAAACACGACGACACAAACTATAAAGACCTACACCCAGTGCCACAAATGCCACTTCTTTTCTATCAACTTCTTAAATCCATCTTGAGTTAAGATGGAACTTTCTTCTTTGTTATCCCCCAAATAATCAACTTCCGAAACCGTCACTATATAAGGGAAGCTCCAGATTTATAATGTTACTACAGCCATGCGTATAGATGTCTCTTTGCAATCTGTGCCAGTGTCCCCTCCACCTATTTTGGTACACCAACTCATTGAATTCAGGAATTTTATTCCCAAGAGGACACATGGAGTTCTCTTGCATTTAAAACAAAAAACAAAATAGAGATGTTAAAAAAGCTTGGCAGAAGGTTATATAAGAATTCTCAACCAGAAATTTATATAAGAATTCTCATTCAACTGGTTGGATAAGGATTCACATTCAATCGGTACATGAAAAAATTCATTTCGAGTATTTGATAACCCAAAATTGACACAATCATCAAATTTCTATACTTGAATGCCAAAAGAGTGAAATGTTGCAGAATTCAAATCTAGTTAGAAGTCACAACAGCTATTAAAATCCCAACCCATTGGTTCAATCATGTTAATCTAGTGGCCAAGCCATAGTCCCAATATAACACCTTAATAAGGAATCAAAACCCAATCACTTCAGACAAATGGATAGCATTTTTTTCTATTTTTGCATAGCCTTGTATAAATCTTGTGTACATGGGTTACAGCTCCCTTTGTGCTTTTCTTTTAATGAATTTTACAAATAAAAAATGGATAAAAAAAACATAGGATTATATTAGTCAGTTAAAAAAAACATAGGATTATATTAGCAGTTGGAGACGATCCTCTTCAACTCCTTCAGTCTTCATTTCCTGGTGGAGAATGAGCATATTAATAACCTTTCAACTACTCAAAAAGTTTGTTAAGAACAAAAAATAGACTGATATTTGTAATTGGACAACATATATGTAAACCTTCAGAAATTACTTTGTAAACTTACAAAGCTGCTCTAAATTCTTTAAGCTGTTTAACTAAAAAAATATCATATACAAGATATATTGTAATCATTTAAAATTGAGAGAGAACTAATTGATCCACCGGATAACATTGTTCCATATGAGACAAGGATGCATATGCTAATATAACAACTTGCTGAAACCTTCTGGATCGAAAATCATTTTTCAATCATGGCTATAAAAAGTGAGGCATGTTGCCTAGATAAGAAAAAATAATACTGGCTAGCCCCAAAAACATCATACAAAAAACTTAAGGAATCTGCATTGCTTCTCTGTGACAAGTTCAGGGAGATCTGTACTCCCAAACTTACCACCTCAGAAACATTCAACATTAAAAGATTTCTCAACATATGGCACATTAATAGTAATTATACTTTCAGTATGTAGGACTAGACAATGGGAGAAAAAATAAGAATAGAACTCTGGACATAAAACACATCACATTCCAATTCTCTTTCCTTCATTAATGGTTCATTGTTCCAACCTTATTAATAATAAGACTTTTTTTTTCCTTTCCAGGGTTGAAATAACAACAAAAGAGAGTCAAAAACAAACACAAAACTACCAGAACATAGACTATTTGAAGCAGAATATTAATGGAAGAGGAAGTCAGTTATGTTATCTGTCTGCAAATTCAATTTCAAAAACAGGGTACTAGCAGTCCCCGAAATGCACCATCTGGATATACAGACCTAGACGTCCAATTTTCAAGTTTATCAAGTGCATGCATGCGCTCATAAAATAAAAAACCTAAGACCTCTCTACCCCTTTATTTTTTAAGCTCAACGGATAGGCTAAATAAGAATTGCCATTTGATGCACAAAAAAAAAAAAAAAATGGACAGGCATCCAATATTGCAACTTATTCAAGAAAATTGAATACAATATGGTGTGGACAAGGGTACCAACTTCTTGATTTTACATTTAGGATACCATAAAACCAGAGATATATTATATCACCTCAGGTTTTCTTACAAAGGAAAGTGGTTATCCTAGAAGGATCTGCTCCAATCTTTCAGAGTGCACCAGTTTCTCGTTTTCACTTGAAATACACCACAAAGCCTGAGATTATATTCTATCAGTTCCTATGGGTGACATCATGGTAACTGCAAAATGGATGAAAGACCCCAAGGAAGAGTGCAGTGATTTCTAAGAAACAAACTACAAGAAAATCTACAAAGCTGGACATATAAGTGATAGGATGTTAAGAAGATATAAGAGTAACACTATCTGGGGATGGAATCTCTGTTCTCAGAGACATGGGCCATAAAATTTCTACAGACAGCATACATCCAGAGCAACTTCAAGTGTCTGGAATCTATCATTAATGGCAGCATTTAAAAATCCTCTTAGCCATGAATCAATTAGACCAACAATATCACTACTCCACAATCCGTTATGCAGCATTCTTTCTCATAAACAAAAATATTATTGGCCAATAACCCCAAGAAAAGATGGCTATTCTGATATAAATAAAGGAGGTCCACATCAAAAGGAATCCAACTTTCAATCTCTCATATTCATTTGACACAACTTAGTAGTATTTTAGTTTGCTGGAGTCTCCTGACCTCTTCTATCAAAACAAGTGCCACTAAATTTCAGGTCATATTAACTTCAATCAAGAGAAGATATACGTACCCCATACTTGTACTGTGCTCCTGCTTGTAGATCAGTTTCAACTGGAAGCAAGGAAATTATGTAAGTTAGGCTAATAACACTTGAGAACTGCAAAATTATTGGTGCTATACAATGAACTACAAAATAATGGTCTTACAATTTCTTGGATCAATATATGCAATAGAAACAAGAAACCCAGGACCCATGTATGCTCATAAGTTTTTCCAGCTTTTCTTCTGCACATATATAAAACATAAAGGCCATCAACCAAGCAATTGTCCATTAAATTTTTGGTACAAATTTGTTGAATTTGATTAAAAACTTGCCCATTTTTTCCCCATCTTCTTTCTACTTCAGTAATTCTAGTCCAGTAACCTACACTAGTTAGAAGATGCTTCACAGAGATTAGTCATCAAACAAATTGAAGTCATTGCCTAACCCAAATTATCTAAAATTCAAAAAAATATTTATTTAACCACTATGACTGATCATACAGGTCTAAACCAGGGACCCAAAAAGATGAAAACCCATGTATCTATGTCATATTTAATCACTATGACCGACCATACCAGTCTGAACTTCAGATGCAAGAAGATGAAAACTCATAAATGAATTCCTTTACCTTGGCTATTCTTGCACTTACTGAAACCCATGGAAAAATGTAATGCATTATTTAATGAACAATGTTTCATCATTGGCCAAGCAGAACCTGCTATCCTAGAAAAATAAGATTACACAAAAAAACTATCCTGTATTTTCTCATAATTGTCCCATTGTGACAAAACATAATCCTAAAATACCCAAAATAATAAAACCCACTACCAGATTTCTTATACCTGGTCAATTTTCAACCAAAATAAACAAATGTAATTCTAAATAGGAGAAAAGAAAATTTTCAATTCTTTTGCAATATATCAAAGAAAACAGAGGTCTAATTTTTTTACATAATATGAAGCCCTAATCTTTTACATAAAAGAAACCCTAATTTATTTTATAGATAAAATCCCTAAAAAATTTCAAGAGATATAAAATTACCTAAGAATGAAGGTATTTGCAGAAGTCTTTGAGGAAGAAACAATACTGGTTTAGCTTAAGAGAGGCGAGAGAGAAGATGGAGCCGCGACCTTCAAAGAGAGACGAAGTCAAGATGCGACCTTCAGAAAGAGACGGAGTCGAGACCGATACAAGAAACCAGAGAAAGAACCTGAGACGAGAGAGGCGTAGGAGAAGCTGAGAGATGCAGAGAAGAGAGACGGAAAGAGAGGTTGAGAGATATGAGAGAGACGAGGCTGTGGTGAGACAAGTGAAAACTGAGAGATACGGGAGTGAGATAGAATATATCAATATAGAAAGCGTCTTTTCAAAAGACGCTTTCTAAAAAGACCCTATTTTGGTAAATAAATTTGAAAGAACCCTAAAATGGTAAAAAAATTTAAAATAACCCTATTTTAGTAAAAAATTCATGAGATTAGGGATGAACTTGCACACTAGATAATTATTTTAATTTATTTTTTTGATTCTTGTACGTGGTTTTAATTTATTAAAAATTCTTTGATTGTCA
Organism: Nyssa sinensis; assembly: GCA_008638375.1. Taxonomy (NCBI): domain Eukaryota; kingdom Viridiplantae; phylum Streptophyta; class Magnoliopsida; order Cornales; family Nyssaceae; genus Nyssa; species Nyssa sinensis. Next base: position 17,240,798 of record CM018042.1, on the reverse strand, counting down.
TTCTCAATTTATTGTTGATTTTTATTCTCCGAATAATTAAAGAGTTCAGTCTGTTTATAGATTCAGTCATGTTTTTTTCTATTGAATAGGATTAATGCTTTGATTATTTTTGGAACAATTAATTATTTATATTGATTTAATTCTTTGCTATAATATTGTTCGTTGGGTATATTGTCGTCGTTGTATTCTCTCAATGTAAATAATAATTTGAGTGATTTAAAAGTGTTGAATGATTTTTCAAGGGGTTACATTCAGTTTAATTTTGGTTCATAAGTTTATATCTTCCGATTGAGATTTTTGGAATTTAAATTCTCAATTGAGTTATCAGTAAATTAAAAATAATTAAAATACCAGATATGTGCAAGGAATTCCCGAAACTCTACTGTTCGTTAAATTTGAATATTTTCTTTCGTTAATCACTTTATTTAATTTTAATTTGCATTAAAAATCATTTTTGCTACTTTTATTTTCTCGTTAATCGTTTAATATTTTCTTAGTTTCAGAAATTTTTTTTATTATTTTTTTAATTTTGTCTTCCTGTGGAATCGACACCCCAAAGCTACATTACAACTACCGCGTTATTATTTGGGCGTAATCAGTTTTGAAGAAAAGATAGCAAGAACGATTGTCATTCCCACAGATAGCGCCAAACTGATGTTGCTCTTTTTGATCAAAGAGGCCTTCCGCCTTCGCTACCTGTCAAAAACTCAAAATTAGAGGATCACTGGGTAGGCTCTGGTAGTAGCTGCTCTGATGATAAAGTCAATAAATTAAAAAGAGACTGTAATTGAAAAGAATAATTGAACATAAATTGAAAGCGTACATTATGGTATTATTTATAGGTTGCACGTCTCCTAAGTTAAGTAGGATTAGGAACCATAAAAGTAGGGATTTAAAGATATCTGAAGATAACAGTTGTCATATTGAACTTTGTTTCCTTATTATGAGGTCGGAAGGATATGGAAGGCGGCGACTAGTTCGGAACCCCTTCTTATAGATACCTTATTTTCCTTATCACGAGGTCTGTAGTGAACTGATCGGTACCTCACCTGTTTTGGAAGCAGGGCTGGAGGTGGTGCACTATTCTGATCAATGTACCTCTGAATCTCCCGTGTCTGTTTGATCTGAATAGAAGAATCTTGCTTAATTTGTACCCCAATGAGCTATGTATATACACATGTCATGTCCTGAATATACTTGTCACTTTATGGTATATCAAAAAATAAAAATAAAAAATTTAACTACATTTAGGTAAAGCTTTTTATTTATTTATAAGGTTATCCATTTTATTTTTTGTCAATTTTTTGAATTTATTTTATAGACTTATTAATCTTTAAGATTCTAAACTTAAAAGGACAAACTAATTCTGCTACTTTTTTATTTTAAATTTTTTTCCTAACTATTTATGATTTACTCACTTTTTTCTTGTATAATTCTAAAATCTATAAGAAAAGAATTTAAAATTGTTCTTTAAATATTCAAGTCTATAAATTTTTTCTACTCTGTCTTGAAATATTGTTGTTTTTGTTTAAATAATAAATACATATTATCTAATCACACCTTTTTTTTTTCCTATTCTATTGATTCTATTTTACACAATTTTTCTTATACATTTTTAGGATTCTAAACCTTGATAAAAACCTTAAAATTTATAATTTATAATTTGTGAAGCATTATATACACACATTTTAACTTTTACATATATATATATATATATATATATATTAGCCATTAAAAGAAAATGAAAGGTGAACATGAAAAAGAAAGCAAAATTTACTATATTTACGTAATTTTTTTATTTATATTGAATAATAATACTTCAAATATAATAAAATAAAAATAACTTCTAAATTAAACAGAGATAGTAAAAAATAATAAATCATATAAAAAATAAAATCATACAACTAAATGATGTTATCATGATCAACATTTATATTTTATTTTAATAAAAATTATAAATTAAATAATAATATTAGTTATTCATTTAGAGTCAAGCCAAATAGTTTCCCCAAAAAAAAAAATAATGGAAAAGAAAATAAGTACTTTTAAATTCATGTGATTGAAATTTTAATTTTTAAAATTTCTTCTCCTCACTCATTGAAAAGATGAAAAATACTTCTAATTTAATTTTCCTAACTATTTATTTTTAACACACTTCTTTCTCTTTTACAATTATAAAATTTATAAAGTAAGTCTTTTTAAAAATGTTCCTTATTTATTTAGGGCCATTTATCTTTTTCTACTCTTTTTTTGAAATATTCATATTTTTTCTTAAACAATAAATGCATATTATCTAATCACACCATTTCTTCTCTTTTTCTCAATTTTTTTTCTAATAATTTTGTTTTACACAATTATTACTCTTTTAGGATTATAAATCTTGATTGATGGAAAGATATATAAAAAATCGGGTGTGAACTCGGTTACCTCTTACAATGGGTTGGCGAAAGCGGAAGATCTTTGCTTGTGTTACGACTTTCTGATGACCACTGGATCCCCACGGATGGAACTCTCTCGTCAATAGAATGGCTACAATACGAGTCTTCTATGTCTTTCCAATATCCAAGTCCAGAGGTGGTAGCCTCGAAAGAATGTTAGAGAGAATTTGGGAGCCAAGAGAGTTAGTGATAACCAAAATCTTTTTTCACACATATCCTGCAACCAAAACGCAAGATAAATAGTTGCATTGGTTCAAATTTAAAACTAACCAGATAATGATAAGAGTTTTAATCTTATCACAACTCTCATTTAAACTTTGTGGATGCCCCAATTGCTATGGGTTCGGGTCCAACCCGACCCAATATCCAACAGCTCTCACTCATCCACATAGGGTGAGTGCTAAGTCCTCTACATCACCTTCGACATACAGGAAATGGATTGTGCAACTGGACGAGAAAGATTCCGGGTAAAACTACTATATCAAGCTACCATCACACTAATATAGTACCTCACTACAAACAAATGATCTGATCTATGCCCTAGACTATTCTGTTACACTAGATTCAACATCTGTTATCCCTCGCGAGAACTAATCTCAGCGCGATGCATGGACCATCTAATCTGTATTGTACTCGTGATCATATCGATAGACACAAAAATCAACATGATCGCCCGGGCAATGAGTCACAACACAATAGTGTATTACAGAACCTTCTTTCCTAACTACTCACGTTAATCCAATCAAACTCATCTGCTTTCCTAGACATGCCCTGCTGGACCGCATCAATCATGATCTTTTAGCAACATGCTAAAGTAGCAACATCAAGCTTTCTCTTTATAACATAATCCTAGGTCACAAAGGGCACAGTGGAACTCAAAATGGTTCTTAGAGCTCACACAGTGATGAAGTAGGGATACATTTAGTCATTCTCTTTATTAAAGGTCACATTAACAGCACATAAAGTATGTAATGTATGCTACGACGGAGCTCCAACTCATTTGGGCTTGTTAGTCTCAATATCATAAAAATAAGAATAAACGTCGTACGAATCTTAGTCTAGTCACTATCTAGCATCTGTCGCTATCTCAGCGCCCCTCGTCACTATCTCAGCACCTAACTCGAACACTCCAACCCAGTCATTGTCCTAGCGCCCGTCTGAAGGTTCACATTCGGTTTACTTTAAGCTACATAAGGTGTGTGGTCAACCTTTATGCTTGATTCTTAAAAAAAAAATCTCATCTTGACTTAGTTAAGGCGACATATATGACAAAATGAATTCTCCCACAAGCCAAGAATTCAATGTTTTATCTTGCTTGCTATTCAAGCACCAAGGCGATTGCTCGTGTGAGAGAGCTAATCAAAGTCTGTTGACATCTTTCAGAAATGTATGCTTTCACAATATTCATCTCAATATGAATAAAATCAGAATATAAATAAAAAATCATATATATAAGACAATGTCTAAATGGTGTCTAGTACATCATATCCTAACTAAACCCAAACTCCTGACATGTGATGTAAAAACATCTCTAGGGATGGGTTTGGTCAATGGGTCTGCCACCATATTGACTGTAGATATATGCCTCGAGACCACCTCCCCTTGCGCAACCATATCTCGAATGTAGTGAAAACGTATATCAATGTGTTTGGTCTTCTCATGTATTTGGGATCCTTTGCATATGCCAAAGTTGTAATACTATCACAATAAATGACCACAACATCCTACCCACATGGCGCTATATCAAGGCGCTGTAAGAATTTCCTCAACCAAACTGTCTCTTGTACTGCTAATGAACAAGTTACATACTCAGACTCCATCGTGGACAATGCTATATAATTTTGTTTTTTGTTGCACCAAGAAACAATTCCTTCACCAAAAAAGAATGCATAACCTGAAGTGGACCTTGCGCTCATCCCGGTTATCAGCCCAGTCTGTATCACTGTATCCTTTCAATCTTAAGTCCCCACCTTTGTAACATAGCATAAGATCAATGGTAACCTGAAGATATCGAAAAATCCTCTTTACCGCTTTCTAATGAGCTAATCTAGGATTACTCTGGAATCGAGTGACCAATCCAATTGCGAAGCTAATGTCTGGTCGAGTACACAACATAACATACATCAGACTACCAACTGCTTTCGCATAAGGTACTTTAGACATCTGGTTCTTTTTTTCAACTATCTTAGGGCATTGGCCAAGATGTAAGTCGCATCCTTTCTCTATAGGAGTGTCTATGGGCTTCTAGTGATTCATATAGGAAACGCTCAAGGACTCTCTTAATGCAGGTCTTTTGAGATAAGCTAAGTAGCCTTTTTGATTGATCTCTCAGGATCTTTACTCCTAAAATATTGTGTGCTTCGCCCATATCCTTCATCTTAAAAGTATAGGACAACCACTCTTTAGTTGTGACTATCTCCTTTAAGTTATTCCCAACAAGTAAAATGTCGTCAACATACAATGTAAGGATAATGACACTTTCCTTGAACCGTTTTACATATACACAATGGTCTTCTTCTATCATCTCAAAACCATAAGCTATTATGGCTTTATGAAACCTTACATACCACGGTCTAGAAGATTATTTGAGACCATAAATAGAACATTTGAGACGGAAAACTTTGTACTCTTGTCTTTTGACTTCAAAACCCTTCTAGTTGAGTCATATAGATCTCTTTTTCCAGTTTTTCATTGAGAAATGCAGTCTTAACGTCCATTTGGAAAAGTTCCAAATCCATATGTGCAACAATTTCTAGGGTAAGGCAAATAAAGGCAAACCTCACCACTGGGGAGAATGTCTCTTCATAGTCTATACCCTCCTTTTGGGTATAACCTTTCGCCACAAGACGCACCTTATATTTGTCAATTGATCCATTTGCCTTGCGTTTTATCTTCAAGACCTACTTGTTTCCAATGGCCTTGCGCCTAGTAGAAAGATCAACTAAATCTCAAACATAATTCTTATCCATAAGACTCATGTCTTCCTCCATGGCAATCATCCATTTATTACAAACATGTGAAGAGAACGCTTCACTAAAAGAAGTAGGCTCATCTAAATCTAGTGAAATAGCCATAAGTGTATCCCCCTCAATCTCAAAACGACTGACAAGGGATAATTCCATGCTTACTCTTATGAACTTGACTCTCTTGAGAATATAACTCAAAACTCCCACTAGATTGAAGATTACTCCTATCCTCATTGGCTTTTCAGTATGAGAAGCCAATTCCCTGCCATCGCTGAGAGGAGCTAGGTTATCTTCAAAATCTACTATTTCATAGAGTTCAAGCTTCGTTTTGGCTTCACCAATGCTCGAAAAGTCATTCTTAATGAAATTCACATCGCGTGACTCAAACATAGTCATTCATTTATCAAGTTGCTTACCAAGCATCACATAGCCTTTTGAGATTTCAAAGTAACGAACAAAAATATTCTTGTTAGCTCTCAGGCCTAACTTTTCATACCAATGAGAAGCGTTGTGAAGATAACCTACTGACCCCCATGGTCGTAAATGCCCCAAATCTGGCTTCCGCCCATGCCAAAGCTCACAAGAGGTTTTCGAAACTGACTTGGAAGGCACACGATTAAGAATATAGGCAAGCAATCAATAAAGTATCCCCCCAGAAGCTGATCGGGAGGTTAGCTTACGCCATCATTGATCTAATCCATGTCAATAATGTAGGATTTCATCACACAGCAACACCATTTTGTTGCGGCGGTCCAAAAATCATCAATTTCCTGCGCATCCCATTTTCCTCACACAATTCCTTGAACTAATCTAATAGCTACTCGTGTCCACGGTCAGTGTGAAAAACCTTACGTCTCTGCTCGATTTGATTCTCAACCTCAGCTAGAAAGCGTCTGAAGCAATCCAATGCTTCAAATTGGTGAGAAATCAAATAAACATAACCATATCACGTAAATTCATCTATAAAAGTAAAGAAATAATAGGCGCCATTGCATGCCTTCACATTCATTGGTCCGCAAATGTCTGAATGAACTAATTCTAGAGGATGAGCAGCCCAAGTAGCCTTTCTAAAAGGCTTGCAGCAACTCTTTCCAGCCAAACAAGGCTCACATAGAGGTAGGCTTACTTTAGCGAGAGACCTCAATAGGCCTTCTCTAGCCAATCTAACCATCATTTCTTGTTCAATATGGCCAAGTCTAGTATGCCATTTAACAGAATCATCTACATAATCATTACATGCAAAACATTCAGATAAAGAATTATAATTTAATACATCCAATTGATAAAGATTATTTGAAAGAAAACCATGTACAAAACTATCATCATCCAAAAACATAACCAATTGTCTACCATTAATGCTGAAAAAAAAAACCAAGTTCAACCAGTGCTGAAATAGAAACTAGATTAAATCGGACACTAGGTGCATAAAGCACATCATGAAGAATCAGTGTACGCCTTGAGCTCAATCTGAGCTGATAAACACCAACTATAAGAACTTCTGTACTTGCACTATTTCCCATAAAAATGCTTTGGCTACCTACTGGTATCCGATGGTACCCTACAAAACCTACTATTTCCCGCATGACATGTTTGGTTGCTCTTGTATCCAATATCCACAAAAGAGATGAATAAACAACTAATACATGTGAACAAACAAGTGAAAAAGGAGAGTACTGGTTCGTGGATACCTTCTTTGGCTTAGTGCAATCACGAGCAAAGTGTCCCAACTTCTCATAGTTATAGCACTTCACTTTTGCAAAGTTTCTTTTGCTGCCACGCTTTCCTCTTTGGCGCTTGGCTACTCTGTCCTACCTTTGAAGCCAAGTTATTTGCTCTGCCCTGCTTCTTCTTACCTCTCCGTCTCCTTTGATTAGGCCCACGAGCCTTATCATGGCCATCTTGGGCGACAAGGACAGTAGAGCGATTCGCCTCTTGGCGCTCCGCCTCTAACTCTAAATGACATGAAATATCAACAAAATTTTTTATATTCTCATTGTGGGTCAGAATTTGCTTTATTTGGTTTCATGTTTCTGGTAGGGAGTAAATAACTGCTAGGATCTACTACTCGTCAGTAAGATCATTTCCAGCAACCTTAAGATCACGGATCATGGCTGACATCACCCTTAAGTGCTTAACCATAGTGTGCTTGGAATCCATCTTGTATTCCTCAAATTTGAGGGTTAAGGCACGTAGCCTTGTGGCAGTAGTCCCTCCAAAAGAAAATTTTAGCCTATTCCACATATCATGGGCTGTGGAAGAACTTTCAAACTCCCCAATAAGATCAGTTATGCATGTTGCTTAACATAGTAAAGCACGCGTATCGATCTTTCTTTATCCAGTCCTGGTAGGCTTCCATGTTCTGACAGTTTTAGGCACTATTGCCCTCTCTAAGTGGGGTCATGATATTAGTTAAGGTCTCTAGAGCCTATTGCTCATTTACTAGGTATTGAATTTTCCTACGCCATATGTCATAGTTGGTGCCAACAAGCTTCTCACCTTTTGTGAGGTCAACAATCACATTTTTGGAGGTCATCTACATTCAATTTGTGCAAGGTGACATTTATCATTCATTCTTATATTTTATTATTTTGTTACCAAAAACCCAATTAAAAATATTATTCTATATTTACATTATGAGATCAAAAACTTCGCTAGGCTCATAATCATCTCTTATTTATGTAAAATAGAAGTATATTTTTAGCTGATTTCGAGCACAATTTGAATTAAAACTAATTTAATTCATCCACACAATAATAATAATTGCAAATATAAAATGAACTCTAGTTGAGTCTAATTGGCATTCTAGTACAACATGCCAAGGATAATTTCTAGATATATGAGTCTGCTGCAAAAACATATCCCCTTACAAGGCTTCCCAAAAATTAATACATCATTTCTCAAAAAGGAGATTACATAGCTTGAATCAACCTACTAATAACAATTAAATAAATGGGGATGCCGGCGCAAAAACTCAAAAATAGGCTCTATTTTGGAACACTTTAGACTCCCTTTTTGGGCCCCTAATGCCTAATTACGGGATTTTATGTTATTCTCCTAAATTATTATCTTGTAAGGGTATTTTTGGAAAAAGGGGGATATTATTGTAACCTAGGGTTTTGGAAAAGAGAGGAGGCCGTCTTGGAGATCTAGGGACGAAAAGAAGAAGGAAAGAGACAACTCTGAAGAAGAAGATGAAGAATTCCATGGCTATGGTCTCCTCTTCCACGATCATGGGCTAAGTCCTCTTATTCCTAGGGTTTAGATGAAACCCTAGTCAAGTAATATTGTTTCTTTGTATTCTATTTTTGGGTTAATTAGTCTTGGATGTTGATTGTATAACATTGGGATTTTATTAAAGCATTGATCGTATTATTCAATTGTACATAATCAATTTCTGTGATTTTGTTTATGTGGTTATACAATAGTAATATGTGTACATACATCAAAACCGTAGGACGAGTCATAACTCAGGGAAAACAAATTGTGACTATGACCTTAGAATTAGCGTAGACAATTTGTATTGACCAAAGATGATTCGTGCTTAGGGTTTTGGTACGTGATTTTCTTGATGATTGTATTGAGGCTTGTAGCCAAAATACGTCTTTTACATCCAAATTGAATGACCCAAGAATTAATACAATTGAAGATAATTACAAGATTAGTGGTGGATTCAACACCCTAGGAATTCTCTTTTAATTTGATTCCTCATTAATTCAGTTAAATATTTGCTTTAAGTATAGTTTTCATTTAATTTTAGGAAAAATCAACAACAATCACTCTTTGTGAATTTCAATTAAAATTAATCTCAACTTTAGTTTTTAAATAATTAACAGTCTCTGTGGGTTCGACCCTTACTTCTCTACTATACTAGTAGTTTAGTTTGGTAATTTGATTGATTTCCACGACAGATCAGGATGCCGCGCCAAAAACTCATATATCTCAAAATTATCCTTGTAAGTTCTAAACATCACACAACACGTGTACTAGAATATCAATTCCATTAAATACATCCAAACACAACATACATAACAATATAATAGGCTTTGTTGGATGACTTTACCACACCTCACCACAACGGGAGTAGGTATTTAGGTCTCACAATTAATGGGAATCAATATCATATAAATAAAATGCAACAAGTAATTACCCACATGATAATTAATGCATAAATAATCCAATATGACCCAAAAATATCATCCACACTTACTGTAATTGTTCCTAATTTATAGAGACTTTCCAAGGATTTTTCACATTTAAAATAAAATTTCTGAAATTTTTAACCAATTTTTAAGATAAAAAACTAATTTTTAAAAGCCCAAAAATATCCAAAAATAGGTAAAAAATTTACCAAAAAATATCTTGGACCCCAAACAGTGTACTAAACACTTCATTGTAATTTTAACCTCAAATATAGCATTTTGAAATTTTTATAAAATTATTTAATCAAATTTTTAACACTTTTACTCTATAAAAATTAATTTTAAACATTTTCAGAAGCTAATAAAAAAAATACAAAAAAATATATATATCACGAGGTCCCAACTTTAATGGGTGAGACACAATCTCCGGAGGTGTCAAAAAATGAAGCACATACCATTTTCACACTTCCTGCACGCACATACCATAGGTTGCGAATGAAGAATGAAATTCCTACACTTCACCTTCTCCGTAAGAAGGCTTTGGAACTAACGGATGCATGTTTGAAGGGGGTCATGCATTTAGTCTGAAGTACAGAGGTGTATTCAAATGGGCTTATTATGTGTTCAAAAACTCCCTGAAAACATACCATCAATGTCATCTATAGTTCTAATGTTAGGCAATGATGAAGCAACACTGCCTCGGCCTAAACAGCCTGATTTTTTTTATTTTTTTTTTTGTAGAAAGGGATTCCATTGACACAAATAGGGTATCAAGAAGTGAAATATTCCATCCAGAGAATGCAGCAATTATAACAATAGTGGAAGGTAGGTAGAGAATGGATCGTGCTAATAATTTACACACATAGTTAATGCATATAAATATAAATAGTTATTATTTCAACTTTAGCAGTTCTCTAAACATTCTTTTTCCAAATCACTAATTTAGGTTTTACAAATCGTATTAAAACTCAATTATTGTATTTTCTTGAAAAATCAAAATTTTAAATTCAGATCTCTCACTGATCCAACGGTGGATCGTCATGCAATTTTAATGACTACCTATTGGGGATATTAAGAACATATCCACCATAGCAGATCGTTCAAAAGGTATTCAAATAACCACCATTCAAAGAATAGTCAAGTAGGTAAACATTTTGATTCAAGTTATGCATGATCTAAATAATACTTATGATATATTCATGCATAATATCATCAAATTAGCGAACACAAATAAAATATGGCACTGATACCAATGATGAAAAGATATATAAAAAATCAGGTGTGAACCCGGTTACCTCTTACAATGAGTTCGCGGAAGTGAATGATCTTTGCTTATGTTACGACTTTTTGATGACCACTAGATCCCCACGGATGGAACTCTCTCGTCAATAGAATGGTTACAATACGAGTCTTCTATGTTTTTCTACAATTCAAGTCCAGAGGCGTAGATGGTAGCCTCGGAAGAATTTCATAAAGAACTTGGGAGCCAAGAGAGTTAGCGATAACCAAAATCTTTTTTCACACATATCCCGCAACCAAAACGGAAAATAAATAACTATGTTGGTTCAAATTCAAAACCAACCAGATAATGATAAGAGTTTTAATTTTATCACAACTCTCATTTAAATTTTGTGAATGCCCCAATAGCTATGGGTTCGGGTCCAATCCGACCCAATATCCAACAGTGACAAATACCTGCACACACACACACACACACACACACACACACACACACACACATATATATATATATATATAAATGACTTTAAATTTGTTAAGCATCATATCAAACATTCTAACTTTTACAAATATTTTTTTAAAATTTTCATTGGCAATTGAAATAAAATGAAAGATGAGTACGAAAAAAAAAGCGAAATTAACAAATTTAAGGTAAAGTATTTTTATTTATATAGAATAAAAATCTCAAATATAATAAAATAAAAATCACTTCTAAATCAAAGAAATGATTAAAATTGATAAATCACAAAAAAAACAGAACCATAGAACTAAATTGATGTTATTGTGATTAATTTTTTTTATGATATTCGATATTTTATAAAGACAATGTACATGCCTTAGTATTTTATAATATAAAAATAAATGATAACTTTAAATACATAATGAATATATAGTGGAAAATATCATAAAAGGTGAAGCATCAATGCATGTATAATGAAGTGAAATTAGAGTAAAATCCAAATTGATCTGGCTATAGTTGAAAATTCCAAGTGAAAATTCTATCTAAACAAATATCAAATAAAGTCTGTCTCATCAAGCACTGCAGAAGAGTGAAACTACTTACTCATTACTATATATAAAAGCTAATTAACAATTGATATACCATAAAGTGATAGACTAGTCATCACCTGACACGTATACCTACAGATCAGCCCATGATCAATTGTTTCAAATAGACCTACAGATCAGTCTCAAGACAAGCTCAAATAATTATCCTTTAGAGTCATTGATCCAAACATGGGCCTTTCAGAGCAGTTCTACTCACAGAACTCATAGGTCTGAGCACAGACCTTCAGAGCACTCTTCGCTATTCAGAGCTCATCACCACTTTAATATCTGCTGAGCAGAGAATAAGGAAACAGTCTTCTACAAGGAAACTACCACACATCGTTATCTCTATTTCGATACAGTCTTCTACAAGGAAACTACCACACATGGTTATCTCTATATCGATACAGTGTTCAACATGGAAACTACTATCTCCGATGATCAAATCCCTACTTTCATGGCTCCAAATCCTAATCAACTTAGGAAAGCCACCATCTATAAATTAAACCCTAAAGGTATGCTTTATTTTTCATGCTTATTATTTGGCTTTTAATACAGTCTTTCAATTCAGTTTATTGACTTAAGCATCGAAGCGGCTACCACCGGAGCCAATTCGGTGGTCCTCTGATCTTCTTTTTGAGTGTTTTCCAGGGAGCCAAGTTCAGAATAAGCATCGGCCAAAAAGAGCAGCATCAGTATGGCGCCGTCTGTGGGAACGACAATCACCAAGTGCTCTACTGATTCAAAACACATTCTCCTTTCTTCATTAAAGGATTATGGCTCCCAATCTCACCTAAGGAAGAATACTCAAAATCCTCAACCTCAATCGCTTGCCGGACGAGGAAGAGGACGAGTGAATGATCCCGTGCGACAAGAGCTTGACGAAGTCAAACGACAGAACCAGATACTGCAAGAGCAACTTTTGACCATGTCTAGAACTCTGGCAATGCTCACCCAAAATCATGAAACTAATCCTCAGAATCCACCTGTCAACATAACCGACCAACAACCTCCTACAACTACTCACATTCATGGAGATCCCCAGCCGTCAGCTGCTACGGGCAGAGGGATACCAACTTTTATCCCAGAAGTCCATTACCGAAGTACCACTAGGGTTCCAACTCCTGTGGCTTCAGGAATGAATCCAGCACCACAACATGCAGCCTCAGCCCCAAGCAGCGCCTACACCTCCATCCCAGGAAGATCAAAATAATCTCCCAGCCATGGGTCAAGATCATCTTGCCCCTATAGGCCCTGAAGCTGCAAGGCTTGGCTCGCAGCAACCAATCTTGCCTAGGGGCTCACTAAGAGCCGAGGAAGTTGCAGAATCTATGAATCACACTGTTGTTATGAGGGGTGCTCAAAACCCTCCAAAACAAGACGAAATGGCCAGGCTGCTCCTGAGGTTTGCCACGCCATTCACTAACGCCATTATGACCGAGGAAAGGCCAAAGACGTTTGTTGTCCCAAAGTTCACTCCTTATGATGGGACGGGGGATCCAAGAGACCACCTCTCCCACTACCAGCACACCATGGCCCTACATGGCACCTCTGACTCTTTCTTGTGCCGAACGTTCGTAACTAGCCTTAAGGGCACTGCTCTGAAGTGGTTTCATCACCTCCCACCAAACTCAGTTACCAGTTTCTATGAGCTCGACAGGAGATTCCTGGACAGATTCATAACCAGCAGGAGGCTAAGGAAGGGTCCTGAATTCTTGTTGAATATAAAGCAAACAAAGGAAGAATCCCTCAGAGGCTATATCGCACTCTTCAACTCACTGAGGTTACGGACTGCAGCCCTAGTTTCCTTGTAGCTACTTTGGCCTCTGGTCTTGCACAAGGAGGCTTTAGAGATTCCTTGACGAAAAATCTCCCTACAGATATGGCAGCTCTCATGGACCGAGCAAGGAAATACATTAACCTAAAGGAGCCAAAGACACCTCTAGGAAGATCAAGGAGCTAGCTTAAAAAGACGACCAGAAAAAAGACAATCAGATGAAGGATGACCAGAGGAAGGACCCTAGTACGGTTAGGAAAAGGGCCAAAAGCCCAGAAAAAAGGGGGGCACCCAGAACTTCCTATAATACTGGGCTAAGGGAGTTCACCAATTTTACTCCTCTGAACACCTCTTCGTATAACATACTAGCGGCAAGTGAGGTCTCGAGAAAACTTAAGATGGCCTGAGCCTTTGAAGGGTGACCCAAGCTACCAGGGATCAAACGAAGTACTGTGATTTTCACAAAGACTGCGAGCATACAACCAACACATGCAAGCCTCTCAAACACGAGATTGAGCAACTCATAAGGAGAAGACGATTACAGGAGTTCATCAAACAAGACGAAGGACAGAACCCCCGTGATGATCGGCCCCAGCAGAGGAGGCCTGACCAGAGACAAGAACAAAGGGAAAGATGGAATGAGCCTCCACGGCAGAACAACCAAGTAATCTCTGTTCCTACCGCCGGAGCCAATCCGGTGGTCCTCTGATCTTCTTTTGAGTGTTCTCCAGGGAGCCAAGTTCGAAATAAGCATTGGCCAAAAAGTGCAGCATCAACAACTATTAAATACACCAACATTTAGTAGTGCATAAATTGGTAAACATGAAGATGCAAAATTAACTTGTTGGAGAATACAAATAGTTATCATTTTAATTTTATTTTTTGATGGATTGGTTAGGGGTATTTTGGGATAACTTACGCGCATTAAATTAAGTTCATTTTTTTCGTGACAGTCAGGTTCATCCTATAAACTCTAGTTGCCAATGATTGACGCAGAGAGAACTCGAACTTGAGATGCTTGAATTTTATTCTTAACGTCTTTACCGCTCGACTACATTCTTAAGTGATAAAATACAAATAATTACTACTATCATATTGGAACTTCGTGCCAAAATGGTGGTTAGCTTGCTTTTGCATTGAGATTAAGTAAAAAGGGCATCTAATAGAGTCGAAAAATGTAGAACAATTCAACTCATATTCTTATATATAGTATAGATGAATGTATTTTTTGTATATAAATAATGGCACATTTAAAAAATTTAGTAATTTTATACAAAGTAGGAATATATTTCTGTACAAATAGTGATACATTTTATGTAAAAACAATGGTGCATTCCCACTGATATAATTTTGTACCGATGCAACAGGATTAATTATTGTCATTGAAACCACCAACCGTGCATGATTTAGGGAAAAGATGATGAAAAAGATTAAAGACCATCTACATGTTTAACAATATTTATGGCAAAAATATAAAAAAGTATTCCTTAAGATTCAAAATGAACACAGGGCAACACCAGAAGCTAAACCATCCATCAAAAAAGTCAACTATTAAGCAATCAAATTTTTTTTTTTTTGGCTATAGAGAAGACATTTGGAAAATCTATTTTTTTTTCCCTAAAGGTAAAATGTTTGTTTTTTTTTTTTTTACCAAAGAAAATATAGATTTTTTCTTGGAAAATTATTTTTTTTTTTGTTTTTATTTTAGCTCTTTATTTTTTCAAAAAAAAGAGAGACCATGCACCGAGTTGTTACTATGGCAAAAAGTTTGACCAAAGACTTTTATGGCAACGTATCAATATGCTGGAATTAATGTATTGAAATTTTAATCGACTAGTGTAGTCATTTAAGTTGGAAGAAAAAATGGAACCACCTAAAGTTTGAAAAGGACAGACCTTTTGGGTGAGAAATTGAGGAGACTGAGACCTTTAATGCATAAGACATTTGGCTTGAGGTATCTGAAAAGTCACTTTTTAAGTTTATTATGTTTCGACCCACCTAAAGTTTGAAAAGGACAGACCGTTTGGGTGAGAAATTGAGGAGACTGAGACCTTTAATGCATAAAGACATTTGGCTTGAGGTATATGAAAAGTCACTTTTAAGTTTATTGTGTTTCCATCAAAACAGAATAACAGGGTTTAGAGTAAAAGGTAAAAGAAAGGCTGAATGAAATAATAATATTAAGCTTACTTAAAAATTCTATTAAAAATGTTTATTTTCATGAGTTAACAATATTGTATTAGTCGAATATCACATTAATGTCATATCATGATGTAATATTCAGCCAATACAATATTGTCAACTCGTGAAGGTAAATATTTTTGGTAGAATATGAAAATAAGACTAGCATTACTCCTGAAATGAAATCCCCATATATCAAATCAAATCATTTTAGCAACCTATAAGCAGATTTTTTTTTGTAGAGAATTTCCCTGATGTGCTCAAGTTCCCCACATTTAATTTGATTTCTCAATGAACGGTAAAAGATTTTCTCACAACAGTTTCAAGGTCAAAAGAGTTTGAAGCATTCCTTGTCTCCATGAATGAGACGAGATCAATGAGTTATGATAAGTTATCATTGATAACAAGAGCAAGCAATCTCTATAACAGAACAAATAAACAATAGAATGAACAACTAAAGAAAATGGAGGAAACCACTAAGAATTTTCAGTCCCTTCAGCAAAGAGAAATATCTTTACATCTGGAAACCATTTCCCCAGGAACAACAGCACAAGGATTGTTGATCTCTTTGACAAGCACTTCAGAGTCAATTCTAGGAAAGGAAGGCACTGCCAATTCTGATGGATCTAGCAACTAAAATCTGATTCCTAAGACCTGGAGCATCAGCGACAAAGGCAAAGGATGCTTGCAATTTAGTAGTATCTCATAGAACAATACCAATTGCTCCTACTCGAGTCTGGAACGTATAACTTCCAATAGAATGTGACCCAGTAAGGGGAGAGACTGAAGCAATGTAGTTGGGTTTAAATTCCTCGTTCAGTAATCTGGCTCAGGAAATGGCCGAGCTAGGGACCGAGGGTTTGGTGTCAAAAACTTCCTCATTCCTCATCATCCAAATAATCAGAAACCAAACTGCAAGAAGGGAAATTCGATGAAACCGAGATTCAGAGCCACCAATGTTTGGGAAACTTCTAAATCAAAATTAAGATTTCCAAAAAACTAGGATGTCATGGCTGACATCTCCTTTGTTCATCTGACTGAGAGAAGCAAAAGTATGCAAGTTTGTATTCTATGTTGTCTTATGTTTAGCATTGAATTATTTTTCAAATACATGTACCATAGCAGAATTAGCTCCTACTAAAAAAATGAAAGGAAAAGAGAGGATGATAACACCATGACTGGGGGAACCATAACAAATATAGAAGAGTTATTAAAAACATTACAAGATATGTGCCATTAATGTCTCATTAACATGATTGAAACTGTCTCCTCAACAGCAACAACATGACGACAACTACAACTGAAAGCTAGTACTACTGTTGTTACAAAATCAAAGGTCTAAAATGAGATGGAGAAGAGACACAATAACTGATTTGAGATGTCCATCTGTTTCAACAGCTGCTTCTTATTTGATGCAGCATCATCCTGATTCCTGCACAAAGTGAAAATTGCAATTGTTGAGGATATATAATCAATACCATGTAATTTCAACCCTTTTTCACCAAAACACCTAGTAAGTTGCAACGTCCTATAGTAAAGCTCATTGAAGCATGTGCAGATAGGGTGAGAAACATTGGGATCTACCTTCAGATGAATGACAAATCCGTTTAGTAGGGAAAAATTGATGAATGGATATCATGGAGGCAATAAGAGACAAGTACACGTGATATGTAACAGTAGAAATAAAAACTAGGAATAGTTACATGTAAATAAGTAAATCTCCAATCCCAACATCCTAATGAAGACAACTTTGCCCAATTTATGTCTGAGTTTAAGTTGATGATCTTAAAGTTGAGGAAGTTAGCCCTCGACCAGGTCCAGCATGCTCAAGATGCAACCCAAGGGGAACCTTTGATGGATATTCTAAAATGAAGCCAAAACCCCCTCGACACATCTACAAAAAACCAGTTTTGTTTCAATGATGAAGTACTAAACAGATAGTAAGATACACCTCTATCATTAAAAACTGACAAAATCTGAACCTCGCCATGGATTCTTGGTACAAAGATGAAATAGGAGAAAAGCAGAGTAAAGAAAAGATGTAAGGCAAAAGTGAATCTGCTGTATTGAAAAAAAATGACCAACTGACCTGATCTGATTACATCATCCCTTTTATAGTAAAGCTAGAGGTAAGTAGTAACTAACTAGTTAAACAAACTAACCAATGAACTGAATATTGTATTCTAATAGTCCCCCTCAAGATGGAGAATAAATGTTAATAATTCCCATCTTGGAGAGTAAGCTGTAAAACTGATTGCAGCCGAGCAATTTGGTGAAGATGTCACTTAGTTGATGGACTGAAACAACATGCAGGGGTTTAATGAGATTCTTTATCATCTTGTCTCTAACAATGTGGCAATCTATTTCAATGTGCTTTGTCCTTTCATGGAAGACAGGATTTGCTGCAATGTGGAGGGCAGCCTTGTTGTCACAAAACAACAATGCAGGTTGAGGATGATTTATGTGAAATTCTTTTAACAAAGAAAGTAGCCATGTTAGCTCACAAGTGGTTGAGGCCATAGCACTATACTCGGCCTCAACTGATGATTTGGAGACAGTTTGCTGCTTTTTAGATTTCCAGGAAATCAACGAGTCACCAAGGAGAACACAAAAACCTGTGACTGATTTTCTTGAGTCCACACAACCTGCCCAATCCGAATCACAAAAGGCTTTGAGATGAAAATCTGATTTTGTAAGGGAAGAACAAGCCTTGAGCAGTTGCACCTTTCAAATACCTCAATATCCTGTGAGCTGCATCAAGATGTGGTTGTCGTGGTTTGTCCATGTATTGACTTAAGACTTGGACTGCATAAGTCAAATCTGGACGTGTTATAGTGAGGTATATTAACCTTCCTATCAACCTGCGGTAGGTAGAAGGATCACTGATTAAATCACCATCAAAAGAAGATAATTTTGTGTTTTGTTCCATAGGAAATTGGCCTGGCTTTGCTGCTAACATACCCGAGTCTTGGAGGATGTCTAAAGCATATTTTCTTTGGCACAAACTTATGCCTTTTTCAGATCTGGCCACTTCTAGGCCTAAAAAATATTTAAAAACTCCCAAATCCTTTATCTTGAACTTGTTGTCTAGAAATGACTTTAAATCAGCAATGGAATTCAGATTATTGCTTGCTAGTATTATGTCATCTACAT
Organism: Nyssa sinensis; assembly: GCA_008638375.1. Lineage (NCBI taxonomy): Eukaryota > Viridiplantae > Streptophyta > Magnoliopsida > Cornales > Nyssaceae > Nyssa > Nyssa sinensis. The sequence goes on along the minus strand of CM018042.1, from coordinate 17,221,858 downwards.
AAACTAGTAAGACAATAAATGAATCAGAAGAGGACTTGAAGAAGAGAGAGTGATCAGATGCAGATTTTGTGAATCCATACTCAATTATGGCAGAAGATAGTTTAGAAAACCATTGTCGTGAAGCTTGTCTTAAGCCATAAAGAGACTTAGTAAGCTTGCAGACCTGAGTGTCTCATTTTGTTGCAAATCCTGGTGGAATTTCCATATAAACTTCTTCATTAAGTTCCCCATGTAGGAAGGCATTATTTACATCCAACTGATGTAAATGCCAATTCTTAGCAGCAGCCAAAGCCAACAAACATCTCACTGATGTTAACTTAGCAATGGGAGAAAAAGTCTCCTAAAAATTCAAGCCTTCCACTTGTGTATAACCCTTTGCGACCAAACGGGCTTTATACCGTTCAATACTCCCATCAGCTTTATATTTAATACGATAGATCCACTTGCAACCTATAGGTTTCTTTCCTTTAGGCAAGGAAGTAAGAGTCCACGTTTTGTTTTGTTCAAGAGCTTGAATTTCAGCATACATGGCTTCTTGCCATTCGGGTATTTTAATGGCTTGATGGAAAGAGGTTGGCTCAACATGAGATGATATTGACAAGGTGAAACATTTATGAGAATGTGAAAGTTTGTCATAAGAAACAAAATTAGAAAGAGGATAATGAGTACCTTGAGGATTTGTTGCCATGAAATCCGATTGTTGAGAGTGAAGAACTTGGTTATTTTCTGTCAAAGCTAACTGACAGTGATAATCTTGCAAATAGATTGGTTGTTTTCTTTGTCTTGTGGATTGTCTAAGAAGAGGAGGAGGATGAGGGGGAGGAGGAGGAGGATTATTTGAATCAGAAGTTGTTGATTCAAAGGATAGGGAATCTGTTGACAGCATGTTGTCATAAGGAGTAGAAGTTGGCATTTCAAAAATGGGATTTGGTAAGACTAAGAAAGGATCAATATCTGAAGAATTAGATTTAATGGAAGAAAATGGAAAAATGGATTCATGGAATACTACATCACGTGAAAGAAAGGTTGTATGAGAGTCAAGTTCATACAATTTGTACCCTTTTACAGCAAAAGGATACCCAACAAAAACACATTTTTTGGCTCTAGGATCAAATTTGGATCTATTTCTAGTGAGAGTAGAGGCAAAGCACAAACATCTAAAAACTTTTAAATGTTTGTATGATGGAGGACAGGAATGAAGAACTTCATATGGTGATTTATTAAGTAGTAAAGGTGTAGGAGTTAAGTTGATTAAATGAGTTGCTGTTAAAACACAATCTCCCCAAAACTGTAAAGGTAATGAGGCTTGAAATCTAAGAGATCTAGCAACATTCAGCAAATGCTGATGTTTTCTCTCAACCACACCATTTTGCTTGTGGTTTTTCAACACAACTTCTTTGATGAATTACACCTTTAGCTAAGTAGAAATCAGTCATATTAAATTCAATCCCATTGTCTGTCTGAATATATTTGATTTTGGAATTGAACTGGTTTTCAACAAGGCAAAAAAAAAAGATTAGTAGGTATTGCCTTGTTTGTGATTTTTGTTTCATTAGGTAGACCCAAGTGCATTTGGAAAAATCATCCACAATTGTAAGAATGTATTTAGAACCATCTAGAGAAGCTACTAAAAAAGGTCCCCATATGTCACAATGCATAAGATGAAAAAGACCTTGAAGAATTATTATTGCTGGGTTCAAAAGGAAGACATTTTTGCTTTGCCAAAGGACAAACAATACATGGAAATGGATTGGAAATTTTAATGTCAGGTACAAACTTATTTAGAGCTTGTAGTCTAGACAAAGAAAGAGGACCTAGCCTATAATGCCATAGATCAAATTGTTGAGTGGCTGTGAGAGAAATGGATGAACTCACCAAAGGTATTTGCATCAAGTGATATAAACCATATTTTTCTTCACCCACTCCAATCATTTTCCATGTAGACAGGTCCTGTACAAAGCACAAATTAGAGATGAAAATGAGGCAACAGTGACTGTCTTTTGTCAATTTGCTTGCCGAAATGAGGTGGAATGAAAATGAAGGGACACAAAGAACATTATGTAAAACCAATTCTTTAGTTAAATTTACGGTTCCTTTATGAGTAACTGAAACTAGATTATTATTTGGTAATTTAACAGATGAACAAACAGACGAAAGAATTGAAGAGAAATAACTAGTGGAACAGACCATATAGGTTTGTGGCTCCAATGTCAATAATCCAAGGAATCATTGGAGAATTGACAGAAGCAAGAGTCATATTAGTAGGAAGATTAAGAGAAAAGATTGAAGAATTTTTACCTGATAAATTTTCAGAGTATTGAATGTTCGGTGTTGGAAGTATACCAGAAGATAAACTGGGCAGAGGAGAAGCAGTTGACACTTGATTTGCTGAATGAGGAAAATTTGGTGGGAGGGTTGATTAAGGCAAGAATTTGCTGACTGTTGCTCTTCCGTAAATGCTAACTGTGGAAACTCATTACTCACTTGATCTACAGGAGAAGAAGTTACTTGATTTGCCGAGTGGACATTGGCTTTCTTGGATTTAAATCCAGGTGGAAAACTATGTATCCTGTAGCATTTGTCTGATATATGGCCTGTGTAGCCACAATGGCTACATACAGGTCTATCCCTACGAAAACCAGACTGTTTGTTTCCATTCTTATTGGTAACAGAAGAATTCATAGTTGTAGTTGTTACAGCAGCAATAGAGTCAAAACTTGGAACAGAATTGACCTTAATCTCACGTTGTTTTTCATCTTGCACAATAAGGGCAAACACACGATTCATAGAAGGCAGGGGATCCAGTAACAAGATCTGTCCTTTTATGGCAGTAAATGACTCATTTAATCCCATCAAGAATTGTAGAATATACTCTTCTTGTTGGAATTCTAGGATATTCTTAACAACTCCACATTTACATTGCGGCAACTGACGATAATTTGCCAATTCATCCCAATAAGACTTTAACTGAGTAAAGTAATCACTAACCGTCATTTGATCTTGAGTTAAAGAGTTGAGCGCCTTCTTTAACTGGAAGATTCTTGGTCGATTTCCTTGTGAAAAGCGTTCTTTCAAATCTTTCCAGACATCTGCGGCAACATCAATGTACAGAATACTGGAGGCTATATTCTTTGTCACTGAGTTCAAGATCCATGACAAAACCATATCATTACACCTTTCCCATGCCGAATACAATGGATTGGACCGATTTGTAGGCTTCGTTAGGGTTCCATTGACAAACCCTAACTTGTTCTTCGCACTAAGTGCTTTGGACATAGCCCGCGCCCATGTAGGGTAGTTATCTCCATTCAGCTGCTACGATACAATCATCAAACCAGGATTTTCTCCGTGATGTAAGAAATAGGAATCATCGATCGAGTTGTGTGAGGGAGGGGGATTTTGAGGTGTGACTGAAATCGGTTCCTCCGCCATGTTAATTGAGTTTCAATCCAAGAAATCCATGGAGAATCAAATCAATTGAAGCAATCAGATCGCTCTCTCTTGAACGCTAAGCTTCTCTCTATTTTCGTTGCCCATAGAATCTTTGTTGCCGTAGCCAGGCGTGGATGTGCAGCGGCATCGCAAGGCGTTGTGTCGGCGACTGTGAGAGGAGGAGGGTCAAGGAGCGGCGTGATGGCTAAGAAAGGAGGGGAAGAATCAACAAAGACTTTGTGGGTTCAAGATCCGATCACCGGATACTACAGGCCAGAGAATAAGGCAAACGAGAATGAGGCGTGATGACTGAGTTACGGGAGATGCTTCTGAAGAACAAGACGAACAGACACTGAGAAGATGCTCTTTGTTTCTATGCTCTGATACCATGACAAAATCTGAATCTCGCCATGGATTCTTGGTACAAAGATGAAATAGGAGAAAAGCAGAGTAAAGAAAAGATGTAAGGCAAAAGTGAATCTGCTGTATTGAAAAAAAATGACCAACTGACCTGATCTGATTACATCATCCCTTTTATAGTAAAGCTAGAGGTAACTAGTAACTAACTAGTTAAACAAACTAACCAATGAACTGAATATTGTATTCTAATAAAAACAACACTGGTTCTGATATAAAAGTACATTACTGCTACAATTTTCCACAGTAAGTAAACCCAATGAAATCATGTAGAGGAAAGAAAGAGGCTTCAAAACCATGTGGATCATACAAAATCGTTTGGAAAAATAGAGGATTAGGCAAGATAAAAACTACAAATTCACATAGCATACAAAAATATTTCAGTTATTGAAAAAAATCTTTTGATTTTTTGGACAGGAAATAATCAGGAAAAGTTTTAACAGGACTGTCGGATGTAGGGCATAACATTAAAATTGTAAAACTGGTATTCTATGCATAACATAAGACTCGGAGAGGAATGTGTTCCCAGAATTGTACATTGAATCGGATGTAGGGCATAACATTAAAATTGTAAAACTGGTATTCTACGCACAACATAAGACTCAGAGAAGAATGTGTTCCCACAATTGAGCATTGCATACATATTAGAGTAAAACATTTGTATTGATAAAATTCATGAGATTAGTTTGGTATCCATATATTTTAAATGAATAATTTAGGTGCATTGAGTGAGACTCGTGTCCAAGAGATATAAATCTTGTTCACATTCGGTGAGAAAATTAGAAAGCCTGTCTATAAGAAAGGATGAGTCATTTGAGTGGAAGACTCAATGCATCCAATGTACCTGAGATGCATTTAACGGGATCACTGATGATATATCATTAATTAATATGAATATTATTATTGCATGCTTATGGTTCATACATGATCTACATAAAATTCTTACATCCTCAACTTCAAATTGGACTAAAATCTTCTAATAGTTGTTAAACTGGGTGCTTACTCTTAATAATATTTTGTATTTTCTTATTGTCTACGTTTCTATTTTAAATCTTCTTCCTGTTCTCCTCTAATTTTTCTTAGCAAAATGAAAAGGAAATTAAATAATCATAGTAGGTGGTAAGTTTATGACTAAGGTTTTCAGGAAGCTGCAAATTAAATTTAGTGGATACATATTATTATTTGGAGAATCTTTTAAATTGTATCACGATATACAAAAATACAAATTCGTATGCAACAGTCGCGACATGTGAGAAAAATATTTAAAAAACAATTTAAACTCATACACAAAACTCAAATTTCCAGAGCACTAAGAAATAGTACAAAATCTAAGAAATCAAGATTTTAATTTCACTAAAATCTCTTAATTTAGCCTTCTTAAAACCAAACAACACATTAAAACAATAATAACTGATGTACCCAGAACGAGGACTTTGATGGACAACCTAATATCAACACTTCGGACAGGAGGCCACATCTATAATTCTCGAGGTCAAAGTTGGTCCTAGCAGATCTCATCCTCAATTTAAATAAAGAGAGAATCTCGCCAACACTGTCCCGAGAAATTAGGGATCCAGAAGATTGTGGGATTATCCCAACGGTCGATTTGAACCTCTATAAAAAGAAAGAAAGGTATGAAGAAAAGGTAAATTTTGAAAATACCGGTCTGCTTCCTAGCAGATCTTATCTTGAATTTACATAAAAGAGAGAATCTCGCTGACACTGTTCCGAGGAATTAGGAATCTAGAAGACCGTGGGATTATCTCAACGGACATTTTGAACCTCTTTTAAAAAAAGAAAAGATATAAAGAAAAGGTAACTTTTTATTCTCTTCCGCCCTTCAATTCATCAAATATAATATCTCCACAAAATTTGACTTGACTGTCGGAGGGTAGTTCACCGGACTATCTCCAGGTGAAATTCAATCTTTGGTTTTGTAGGTTCTTGAAGAGTCTTAACTGCAACAAATTCCATACGACAACAATAATTGATATACCACAAAATGACAGGCCAATTCAGACATGACACGTGTGTGCACAGAGCACTTGTGTACACAGACCAAGAAAGACTCCTCTATCCAAAACAGACATACACGCAAGGTTCAAAGCTTCGTTGTTCGGAATGGCGCAAGATCTCTAGCCCGTCCTCCAGAGCAGGAAATACGGGATATGTCCCTAGAGGGGTCCCGAGCTAACCACCGCCTTACATGCCCTACCGACCTTAGAGTAAGGAAACAGAGTTCAACATGGTAACTACTATTCTTAGATATCTTCAAATCCCTATTTTTATGACTCCGAATCCTAATTAACTTAGAAAATTTGCAGCCTATAAATAAAACCCTAAAATGCGCTTTTCAATTACAGTCAATCAATTCTTTTCAATTACAGTCTTTCTTTTATTTTGCTAACTTTATCATCGGAGCAGCTACCAACGGAACCTACCTGGTGGCCCTCTGATCTTTGAGTTCTTGACAGGTGACGAAGAGCGGAAGCCCCACTGATCAGAAAATGCAACATTAGTTTGGCGCTGTCTGTGGGAAACAAAAATCGTTTCTGCTAACTTTCTTCTTTGAAAGCAACAACTCTCTTGTCTTTTTCTTCTAAAAAGGCAATGGCTCCCAATCTTCATCCTAGGAAGAGTTCTCCAAACCCCCAAAATCAGTTTTTCGTAGGAAGAGGAAGGGGGCAGACATTCAGTCACCTACAACAACAACTTGATCGGATTCAACGACAATCCGATCAGATGCAAGAATAGCTCGTTGCCATGTCCCAAGCTCTGGCTTTGTTAGCCTAAATCTAGCGGAGCAGTATCCCTCATCCTCCTACCAATGTTGCTAATGAAGGGTCTTAGCCTCCCGTCACCACCGTAGGTGGATGACCCCCTAACGAGGAGACCCCCAACGTGCAGTCGGTACACCCCTATGGTACCACTCATATAGGGGCTGAACCCCAGACATCAACTGCTATAGGGAGAGGGATGCTTGCTTTCACCTCGCTATCCATTATCAAAACAATATCAAAACATAATGAGGATCCTAACTCCAGCAGTCTCGGGGGTTGATCTAGCGCCATAAGAGTTCCAGCCTTCACCGGTGCCAGCTTCCTCAGTCCAAGAAGGGTAAATTCCTGCTACCAGTATTGGACAGACTCATCCCTTGAATATAGGGGTTGAAGCTGCAAGATAGGGCCAACAGCAGGGCCCAAATCCATAACCAATTCTGCTGAGAGTTCCTCAAAGGACGAAGGAGATAGCAGACTCCATGGAACAAACCTCTTTACTAGAGGGACCCACACCCCTCCAGAGCAAAATGAACTGGGAAAGTTGCTCGGGAGGTTCGCTACACCATTCACCTCTACCATAATAGCAGAAGAGCGGCCAAAGAAGTTCGTTATCCCGAAGTTCACCCTCTACGACGGGTCTGAGGACCCTAGGGACCATCTTTCTCATTATTAGCATACAATGGCTTTACATGGGACTACTGACGCCTTTATGTGCCCGAACCTTCGTAACAAACCTCAAAGGTACTGCTATGAAGTGGTTCCACAACTTCCCCCAAGAATTGATCACCAATTTCTACGAGCTTAGTAGGAAATTCTTTGATCGATTCCTGACCAGTAGGAAGTTAAGAAAAAGGCCAAAATTCCTGTTAACTATAAAGCAAGCAAAGGGTACTTCAATACCGAGCTCACAGAGATAATGGACTGCAGCCCGAGCTTCCTAGTAGCGGCTCTCATCTCTAGCCTAGGGCCTGGACGCTTCTAAGATTCTAGGATAAAGAATCCTCTTGTCAACATGGCAACACTCATGGAGCGGGCACGAAAATACATAAACCTGGAAAATACAAAGATATCCTTCTGAAAGGCGAAAGAGTAGGCTCAGAAGGATGATCACATCCAGAAGAGGGACTCTAGAGCAACTAGAAAGAGGGTCAGGAGTCCTGATAGAGGGTAGCACCCAGAACCCAGAACAATCCTAATTCTGGAAGGTACGGCACTTTCACCCCTTTAAATGCCTCTCTCACTCACATACTCTAGCAGATGTAGGCCCGGGAGGACTTGAAGTGGCTAGAGCCATTAAAGAGCAATCCCGACACTAGGGATCAAAACAAGTACTATGACTTCCACAAGGAACACGGACACACCACTGACGAATGCAGAGCTTTCAAGCAAGAGATTGAACATCTCATCAGAAGAGGGCGGCTGCGGGAGTTCGTCTAGTAGGACGGGAGGCAGAACCCTCGTAATGATAGGCCACAACAAAGAAGGCAAGAGCAAAGGCCTGAACATGAGGAGGCTCTAAACGAGTAACCATGCCAAAACAATCAAGTCATCTTTGTCCTTCATGCTAACAACACGATGACGGGAATGTCCAACCGAGCTAGGAAGCAGTATGCTTGGGAGGCAAGGGCAGAACCCAACGTCCTCCACATCTCTGCCATTGAAAAAAGGCTGAAGCTGGGACCACAAATCCTGTTTTCAGAATTGGATCTTGTTGGGGTACGCTATCCTTACAGTGATGCCCTCGTCATCTCACTCAGAATTTCCAATTTTGAAATCATGAGGGTTCTAGTAGACACGAGAAACTCCACCAACGTGCGGTTCTATTAGCCCTTCAATCACACGAAGCTCAACCCCCAGCGACATCAAGGCCACCGCCGCCGTAATGGCAGGATTCGATGGGAACCTCAGCACCCCGCTGGGAAAAATAGACCTTCCAACCATGACGGGAAAATGGGATGGTCAGAAGACATTGATCTCTGAATACATGGTCCTGGACTCAAAGTCCCCTTACAACGTAATCATTGAGAGACCTTGGCTTCATCAAATGGGAGTGGTTACCTCGACCCTTCATCAGTGTTTGAAGTATGTTCAAAACGACAAGGTCTACTACATTAGAGGCTGTCAGCCAATCGCCCGAGAATGTCATGCTCTCGCACTGACAGAAAAAGCCCCTAATAGCAATCACAGCACCCCTCGTGAAGGAGGAAATCCTGCACCTTCAGACCTTCATGAGATAGAGGAGTGCTCCTCCGAGATTGATGAGCCATTAAGCCCTAGGGGAAGGGACAACATGGCCAAACCAATGGAGGAACCCATTAAGGTACTATTAGCTCTGAAGGGAGAGAATGGTATCTACAAATTGGATCAGATCTGTCCCCCTCCGAACAACAGGAAATTATTGAATTCCTAAAAAATAACCTATCGGTATTTGCTTGGGAGACCAAAGATATGGAAGGGATAGATTCTAACCTCATCTCTCATAAGCTAATGACGGACCCAGATCATCTTCCGGTGAGGCAAAAAAGAAAGGCATTCGCCTCCGAACACCATAAGATTATAAACGAAAAGATCTAGAGGTTGTTAAACGCCAGAATGATAAAGGAAGTATTCTATCCAGAGTGACTCGCCAACACAGTCCTTGCTAAAAAGAAGAATGGCAAATAGAGGGTTTGCGTTGACTACACCGACCTCAACAAAGCCTGTCCCAAAGACAGCTTCCCTTTTCCTAGGATTGATCAGTTAGTTGATGCAACTGCAAGACACAAGCTCATGAGTTTCATGGATGCCTACTCTAGATACAATCAGATTCAGATGTATCCTCCAAACCAAAAGAAGACAACCTTCATATCTGAACGAGGTCTCTATTGTTATAGAGTGATGCCGTTCGGTCTAAAGAACGCTACGGCCACGTACCAGTGTTTGGTGAACAAGATGTTTGGTTCCTAAATTAGAGACACGATGGAGGTCTACATTAATGACATGCTAGTCAAGAGCATTCAGAAGAGTGACCACATCTAGCACTTGAGCCAAACATTTAACATCCTGAAGTAGCATTGGATGAAACTGAACCCCTCAAAGTGTACCTTCGAGATCACTAAGGAAAAATTCTTAGGTTTTCTGGTCTCTCAAAGGGGGATCGAGGTAGATCCCTCGCAGATAAAAGCTCTAATCCAACTAGAGTCACCAAAGACCAAGAAAGATATCCAAGGCCTGAACGGACGGATAACAGCTTTGAACCGATTCATTTCTGAGTCTACAGACCGGTGCCTCATGTTCTTCAGAACCTTGAGGGGAGTAAGGCCCTAGAGTGGACCCCTAAATGCGAAAAAGCTTTTCAAGAATTAAAACAATATTTGGTTTCCCCTGAACTCCTTTCAAAGCCAGTGAAAGGGGAAAAAACTACTCCTAGTACTTTGTAGCATCAAAGAATGCCATTAGCTCTGCACTAGTTAGGGAGGACAAAGGAATTCAAAGGCCTATTTTTTTACGTTAGCAAGGCACTTCTAGGATAGTGAGACGAGATATTCTGAAATTGAGAAACTAGCCTTTGCCTTAGTGATATCCGCTCGAAAGGTCAGACCGTATTTTTAGGCACATCCCATCGTAATCCCTACGTCATACCCTTTGAAATCAATCCTACACAAGCCAGAAGTTTCTGGATAGTTGATCAAGTGGTCAGTGGAGTTTGGAGAATTTGACATATCTTATGTACCACGGACCTCTATCAAGGGGTAAACACTAGCAGACTTTGTCGCAGAATTCACCCCAGCGCTATATGCTAAAGCATAAGCCAACACAAAAACCATGGTATGGCAGCTCTACAGTGACGGGTCATCCACTGACAGAGGCTCAGGGAGTGGGCATAGTACTTCAGTCCCCCAATGGAATCACAATTGAGAAAGCAGTTAGCTTGGGGTTCAGAGCCTCCAACAACAAAGCCGAGTACGAAGCACTTATCTTGGGGATGAAGCTAGCCTTGGAGTGTGAAGCTCTGAGCCCTAAAACATTCTCTGACTCTCAACTTGTGGTGAGCCAAGTCTTGGGAGAATTTTTCACCAATGATAACAGAATGATTAGATATTCAAAGCTAGTGGAATCATCGAAGCTCTCTTTCCATAAATTTACCATTCAGAAGATCGAAAGAAGCCAAAACTCCAGGGCTAATGCCTTAGCAAACATGGCTTCTCATCTCAAGTCAGAAAGAGATTCAACGTTGAGAGTTTCTTACCAATCAAAGCCAAGCATCGAGAAAATACAGTCCTTTCAAATTTCAAAGCAAACTCAGAACTGGATGATACCCATCATCCAATATATAAAGGAAGAATTGCTTCCCTAGGACAGAAATTAGGCCCAAAGGATTCAGATCAGGGCAGCTTGGTATCTAATCCTAAACGAAAAGCTGTACCGAAGATCCTACACAGTAACTCCTCCTACGGTGCTTATATTTAGAGGAGTCCCATTACGTCCTGGTCGAAATACATTAAGGAATCTGCGATAAACACAACAGTGGTAGGACCATAAGCCCATCGAGCTCTGACTCAGGGTTATTACTAGCTTGACATGTTAAAACAAGCTAAGAAATATGTCCAAAGGTGTGATAAGTGTTAACGATTTACTTCATACTAGCACCAACCTCATCATGAGCTCATTCCTATCGCCAGGGCTTGGCTGTTTGCTCTATGGGGGATGGACATTGTGGGGCTACCGCCGAAAGCCTCTGAAAATAGGAGATTCTTACTGATTGTCATTGACTACTTCTCTAAATTGGCAGAGGTTGAACCACTAACTCACATCACAAAGGTGGAAGTAAAAAACTTCACATGAAAAAATATAGTCTGCAAGTTTGGTATACTCCACGTCATCATTTCAGACAATAGTACGTAGTTTCCTAGGAAGGTGTTTGGGAAGTTCTGAAAAAACCTACACATCAACCACCACTTTCTCCTCACCAAGGCATCCCCAAGCTAATGGGCAAGCCGAGGTTACCAACCGCACAATTCTTGTCGCCATTAAGAAGAGGTTGGAAGAGGTCAAAGGAAGATGGGTCGAAGAGCTCCTTGGAGTACTCTGGGCCTACCGGACCACTAAAAGAACACCTACTGTAGAGACACCGTTCTCACTGGCCTATAGTACCGAGACAGTCATTCTTGTCAAAATTGGCATGCCGACCCTTAGAACGGATCACTTTGATCAGGAGACCAATGATCACCAGCTTGCAAAAAATCTAGATCTAGTTGAAGAGAAACGAGAGCAAGCCTAGATCAGGACTGAAGCATACCAGTAGAGAATGGCTAAGAGCTTCAGCCAAGGGTTGAAATCTGTCAATTTTCAAATTGGGGACCTCGTCTTAAGAAGGGTGTTCCCAAACACTAAAGATTCCACTATGGAAAAACTCTCCCCTAATTGGTAAGGGCCCTACAAGATAACCAAGATCGTTAGGCCCATGACTTATTGGTTGGAGAATGTAACTGGGAAGCCTGTACCCATGCCCTGGAACATTGAGCACTTGTGAAAATATTATCAATAAAGAATTTATTTTTGATTCATTTTTGACTGCTTTCATCTAATGTACAGGCCCCCAAAAGCCTTGTAGCCATTACAAGTGTTATAACTTTGGTCCATCTATAGACCCCTAAAAGCCTTATACCCATTACAAGTGCTATAGATCTGGTTTATTTCAATGTACAGACCCCTAAAAGTCTTGTAGCCATTACAAGTGCTATAGGTCTGGTCCATCTATAGACCCCTAAAAGCCTTGTAGCCATTACAAGTGCTATAGGTCTAGTCCATCTATAGACCTCTTAAAAGTCTTATAACCATTACAAGTGTTATAGGTCTGGTCTATTTCAATGTACAGTAACCCCTAAAAGCCTTGCAGCCATTACAAGTGCTATAGGTCTGGTCCATTTCAATGTACATACCCCTAAAAGCCTTGTAGCCATTACAGGTGCTATAGGTCTGGTCCATCTCAATGTACAGACCCCCTAAAAGTCTTGTAGCCATTACAAGTGCTATAAGTCTCGTCCATTTTAATGTACAGACCCCTAAAAGCCTTGCAGCCATTACAAGTGCTATAGGTCTAGGTCCATCTCAGTACAGACCCCTAAAAGCCTTGTAGCCATTACAAGGTCTAGTTCATTTCAATGTACAGTACAAACCCCTAAAAGCCTTGCAGCCATTACAAGTGCTATACGTCTAGTCCATCTCAATGTATAGACCCCTAAAAACCTTACAGCCATTACAAGTGCTATAGGTCTAGTCCATTTCAATGTATGGACCCCTAAAAGCCTTGTATCTATTACAAGTGCTATAGGTCTGGTCCATTTCAATGTGCAGACCCCTAAAAGCCTTGCAGCCACTACAAGTATTATAGGTCTGGTCCATCTCAATGTACATACCCCTAAAAACCTTGCAACCATTACAAGTGCTATAGGTCTGGTCCATCTCAATGTACAGATCCCTAAAAACCTTGTAACAAATACAAGTGTTACAGGCCTGATCCATTTTCATTCAGGCGAACATTTCAATAAAGGTATCAGAAGCTTTGATTACCCAATCCATTACGATCAAAGCCCCCTATTTCTTGTAAAGGCCACGGGTCTGATCCTAAGATCTACGGCTTAAAGCCTGATTCTATTACAAGTTTGGAAGATCTGTGCTTAATTTAATTACAAGTTGTTAAGAGCCTGATTCAATTACAAGTTTAGAAGATATGTGCTTGATTTAATTACAAGTTGTGAAGATCCTAATTCAATTACAAGTTTAGAAGATCTGTGCTTGATTTAATTACAAGTTGGGAAGATCTGAGGCTCAAAGCCTGGCACAATTTCAAGTCTTAAAGACTCTTGCTTGATTCAATTATAAGTTCTGAAGATATGAGGTTTAGAGTCTAATTCAATTGTAAAGTTTTGAAGGTCTGAATTTGAAACTTGATTTAATTGAAGAGCTGACGATGAAGCCTGATTTCATTACAAGTGTCAAAGCTCGGTAAACTATGACTTATATCATGTCAGCATCTAAAAATCTCACAAGTTTGGCTGCTCTGAGTATTCTGTTGACAAATTACATGAATGCTTTGGAGACTCTAATAGATTGACGAACAGCACACGAAGTTCTGAAAAAAGCCAAATTTCATTTATAAATAACCCAAAGTTTGGGGAAATTACAAGAAAGAAACAAAAAGTACAAAAGTTTCCTAGTCTACTACAGGGTTCGGCAGCCCCTAAAGTGTTGGCATTGAGAGAGTTCTGAATCTTTGTCGTCTTGTACCATATCAAGATCACTCTCTTCTTCCTCTTCTTCATTCTCCTGCGCCATATCCAGATCACTCTCTTTCTTCAGGTGTGTCAACTTGAGGAAGTTCGGGAACCGCTTCCTCCTCTCCCATCCTCTTGTGCCTCAATCTCACCAAGAGAGACTTCAATGTCGTTTATCCCAGCCAGATCCAGGTCAAGATACTTCTTGCGAAGCTTGGCCTTGAAAGTGCGGTACCCATGCCCGATCAGCTCTTCACCCATCTCCTAAACTTCAGCCTTCAGATTAGCCTCAATTTGAGCTCTGACAGAGTCGGCAGTGTCTTAGACTTTCTTAAGGGAGGCAGATTGAAAGTCTTCGAACCTCTTTTTGAGGTCTTCCAACTCCACAGCGAAGGCATTCCTCTTGGACTCTAGGATGGAGTAGGAATTAGCAGCTTCCCTTAACTTCTCCTCAGCTACAGAGGCAGTGGACTGGGCTGTCCTTAGCAACAGCCTAGTTTCATCGAGTATAGACTAAAGTCAATCTACTCGGAATCCACTAAAGAATCCATGATGGCCGCAAGGCCATACATAGTCTGAAAAAGAAACAAGCGATAGTTAGATTAGAATATGTTACAGAATAGCAAAGAAAAAGAAAGATGGAAGTAAGAAGAGCCCATCAGAGCTTACCTTCAGTTGAAATGATAATAGGTCTTTGGCGATCTTCTGCCCCTTCAACCCCTTGAATTTACTTGGGCCTGTAGCCCAAGACTCATCAAAGGCCTTCTTCACTGCTAAAGAACCGGAGTCATCAAGCATTGGGGGAGTAGCAACAGACCTGCCCCCTCTTCTTCGTTGGGGCCACTAGCGTAGGGGGCAGCAGCAGCTCTGGAGCAAGGGACTCCCTCAGATCCTTAGACACTGTCCGGTCTAGGGATGTAGATAAGAGCCTCCTCCTCTTCACTTGAAAGGGAGGCTCGGCAGGGGAAGAACTCTCCCCCACCTTCTTCTTCTTCTTCCTTGGTGCCCATCCACACACCAAGGACTTCTTCAGGTTTTCAGCCCTGTCCTTCACAAGCCCAGCCTCCATCAAATTTTGGGGGGAGAGGATGGTGTTGTGCGCACGGTTGCTGGTCTAGAGGAGTCTTTTGTACTTCTTTTGGAGATCAATAGAGAAGATTGATCTCTTCCAAGCCTTCTTGTCTGCACACAAGACATGAAATTCAAATCAGGCAACACATAAGCAAAGGGAAACCCAAAACAGAGGCAAAAATGTTTGGAAGAGGGATTTCACCCTTGATCCCAGTACTCTAGGGAAAGGTCAAAGTTTGGCTCTCAAAATCTTCGAGCTCCCATCCTCCTCCGATGAAGAAGTACCACTTCTTCCAAGTCTTCTTGGAAGTAGGTACTGAGGAGAGGGGTCTGAACCCCATGCCCTCCGACTTCAGAAATTTTAGGTCCATAGTGCTCTGAATCAACGGGAGGTCCACCTCGACACTGTTTATATGACCTAAAACTATGAATTCCAACAAATGCCTCCAACTATTGATATTTAGATCAGCAGGGCATATGTTGAACCAATTGAAAAAATCCCTAATCAGGGGATGAAAGGGAAACCTAAGCCCGATCTCGAACCATTCGCGATAAACACAAATCTCGCCTGAACAATATCAGATGGGAGGTCTATTGGTCCAGGCACCCTACAGGTTATATTCGAGGGGAAGTCGAAAGCAGCCCTCAGAGCATCTAACATGTCCTGAGTAATGACACTTTCTCCCTCATTCCTTTGGGAAGGCCTACCCAAGGTTTCCCTTGCTACATTTCTAGGCTCTGTAAAGGCCTCTACTATCCTAAGTTTTGGGCTAGGGGTGGGATGTCTAACTATCCTATTCTCTTCGTCTCCTGATGAACTACTATCTATAAGGTTTATTTTCGATGGAACAGATGTCTCAAAAGAACTCTTTATTCCATAACTGATGCCTGACTGGGCATCTGAGGCCGACATTACAAAATTAAAAAACGGAAAAGAAGAAAAGTGGAGAGATGTAAAGAAACACGAGCAAACTGAGCATGATCGAATACTTGATCGGAGATTGACACTCGTACGACGGAGATCCTCTCACTCTATTTTTTTCTGAGCGTGCGACGAGATTCTTTTGAAGCAATGAAAATGAAAAAAAAGGGGCACCAATGTATCCCCTCTCCTTTTATAAGGAATTGGCAAGTGGGGTAATGGGGGCCCACTATTCCGAACCATCGCGATGGTTAATGAAATGATGGCCTCAAAAATTCAATCAACAGTTGATGCAATAAATGTCACATCAATGGCTGTCGTAGAAGGCGAAGCGACGTGCTCGTAATTATCGCACGTGACTTTTTAGAAACCCCAAACCTCAGCTACGCAATACGCTAAACTAAGGCTCCGGGGGGGGGGGGGGGGGGGAGTAGCTGATATACCACAAAATGATAGGCCAATTCAAACATGACACGTGTGTGCACAGAGCACTTGTGTACACAGACCAAGAAAGGCTCCTCTATCTAGAACAAACATATACACAGGGTTCAGAGCTTCGTTATTAGAAATGGCATAGAATCTCTAACCCTTCCTCCAAAGAAGGAAATACGGGGTATGTCCCTAGAGGGGTCCCGAGCTGATCACATCCTTACATACCTTACCGACCTTAGAGTAAGGAAACAGAGTTCAACATGGTAACTTCTATTCTCGGATATCTTCAAATCCCAATTTTTACGACTCCGAATCCTAATCAACTTAAAAAATCTACAGCTTATAAATAAAATCCTAAGGTGCGCTTTTTAATTACAGTCAATCAATTCCTGTCAATTACAATCTTTCTTTTATTCATCAGAACGACTACCATCGGAACCTACCCAGTGGCCCTCTGATCTTTGAGTTCTTGACAAGTGACGAAGAGTGGAAGCCCCACTGATCAGAAAGTGCAACATCAATAACCATGAAACTTCTTCATATAGAATCCTCCTAAAGTCCCTGCTTTTTAGAAGATTAATCCTTTTGGCCTCATCTGACTCCCACATCATTATGAAACCGAAAGGTGTTGGGAGTTAAACTTGAGTTCTCTATCTTACAAGACCATCTTAAGCACTAGCTGGAAATGCAACTTCTACTATTTATTCTTTCTTTGCAAATCTTTTCAAGCTTTTTTTTTCTTATACAAGCAATGGAGAGGAGGAATCCTAATACTATATTTGTACATCGACTCGAATTAAAGTCACGTGTATGGGAAAGAAAATCTTTCCATCTCAAATATACTAACCAACCTTTTTTTAGACAGTGGAGCCGAAACTTCATGCAGTGAAGTAATATTATGTCTCTTCCTAAATAAAAAGGCACGGTTTTAAGCCCTGCTGTGAACATAGAGTGGAGGATGAGGGTGAGTATGGTTCAAATTACTTTGACCTAGTGATGAAACATAAGGTCCAAGTTCAGTTAATTAACTATGTTGGTTGTTGCTCTGCACTCAGATTGTAAGCAATTGTGGTTAAAAATCTTTTATATACACATTGTTCCTTTTTGTTTTTTACCAAATCAATTTCAAATTTGGACAAGGCCAGGGTATTAGTCTAAATTGATTCATGTATGGAAAGCCTATCACCACATTTGGTAAATAGGTTTGGAAGTCCATGTTATACTTCACATGGTCATATCTAATGATCAATGGAAACCAGGATGGATCATCGAAATCCACATTTTCACTTTTTTAACAGGGGTTTCACAGATATAGAGAGTATATGGTAAATGGGCCATGCTTACTTCCAATGAAAAGGCCGACCCATTATTACTCAAGAATAAAGATGCCCTAGAAAACTGCTACTATTCTTTCGAAATATTATAATCTTCATTTTTTCAAAGAACTTTGGAGGAATTCTTTATTGAACAAATATGAAAATTGGCAATATGGAGACTAGCAAGTTATTCGAAGCTTCGTTGCACCTAGGCTAGAAAATAGGGTTGGAAATGAAAACCCTTTCCATGAAGAACTTGGACTCTTCTTGTTGGACACTTTTCACGTCATATAATGCACCAATCACAAGCCTGATTTAAGGGGGCAAGACCCAGTGCACCCTTACAACAACAAAACTAGCCACACAGGGAAAAGCCTATACACATCTATACCACTATTTTCAAGACTGGACCTGACTTGCTGGTCAGACCTGTAAAAACTGGGAACCAAACCAAAATCCAAACGGTCTAATGTCCCAAACCCGTTAGCAACATATAACTGCTATTTTTAATAGGGATCATCTAAACTGCCGGTTCAACCAACGGTTTATTAGGCCCGTTGATGGTTGAGAAGAACCGTCCAATCCATAAACATCTGCAGGGAAAAGGAATTTTTTTTTTTTTTTTTAAGTTCCTTATCTTTCGTACAATAAATGGCATCACAGTTGGATTCTGGTTCACCCAACGGTTGAACCAGTGACCCGGTATTTTTTCCGATTTTAAGAACGATTTGGATTTCAAAACATTTATCTATATAAATAATAGTGGCACAAACAAAGGAACAACTCAACAGCGAAAGAAAACCCAACAAAGAAAAGCCCCTGCAAGTTTATGGGATTTTGGTAAGTAAGATTTTGGATGAATATGTTATATGCGGTTCCATATATGTAACAAATATGGTATTTTTGTTAACTAACTGTGAGATCAATGTCATTGAATTATGGTCACTTTATGAGGTTATGGTATTTTTGGATATTTTTCGTTTTGGGTACATGATTATTGGTGAGGAGTATTGACTTAGTAAGATAGTAACACTTTTTTTTTTGATAAATAAAGTATTTATATATAGAAAGTGCTCACGGGAGCACATCCATAAGAACAAACTAAGCTAACTTTACAAAAGTCTCAAAGACCCCAAAAAATCAACAAGGACTAATGTATTTACAAAAAAAACGCATTGACCCAAAAATATAGTAGTCTAACAAAGGGATTACACAGTAATTAATTATTAGAATTTCATTTAAAAAGGGAGCATTCAATTCTTATTATTGGTTAAAAAAACATTGTTTCACTTCAAAAGGTAGATTCCATAATTTAAAAGAATTTAAAGAGAGAAGAAGTTTGAAATGGCCTCTGGTTTTGAACAGTTTATTCATACTTCTCCTGAAAAATTCATTAACTAATTCGAATAAGCAACTACACTCCTATCTAAGGCGTGAGGATTTAAAGATTCAAACTTAGTCTTTGAATTTGTTTACTTTTTCCCCATAATCCAACTTTTCTTTTAATTATCTTCGTTAATTTGGCCAAATTTTGTTTTCAAGTTAAATTCAAATGTTTTTTTTTTCTTTTCTCTAAAGAATCAGATATCTGAGTTTTTTTTATTTTTTATTTTATATTATTAGGAATTTTTTTAACAAACACATGACAAGAGGTCCGGAAACATTAGTACGTTTTACCTGTCACATAATTCTTCCCTTGATTAGTGCGTTAACAAAATTCTTGGACTCGTCAAGCTTGAGAATGTATTTTCAAGTTTCAAAGCAGCCACTTCGTATAAAAATAATGCCAAGATTAGATTGCCTGCGATCCACCTCCAGTACACGACATATGTAGGACCAACACTCGATGATGACCTTTTTCCTTTCTTTTGGGTAATGAGGCACCCAATAACACTTTATACCTGCAACTACTAAAATAATCCAAAAATTTCATCCTAATCGTACTTTGTTGAGTGGATGGCTAGTCCTGTGCATTAACCCCATCATGATATCTGGAGACGGGGATCCAGTCATAACAGAGTGATATCAGATAAAAGATTTGGGAACATGCAACCACGGAAATATTTCAGTCTTTTCATTCCCTCATATTTGCTTGTTCAATAATTTAATTCAGCTTCTTCAAGACTTCTCATTAATTTGGATATCATGTTCTGCCTCTATTACTAAATCCTAATTTCTTAACCCATGGGAACAGACCATTTTATCAGAATCCTAGGAGTTGGATGTTATATCAAATTTGTTTATAACTATTCACTGACAGTTTCGCAGAATAAAACATAACTTCGTTTAATATTTACCAAAAATTAGGCATAACGCATTTAGCTCCCAACAAGAAATTTTCTTATACTATAATTTTATTGGCAAATGAAAAAGAAAATAAGACAACATAAATCTTATTATGCTATGTAGTGCCAGAAGAATTAAATTGTCTTCTACTAATCTCTACAGCTCAACCATAATGGAATTGTGTCTCATTAAAAAAATATCAAAAGAAACAGAGGAAAAGAAAAACATAACTGCAGAAACCCCCCAAAAAAAAAATTTTTAAATAAATACTCGCAAATATTTTAGGATAACTTTCAAGAGAATACTACATTTTCAATAAAGATTGCATTGTTACCAGAAAGAGCAACAAAACAGCATCAGTAGCAAGCAACAACAGATATTCGGAAAGTACCATCTGTTCTTAAAAAACACCTAAACAGCTTTGTTCTTACCCAAAAATTCGTTGGAATCCACCTTCTCTCAAATTCCATTCAGAATGGAAAAACACTGACCAATGAATGTTGTGACATCTGGTGCAGCTGCCGCTCCTTATTTGTTGCAGTATCTTCCTGCACATGGTGAAAAGAAAAACTGATAAGAATATCTGCTCAGGTGATGTTCTTGTATTTTTCTTCTCCCTTTTCATGACAAGAAAACTAAAGAGTTCTAGTTGTCAATTCTAGATATAATTTTTTTAAAAATAGGCTGGAAGGTCTGAATTTACAGCTGAATTTTTTCATCCAAACTTCGTTGCAGTTTAAATTTTTTTGTTACTGAAAAAACACCAAGCTAAAGAAAGAAACAAACAATGCCAGACCTATCCTGGAGCCTGAAAATCCCACTGAAGTACAGTCCTAACAGCTATGGGGAGATCTTGAGGACCAAAAGACCCAGAGGAAGAATTCAAAAAAATGCCCACTGACACAAGGCATGAGCTGCACCATGAGATTTCCTGGGGGAAAGAAGCAGGCCTATTATATCAGAAGGATACTGAATGGACCTGCCAACACAATTTATGGATAATTTCTGGATGGATTTCTGCTTTACTGAAGATAGCCTGGTTTCTCCAGTGCCACATTCTATCCAAAAGAGCTGAAGCAAACGGGAGGAAATGGGAGTTCTTATGAATTGGGCCTCCAAAGATAATAACAGGATAAAGGATGGCTTTGATCCAATCAGCAGCTTTTTAGCTGCACTGCAAAGAAAAAAAAACAAATAAATGATTTTCTGTTTCATGCACTTGACCACAGAAGAGATATTGAGTTCTCAATTTCAAACCTATAAGCTGGTTAATTGAGAGAGCTTCTCATGCAATCTTCCAAAGGAGAGTCTTATGCCTCTTGTCATAGATTTTTCCAATCATGAGAGGACAGAAAAATAGCTTGGGCACTGTTATCTTTTGTGGACAACATATATGCAGATTTTGTAGAGAATTGTCCTGATGCGGTGAAGTTCCACGCCATCAAAGGGACTTTGTTTTTTTTAACCTGAGACAGTTGCAAGGTCAAAAAGACTTTGAAGCCTTTCTTCTCTCCAAGAATGAGAGATAGATCATTGCATTTTGATACCAAGAGCGAGCAAGCAAGCAGGCTTTAGAACAGAATAGATAAACAGAATGAACAATTAAAGAGAGGAAACCACAACAAATTAAACAAGGCCCATATCATCTATGAGCAAGTTCAGAGGATGGAGAAGCACTAACCAGGGAGGGGGAAGAAGACTATTCAGAGCTTTAGTAGCTGCCCAGTCCTGCAACTTTGTTTGATCTCTGGATATAGCATAAAAATTTACAGCCACTCAAGCAGAGAGAAATATCTTTACATATACCATTTCCCAAGGAATAGCGGCAGAAGGATAGTTAATCTCTTCGACAAGCACTCCAGAGTCCAATTCTATGAAGGCAGGTGCCAATTTTAATGGATCTGGCAAGTAAAGCCACTTCGTAAGAGCTGGAGCATCAGTGACAAAGGCAGAGGATGCTCAGACTTTATTAGCTTCTCCTACCATTGAAGACCTGCAGCTATCTCACAGAACAATACCAAATGCTCCAACCTCTGAGTCTGGCACAAAAGCTCAATTGAAATATGTCTCCAAACACGCCATAGGTGACCAGTAAGGGTGATAGAGGAAAGCAATGGAGTTAAGACTGAATAACTACTTGTTCAGTAATCTGACTCTGGAAATGGCTGAGCTAGGGACTGAGGGTTTGGCATCAAAAAATTCTTTTATTCCTTGTCCTCCGAGGAATCCAAAACCAGACCACAACAAGGGAAATGAGGTTCTTATCATCACCATCAGGCAGTTTAAATATATTAACTGACTAAACAACAAAATTTTCGAATCTGGTTATTGATTCGTTGTTTAAAGTAAGATGCAGAGCCATCAAAATTTAGGAAATTATTAAGTCCAATTAAGATTTCACAAAACAATAGGATCCCAGGGTTGAAACCTTCTTTGTTCAAGAAAAATTATGCAAGTTTGTATTTTTCACTGTCCTATGCTTAGCATTAAATTATTTTACAAACTACCTGTACCGTAGCAGAGTTTGCTTTTGTTAGGAAAATGAAAGAAAAGAGAGGATGGAAACACCATGACTGAAGTAACGAAAAAAAATATAGAAGAGCTATTGGAAATATTACAAGATATGTCCCACCAGAATGATGTCTCATTAACACTATTGAAACTGTCTCTACAACAACAAATGAAAGCTCAAACCATAGCTGCTGCAAAACCAAAGGTCTGAAATGAGATAGAAAAGGAGACACCATAACTGATTCACGACGTCCATTTGTTCCAGCTGCTTCTCCTTAATTCATGCAGCAGCATCCTACACAAATGAAAAGTGCAATGTTGAGGATACTTCCATCCATTTTTACCAACACGCCTAAGAAGTTTGGTTCTTCCATATAAGTGCAATGTCCTATAGTTAAAGCCCATTGAAGCTTGCAATTAGGATGAGAAACATTGGGATCCACCTTCAAATGAATGACGAATCCCTTCAACATGGAAAAGTACTGGTCAATGAATATCACGAGGGAGGCATTACGAGACAAGTACACGTGATATGCAACAATAGTAGTAAAAACAAGAATAGCTACACCTAAATAAGTAATCTCCAATCCCAACATCTTGATGAATTCAACTTTACCTAGTCTATATGTGAGTTTAAGTTGATGATCTTAAAGTTGAGGAACTTGGCCTTCAACCTGGTCCAGCACGCACAAGATGCAGCCCAAGGGGAACCTTGGATGGGCATTCTGAAATGGCCAAAGCCTCCTAGACACATCTAAACAAAAACCACTTTTGTTTCTAAGAGAAAGCACAAAAACAGATAGTAAGATGCACCTCTATAATCGATGACAGCACTGTTACTAAAATAAAAGTATATCACTGCTACAATTTTCCACAGTAAACCCAATTAAATCATGCAGGGGAAAGAAAGAGACTTCAAAACCACGTGGATCACACAAAATCATCTGGCATGTGGAGGATTAACATTGCTGTCTGCAAAGTAAAAACTGCAAATTCACTTGGCATACAAAAATATTTTAGTAATTGAAAAGAATTACGGTTTTTGCTTCTTTTGAGAGGAGCTAA
This sequence comes from Nyssa sinensis, assembly GCA_008638375.1. Lineage (NCBI taxonomy): Eukaryota > Viridiplantae > Streptophyta > Magnoliopsida > Cornales > Nyssaceae > Nyssa > Nyssa sinensis. The sequence continues at coordinate 17,198,370 of CM018042.1, read as the reverse complement.
TCAGGAAAAGTTTAAACAGAGCTCTGGATGTAAGGCATAACATTAAAACTGTAAAACCAGGTATTCTATGCATAACAGAAGACTCAGAGAAGGATGATTCCCTTAATTGTGCATTGAACTGGATGAAGCATAGTCACCAATTTCCATGTAAATAATTACTAGTAATATGTAACTAGTGTTCACATTCAATGGTGAAAACTATAAGATAAATCCAAAAAAGAAAATACACACTTCATTTCAGGGATGCAACTAAAAGTTATCTTGGATGGTTAGAACAAACCTGAGTTGGCTTCAGTTTTAACTATAATGCCTAGATCCTCAATCAAGCTGAAAAGCGCCAAAAAATAAATAAGTAAATAATAAATAAACTCATGATCCTTGACAAAACAAAACAAAACCAAAAACAAAATTTTGATTTTAGTGTGACCATTCTTATCATCTCTGACTTCGATAAAAATAAAATGTACCATTTTATCTAACTTCTTTTTCCAAATTTTAGCATAGAAGATTAAACATAAACAAAGGTAATATTAATAATGCTTTTATACCAAAAAATGGACATATTGATTTACAATTGATCAATAAGCACAAAAGGTGAAAATGGCGGCAAATACAAATTAAGGAACTAAAGCAGATGATTAATCATCTGTGGAACATACCACTTCCTAGAGAAACTGCATGGGATGACTAAAAGTTGTAATCATATTTTACAACATTATGGGACTTTGTAAGTATTTAGTTTAATATACAGGTTCGGGCAGATATTACTTCTTAACAAGGTCCGACTTAACAAGTCATTGCAAATAATTTTTTTAATAAGAAGCAAACACTACTTTTTAAGATAACTTTTTTTTTTCCATTCAAGAACTGTTTTCAAATTTTTGTCAACTTTAGATATTGCTATGGCGGTTTCAATTCTCAAATATGTAGGGAAGTTCTGTCCAAGTCTTAAGTTGTTCAAGTAGCCAGACTTAAGACTGCACTTTTTCCCAACTTATTGAGATATTTCAATAACCAGTTTGATTTCTCAAAAAAAAAAAAAATTATCTGAAATTGTTTGCAAAACTAAAGTATTACAGTTCAGTGAATAGTCTTTCTACACCTAACTCTTTGGCAGTGGCAAAATGTATTCAATCTGTATAAACATTTATTTTGATTCAGCCACCTCTAAGTCCAAATTCAGTAGCTACACTTCTTCTTTGCTACATAAGATTACCAGAACCGCAGACTGAACCATCTGAACATATGATGTACAGAAGTAAAAAACAAAGACAGATAGCAGGAACCAGTTCACATAACAGGGGGGGATCTAGAGGCCTATCAAGCTCCCCTGCTGCCCATCTATTTTGAGAGACAAAAAACAATGATTTTTGTGTGCATAAATTTCATCTGAACGAATGCACTACACAATTTTTGGCTGCCAGAGTTTTCATTTATATCATACCATTCCAATAAGGAAAAAACTGTAAAATACAGCCTGAAGATTCTAAAATGCATGGAACTTGTAGGGGTACCTAATATTTCTACAAACTTTTCTTTCTCTTGTTTGATAACTGAAGAATGGCCTTCCCTTGATTGAATCTGTTTTTGTTTAGTGATTTATGAGCATTCTTTTGCTCTCAACTGGAGCCTCTGGTTCACAGTTTGGCCCACACCTCCACCATCAACTCCAATGCCATGAACCTGAAGATATTCGTAACTACAGGTCATTAACTATAACGTGCTTGGTCCTCTCCATTTGAGTCCAATCTGGCCATTTCACTAAATTATTATACCTTGTGTCATCATGGATTTCAATATAAGGGCTACACCTGTAAGTTAATTAATTAAACACAATTACCTACATTTTGCTTGAAAGCCACTGATTTTCATTTTGTAAGGCCTGTAAGGTAATAAAATAATATCTTCTAATGTTAGTGAGAAAAGATCTACCCGAAAAAAAGGGGTCTAACACTTATAATGCAATAATTCCATTAGTAAATGAAGAATTCAGCAGTCAACACATACATATGCATACATATATATATATATGTGTGTGTGTGTGTGTGAGGGTTCTCATATAACTTCTCAATAGCAATTCTAGCTATCCGAAAGATATTATCTGTCTGGATAGATGAAAAATTTTGAAACTTAGTTGAATTTTTATTAGTAACCCCTGATGAATTCTTCCACTAGGTATCGTGTTCATATACATACATACATACAAACATACATACATATATATATATATATATTTTATAGGTAAATCACACGCACGCACACACACTTTGCTCCTCATATATATATATGTGTGTGTGTGTGTGTGTGTGTGTGTGTGTGTGTACACGCAATAAAAATAAGCGTGATTTGATGAGTTCATGTACTTACTCAGATGTGATACCAACATTCACCAAAGTTCAATACAGACCTAAGAATTATGTTGTGAGCTCCCAATCTGGAGGATAGATAAAGATCTTCAGCCAATCATTTCCCATTCTCTGTTGCTCTTCCTGAATTTGCCTGGCAGAATTTGCTGCGGAGTGGCTACAATGAGTTACCTCAATTGTATGTAGTGTGGATATATCCCCTAATTCAGATGGGATCACACTGAGTTTTTCACATCTGTGCAGCACTAAACACTGAAGACTTGGAAAATGATTGCTGCAGGTGTCCCATTGCTCCATGTACATGTAATAAAGTCTCAAGAATCTGAGTTTACGAAATCCCTCCTCATTTGTCTTCCACAATGGTCCAACAAAGGCTTGAAATTCTAATTTGAGGGCCTCAAGGTTGGGTAACATCTCAAGGGTCAACATTTCCCCCCACTTTAAGAAAGTACGTGATAAAGTTAGCCTTTTAAGATTTGGGGGGAACTTAACCCTTGGGAGATTCCAGAAAGGGATGCCAACATCTTTGAAAGCTGCAACAAATGAGGACCGATTAAACAACTTCAATGTTTCAAGGTGTTTTAGGAAAGATAGATTAGGAAACCAAGATTCCTGACTACCTAATGAAAACTCACCACAATATCCCAGCTTCCTAAGATTGGGAACCCTATACAGGAAATCGTGGCAATTTTCAGAAGGATCTACTTGGGAAAGCGTTTGAAGGTTATACAACACCAGGGGATTGACAGATTGGCTTTCAAGTACAGAAAAATAATTTATCCCTGTAATACATAGATGCCTCAACTTTATCATATTCCAAATATTTGATGGTATGGTAGTATCACATGCTTTTGATAAAATAAGGGTTTCAAGGTTCTGAAGTTTAGATATTGATAATGGGAGATGCAGATTCTTTCCCTGAAGTGCTAAGTATCTCAAAAGAACTAGCTCTAATAGTTCTTTGGGAAAGATATTACTCATACTGATGGCCGATAAATCCAACACCCGAAGAAGTTTGAAGACTTGATGAATGAGCATATGACATGAAGATGATGAACCCTGTTCAGAGGCAAAGCTTAACAAAGAGCGGATGTGTGGGGCAGAATGGTTCAAAGAAATATAATCAAAACCATGAGAATGGAGGCACAGGCGACGCTGCTTTTTTGCAAAAAGAATTGAACAGGAAGGAAATTCTTCGTGAACAGAAATCTGTTGAAGGAAATTCTCTTCCTGAGCTTTCCTGATATCAAGGAAGATCCCTCAAATCAAGCTCATGATCTGTCATCCTGATCTCTAGGCTGAAATTCTGTCTGTAACAGCTAGAAAAATCCTGTGTAAATGCCTTGTAAACATTAGGCTTAATGTTAGCTTCCTTCCTAGAATAACTTTTGAAACTCTGTATATATCTCTGATACAATTCAATAGAAAGTGTGTGGAAAATTTTCCTCGACAGCAAACAGAGGAATTTCTGTGTCAATACTTTTTCAAACTTCATCATGGTATCAGGAGAGCCGTCCTCCACCGAGAATTCGATCCCCACCTCTGAACCTTCCCACAACCCGATCTCAAACCCCCCATCCCCCACAGAAATTCCTCTTATTGCTCTCAATATCACCACCCAGATCAACGCCAAACTCACCCCCTCCACTTTTCCTCAATGGCGTGCTCAATTCGAAGCTTTACTTATTGGGTATAATCTCCTTGATTATGTTACTGGAGATAAACCCTGCCCCTACTCCACTGCTTCATCCATTTCAACTCCCCAACGAACCCACTGGATACGCCAAGATAAACTTATCCTCTCTGCCATTTTGGCCTCCACCACCACCACCATTACCCCTTTCATTTCTCTTTCAAAAACCTCTCAGGACGCTTGGCAAAAATTACATATGATGTATGCCAGCAAATCCCGCACTCGGGCTATGCAACTGAAAGAGGAATTGACTCTGATAAAGAAGGGAAATCAGACGGTTCAAGATTACCTGCACACCGTCAAAACTCTTGCCGATGAAATCTCCCTTATTGATCATCCCATTTCCGACGATGATCTAACCCTTTACGTTCTCAATGGTCTGGGCGCTGATTTTCATGAGATTGCAGGTCCCATTCGCGCACGGGAGCGCCCACTCTCCTTCGAGGAGTTACATGATCTCCTTCTAGGTCACGACGCCTACCTGCGTCGCCTTGAAGCCACGTCTCAGCAACTGGTTGCTTCTGTCAACTACTCCCATCGCCGATCAGGTGTTCGTTCCTTCTCTGGAGGCTCTCCTCCTAAGGGTTTCTCAAAGCCAAATGGCTCAGACCGTCATCATGGAGGACCACACCCCCATTCCTCGGCCCAGTCTCGCCCTCACACTAGCCCACGTGACAACAGAAAGCCCAAGTTCAATGGCCAGCGCCGTTACAACCCCAAATGCCAATTCTGTGACCAAATGGGCCATACTGCTAAATACTGTTCCAAGGTCCAATTCTCTGTGGCCACGGCAAATTGTGTCTCCACTTCCCCCGCTCAAGACACCAAATGGCTTATTGACTCGGCGGCATCTCACAACATTACCGGTGATTTGGCAAATTTATCCGTTCATTCCGAATATAATGGCACTGACGAGGTTGTAATCGGTGATGGTTCAGGTTTGCGTGTCTCCCACATTGGTTCCTTGGTTCTTAACTCACCCAATCGCACATTTCATTTAAATGATACTCTTTGTGTTCCCAATATTAAAAAAAATCTCATCTCTGTCCATCATTTTACCACACACAATCGTGTTTTTGTTGAGTTTCATCCGTCTTTTTTTCTTGTTAAGGATCCGATCACGGGGGCGGTTCTACTCAAAGGTGCATGTGAAAATGGTGTTTACACTCTCCCGGAGTCCATGGTGCGAGCTTCTCCGAACATGGCTGCCAATGTGCATGAACGGACCTCCGTTGATGGGTGGCACAAACGTCTTGGACATCCGTCTCAGAAAATAGTTCATCAACTTGTCAACTTTTTTTCTCTTCCAATAAAAAAAGACAATCATGTTTCCTCTCTTTGTACTTCTTGTTCCATTAATAAAGCTCACAAACACCCCTTTCGGCACAATAGTCTTCAAAGTCATGCTCCCCTTGATTTAATTTATACTGATGTTTGGGGGCCTTCCACCTCAATTGTTGGCATTGATGGATCTCGCTATTATTTGATTTTGGTTGACCATTTCACAAAATATATTTGGTTTTATCCTATGGAAACTAAATCTGGTGTCAGCACAATATTTCCTCAATTTCAACGCCTTGTGGAAACACGTTTTCAATCAAAAATCAAAGCCCTTTACTCGGATAACGGTGGTGAATTTGTGAAATTAAAAAACTATTTTTCTACTCATGGAATAAGTCATTATACCACAGCCCCTCATACACCACAACAAAATGGTGTTTCCGAGCGTCGTCACCGTCATCTCGTGGAAATGGGTCTCACTTTATTACATGATGCCTCATTATCCTTAAAATTTTGGCCCCATGCTTTTTCCACCGCAGCTTATCTTATCAACCGTCAACCCACCCCTCTTTTACACCACAAATCTCCATTTGAAGCCTTGTTTAACCAATCACCAAATTATCTTAAATTAAAACGCTTTGGTTGTTTATGTTTCCCTCTTACTCGGCCTTATAACACTCATAAACTCCAGCCCAAATCCGTTCCCTGTCTATTCGTGGGCTACTCTTCAGCTCGAAATGCATACAAGTGCTTTGATCCCACAACCAACAAGCTGTACCACTCACGGCATGTCCTGTTTGATGAAACACAAAACGGCCCCTCTGCGAATCCCGTGCTCTCATCGTCTTTGGCCAGTGCTCCACCCCTCAACGCAGCGTCTCCATCGGTTCCACAACCTCCACCAGTGACTCCGGCCATGGACACCTCCTTCGCATCATCTCCAGGTACCGTCCCTATTCCTTCCTCTTCTAATTTTCAAATTTCTTCCAGCCCTAATTTCTTGTCCTCGCATGATTCCGCCAATTCCACCTCCCATTCACCTGGGATTTCTGTCCCACATGCTACTGCTCTGCCCACCGTTCCCCTCCCGGCTTCCTGCGAACCCTCTGCCCAATCCCTTCCCCGCACCCATTCCATGACCACTCGGTCCATGAACAACATCCATAAACCCAAACAGCTTAACTCCACCACAAAACATCCTCTTCCCCATACCATTGAACCAAGTTGTGTGGGCCACGCTCTTCGTGACTCCCACTGGCGGCTGGCCATGTCAGAAGAGCTTACGGCTCTTATGCGCCATGACACCTGGACTTTGGTTCCTCCCCCACCAAACTGTAAACCTGTGGGCTGCAAATGGGTCTTCCGTGTGAAACGGCGAGCTGATGGGTCTGTCGATCGCTTTAAAGCGCAACTTGTCGCCAAAGGTTACAATCAACGTCCGGGGTTGGATTACACAGAAACCTTTAGTCCCGTCGTGAAGCCCGCTACCATTCGTACTGTCCTAACCGTTGCTGTAATGCGGGGCTGGCCCTTGCGGCAACTTGATGTCAACAATGCATTTTTGCATGGCAAGTTGACAGAAACTGTTTATATGGTCCAACCCCCCGGCTTCACAGACACCTCTCACCCTCACCATGTTTGCAGGTTGAATAAGGCCATCTATGGTCTCAAACAGGCTCCTCGTGCTTGGTACTCGGCTCTCAAGATGGCTATCATGAGTCTTGGTTTCCATAACTCTAAATCTGACTCCTCCTTATTTATATACCAACAACATTCAGTGCTATGCTATTTATTGGTATATGTCGATGATTTGGTACTCACTGGCAGCAACCTGGATTTTCTATCTCATGTTATTGCACACCTTGGTGTTCAATTCTCTTTGAAGGATATGGGCCCGCTTCATTTCTTCTTGGGCATGGAAGTCATCCCTACCAGATCAGGTCTCTTTTTATCACAACACAAATATATTCGGGACCTCCTCTCAAAAACCAACATGATGGGTGCCAAAGAGGTGTCTACCCCGCTGTCCACAAGCACAACTCTAAAGCTGGATGATGGTACAACCTCCTTTGACAGCTCTGAATTTCGTAGTGTTATTGGAGGTCTCCAATACTTATCTCTCACACGCCCGGACATTTGCTTCTCCGTCAATAAATTATCTCAATTTATGCATAAACCCACGGTGACTCACTGGGCTGCTGCAAAGAGGCTTCTTCGCTACTTGAAACAAACCATCTTTCATGGCATTCACATCAATACAAACTCCACTTTTGACCTCACCACTTATTCTGATGCTGATTGGGCCGGCAATTTTGATGACCGTACATCGACCTCAGCCTATATCAGCTTCCTTGGATCTAATCCCATATCTTGGAGTTCAAAAAAACAACGTGCTGTAGCAAGGTCGTCAACTGAAGCTGAATATCGCTCTCTTGCTAATGCCACCTCTGAAACTGTGTGGCTGCTCTCCCTCTTCACTGAACTTGGCCTTCCCATCACAACTTCACCCAAACTATTATGTGATAATTTGGGTGCAACGCATCTCACTTTCAATCCTGTTCAGCACTCTCGGATGAAGCATATTCAGATCGATCTCCACTTTGTCCGTGATCTCATTCAAAAGGGCGTCCTCACTGTTCAACATGTCAACACTCACGATCAGCTCGCGGACTTATTGACAAAGCCTTTGTCCCACCAGCGGATGGACTTCCTTAAGACCAAGATTGGCTTAGCCGATGGCAGCTCCATCTTGCGGGGGCGTATCAAGGAAGATCCCTCAAATCAAGCTCATGATCTGTCATCCTGATCTCTAGGCTGAAATTCTGTCTGTAACAGCTAGAAAAATCCTGTGTAAATGCCTTGTAAACATTAGGCTTAATGTTAGCTTCCTTCCTAGAATAACTTTTGAAACTCTGAATATATCTCTGATACAATTCAATAGAAAGTGTGTGGAAAATTTTCCTTGACAGCAAACAGAGGAATTTCTGTGTCAATACTTTTTCAAACTTCATCACCTGAAACATAAATCACGCAACAGATCGTGCACACGGCATGATTTGATTTCTCCGGTAGACCTTTTTTTGGCGACTAAGATTAAACTTCGACCAATTAAATCCATCAAGCATTCCTCTGCCGCATCCTCCAGGTTTTTATTCCCATTTTGTTTTATAAATCCCTCAGCAATCCATAACCAGATCAACTTCCACACTGGGATTTCATAGTCTTCAGGGAATGCTACAAAGTAGAGAAAGCATGATTTTAAGTGATGCGGCAAGTGATTGTAGCTTATTGCTAGTGTGTCCATGCATGGCGCTGTGTCACTAAGAATGTATGAACTTACGCTTTCAGCAACTTGCTTCCACCAGTCTTGTGTCTGGTCAGTCTTTGCAAGAAGTCCAGCAATGACAACAATTGCAAGTGGTAGTCCCTGACATTTTACTGCTATTTGCTTTCCAATTTCCACGAAATCTGGCGGGTAGCTTTCTTTCCCAAATACCTTTATTCGCAATAGATCCCAACTTTCATCCTCAGTTAAAAAGCGCAGAAAATGAGAAGAGCTATCAGGTTTAGCATATAATGCCCTGTCAGTGATCCGACTGGTGAAGATAATTCTACTTCCATTATTGTTGTTTGGAAAGTAATTTTTTAAATCAATCCAGGCCTGAATATGCCATATATCATCCATTACGATGAGATATCTCTTGCCGCTCAAGCGTTTGTAGAGCTCTTCTCCCAATTTTTCATCACTCAATGTGTACATTTCGTCCATATGCCCAACAATAGAATTTAAAATGCTAAGCAGCAAATCCCTCTTCACAGGCGCATGAGACACATAGGTCCAACCACGAATATAGAAATGATAAACAATCAAAAGATCATTATAAACTTTTCTAGCCAGAGTTGTCTTACCAAGTCCAGGCATCCCAACAATTGATATAACCTCTAGCTGCTTCCGTACGTTGTTGTCGAGGAGTCGTTCTTTAATCATCTCTGCTTCCTGGTCAAAGCCGATCACAGTTTCTTCCTCTACACTGGGAGCACTAATTCTTGATGAGCTTCCATGGGAACACATTCCAGCCTGTGGGACTCCAATTCCGTACAACTTCTTGTCATATATTTCCTTCACCTCTTTCTTGATAGACTTGATCTCTTTTATGATGGCGTCCAGCATTAAGGCTCCGTTTGGACAAGCAGCGGGAGCGGGCTCGGGAACTCCTACTCCTGTTTTCGGGTCCTTGCCGCTGGCAAAACCTGCATAATGATTTCTTCTTCCTGCATATGAAATCTGAGCATGAACAAGTCAACTTCATCTTCTGCAACGTAAGCCACATCTCCAATCCGTGACACCAAAATTCTCACTTCCTCATGCTCACGGCGTTTCCCCTCCATATCCTTGAGGAATTTTCGCAGACTTCCTAACTCCTCGTAAAGAGATTTAATTTGATCATTTTCAACCAGAGAGAGTCGAGATCCTAACTTCTAACGAGTTAAATCCTAAACTAGTTAAATCCTAAACTAGGGTGAAAAAAAAAATTTAGTTTTTAAAACAACGTCATTATGAACTTATTTATCAAAATAAAATTATTTTTAAAATCATTTTTTGAAAAGACGATTTCAAAATCATTTTTTCAAAAGACGTTTTTTTTTTGTTTTTTTTTTTTTGACAAAACTGTCTTGAAAGCGTGTTTTAAAAACACGTTTTCAAAAGCGTCTTTCCAAAAAACGTTTTATTTTTGCTCATTTTCAGTTGAAAGCGTATTTTGGAAACACGCTTTTAAAAGTGTCTTTCTAAAAGACGTTTTAGAAAGACGTCTTTCTAAAGGTCTTCCCAAAATATGCTTTCTAACCAATTTTTTTTTTTTTTTTTTTTATCTTTCAAAAAATTTGATGATTTTGGATGACATATCTACACTTGATTTCCTAATTAATCTGCACATAAAAATCAAGAATAAATATAAAAAAAATAAACTTTTGTGATGACTTGGTTAATAAATTAAGAAAAAAATATATAGGTTAGAAGTTTCTTTTATCAAAGGCTGTAATAGAAACCCCTCAGTGAGCTACAATTTATCTACGCTTTTAATTTTTTGTGATGACTTGGTTCAAAAAACACTTTCAATTTTTTTTTTTTTTTTTTTTTCAGGCAAGCAAGTTTCTTGAGTTTCTCAATCTTCAAGCAATTCCAATATCACTGTTTTGCCCACTACCCAGCAGAAACATTTAAAGGAAAGGCATATGAAAACTTAAAAATTAGGTACCAGTTAAAAAATGTTAAACATTTCAATTGAAAAAGAGACATGTTAAATTAATATTTTTTTTTCAACTAATTGACATGACATTACTCATTATTATTATTAGTTGTGAGAATTCAGAATCTGATACTTGAGAGGAAGAGAGAACATTAGATCTAATGAATCATACATTTCATTAAATAAAAGAAGCATCTATACAGCTCATTTGGCTACTACAAGTGCATGTAGATGAAAATAATTACATACGAATTCAATCACAAATACAAGCAACTGTATCCATATCCAAAGATTCAATCACAAATACAAGCAACTGCCAATGATCCGAGCATCAATGAGATGAATTCTCGCTGCTTGGAGCTTTTGCATTCGCAACTGAAACAGATATTGCTTTAAGCTTTTCTCATATAGAACTCTCAAGCTTTAATGATCGTATACATAACCTTATTCAGCAACCATAACCTTCACAACAAGAAGACAAACATTATAAATTTGTATCGACCTTATCCCATAAATAAAAATGACTAACTCAGTACCAGAAGGACCCCTTCTGAAATAATAACTCAACAAGAGAAAAGTACATGAATCTTCTCTCTTGTTATGCTTGAGGCTATTAGGCCACTATTATGGCCGTATACTGAAAGTCTGGCTCCTTGAGAATTGGTTGACTAATTAGAGTTTGATGGAGAACATATATAGAGCAGCATCAAGTTGCAACAACCAAGCTAACCAAAATATTTCACGCATTTGGTTGATCAAAACCAGAAATTAGAACTGAACAACGGGTCCTTTCCCCACCTAACAGTCATGTATTTCAAAAACGTTTAGAAACAACATTCATGAATATAAGCATTGTCATAACTATAAGCAAGCTTAAGAGTATAACCTCCAACAAAATCAGAAACCTTGACCAAAAAAAGCTAGCAGTTATACTTATCAAAAAAAATAAAGCTAGCAGTCACAAAAAGTGAATTGATCTTTAAGTGATTGCACACGCCATCACTCTTAGAGAAAATGCAGAACAGGGGGTAGATTATATACATATCTTTACACACAGACACACACACATATACATAACCTACAATTGCTTGCACGTAAAATAGAAAGCCAGCTTGGCTGAAAGAGCTCAAGCTCAGGTTGCCTAAAGTTTACAGATTACTTACAATTGCCTAAAGTTGTTTTGGTCCCTACTAGTACTGCCACAAAAATTCCCAAAAAGTAGAAGCAGCTGCAACAATCAATAAAAATACACAAAGGATCATTCACATTGATGCCTTCTTCAACCACAGATATTATGTTCCCTCATTGTATCTCAACTGCTCATTTTCGCATTTAACAAAAACAACAGATCAATGCTACCTAGACAGAATGTTTTTTTTTTTTTTTGGGTGGAAAGTGTGTATTATAAACAAAAGGAAACCATGGATGACCGTGGATTCATAAGCATTTGTGCAGCTATATTGGATTACCCACATACTGTTCTCTTTTGACTTCATTATCTGAAATTCAACAAGTTAATGCAAATTAGAACTAAATTTGAATGAACAAATTGCTTCTCTTATTTATTTCTAGTATATTTCTCTGTTTGGTTGGATAGAAAACAGGAGGGAAAAAAAAAAAGGTTCAGACTTCAGAGTGTTAGTCTACTTGAGGGAGAACTCACTTAGATGGTGACTGCATTGCCTCGATCCTGTCCTTCGGCTAAGTTCGCAATGGATTGTACTGGACCTCCATTTGACATGATATCCTAATAAAATAAATGCAAAACTGCGCCAAAAACTTGATCGGTGCAAAACTGCAAGTGCACAGTATCGTAGTTCTATAATAAAGTGATGAGTAGAGTATCGTCCTCAGGGATTGGTGTCTTACTTTTGACAAGTACCGAAATTAAATTAATCTCGATTTTATTTAGAAAATTCACTAAGATCTTTAGAATTGCAAATTAAAATAAAATCAACGCAAAGAGAATACTAAAATGAAAAGAGAGATATTGTTAGAAATTCAAATTAATGGGAAGAAGAATTCTAGGAAATCGATTTCACCTAATCCCTCACTATGCTTTACTTATCTAACTAATTGAATTTAATTCTCCATGCTTGTTAGTAAATCTCCAAATCACCCAAAAGCCTTTTTCGACAGTCAATTGGACACTATTCTTGTTCATTATTTACACAAGATTATGTAAATTAATAAAGCAAGAATGCACTAAGACCAATGATTTTTTTTATACTACACAGGTTCATATAAGTCTTTCGATCTTTATATTTATCTATGTTGAAATATTCAAGATCCATCCCATAATTCCCTCTTTCGACAGCAAATTACAAAATTAAAATCATCTAATTAGTGGCCAATTAATTAGAAGCATTATATTCAGAATAAATCAATCAAACATGAAAAGAATTGCTTCCAGCCGTCTTTGTATAACCCAGGACCAAGCAAGCCCTACGCATGAAACATTGGGCCCGGGCCCACTTCTTTCCCAGCCTCACGTACTCCTCTTTTTATCTTTGATTTTCTGATTTTTTTATTTAACCTCCTGGTCAGCGACTTCTGGGGTCGTAGTTTGCCCAACCGTTAGCTTCTTTATTTTCTTTCTTTGATTTCCTTTGCCGGGCCCCGCAGCTTTTGAATTTCTTAACTTTTAGTCTCTGATTGCACCACCTCTTATTTCTTTTTACTTTGCTTGCACCCTAGCTCCCTACCAAGCCAGCAACCGCACTTTCTTGTTAAAGCCCAAACCGCAAGGCCTTCTTTTAAAGCCTATCAAGCAACCCCCGCTGCAGGTTCCTCATTAGCTTATATATATGACCAGCTATCATGGTTAATCAATTGAGCAGGTATAAAAAATAAGCCAATTATGCCAAGTCACGCCTTTATCTTCAAATCTGTAATAAAATTTAAAAGCTGACAAAGAAACCTAAAATAATTCAAAAATAAATAAAAATAGATTAAAGTTTAAAGTTTAAAGGTGATAAAATTTTCAAAATATGCAAGTCATCACAAACAAAATCCATCAAAACAAGTATTATTAAATACAATTTTTTTATATCTATTGGAGAGAAGGGAAAGCAATCAGACCTCATTTTGCTTTTCAGAAGTTCTAATATTTTCCAATTATCTAATATCTATTGACAAACATATCACATAGGAAGATTTTGGACACAACATAATATGAAGAGAATGCCAGTGATAGTGGTGAATTTAGTCCAGTAATATAGGAGGCAAAAAATAAAATTTGAAATTTGAAAGGGTCTCTTGTAAACAATTTTGAGAGAGGGAGGAGATAATTTCCAATTGTTAAAAAAAATTCTATATAAAATAAAAATAAAATATCAAAATTCTACAATTCTGGAAGCTATAATCACACCAACAGGCCTTAAGTAAGCTTGGAACTGTGCCCAAGATTGTCACTTCTGCATCCTGAACATATGTAATTAAAAAATTAAACAAATAAAAAATAATAAAGGCACTTGTGTCCTACAGATAAATACCATGACATGATTCAGATATGAAAATACAAACAAAAGTGCTTTCAGATTGCAGAAGCTGAAACAACTTGTAGAAGCTGCTATTCCAATGTCAGGTACAAGCATCATAATTTTCTGCTCTTTGATTATGCTTTTGCATCAAAGAAATGTATAAAAAAAATTAAAAAGAAATCATTACATAAAGAAGGTTGGTAATAGAGAGAGGGAATCAGAACTCAGTGGCTAATAAATAATTAGGAAAACAAGTTCAGGACATAATGCATAAAAATTATCCCCTTTTCCCCCATTCATCTGGGGGCTCTTTCAAATACTACATAACTAGATAAAATGAAATCATCCAATTTTATTTTCTCTATTATCTGAAGGCACAAATCCAACCTTCCAGGTAAAACAATCAGAGAAAGGTATTCATAACCACTGAAATAAATAAATAAATAGAGCATTTGCCACTGAAATTTCAAAAAAATATATCCTAACCATGCAAGTAAATAATTGTTCTAAATGCTATTAAAAATAAAATATTCTCAATTTACATGCTATGTGAATCTAAATGGTGCAGCATCCAAGAGTACAACATATAAATGTAATGCAAAATGTGAAGGGTCCATACAAATCTGTTCCATCTATTAAATGCAAATCTGTGAAATTGCCTACTTTGGCTTGCAAGTACCAGTTGTAAGTCTCTAAAATAACAGAATTTGTAGGGGAGAAAAAGTCAACTTCAACAATAATTTTAAAAAGGCTTCCTGTCTTTTACATGGCAAGAAATGTCATGACAGTCCAATCAGAAATGCCAAAACAAACCCTCAGAAAAATGCAGACCAGCCAGTACATCCCCTCACTCAATTTTTGCTTGACATAGTTCACAATGTTCTTGGTCTTATGCGTAGGGACCTCCAATTCCTCAAAAATCATAAGCTGCGTGTTGGTACTATTTTTTTTTTAGTTAGGTTGCATACACAACATAGAAATCATGACGATCACTAACCAATATATACGAGAAGAATGCATACATTTATCAGATAATAGTTTCTGCAACAGAAAATTGAGTGATATTAAAGAAAGAAATTGCTACTCCCACTAATAAATCTTACGCAAAAACTTTTAGCAGGATGTATAAATGCAGCCCTGAAATAACACTAAATGTGTTCTTCGAATTGCCTTTTTGCACCTGAAATAACACAAACCTGATGCAGTCTTGATTCAGGTACTAAAGTTAAAAAAAAAATGCAGTCAAGTTGGCAGGTAAAATCCTTCTGTTATCAGGGTAAATATCAAACCCGATATACTGCAATAAGGCTCTGGCTATTGCAGCTATTTTTTTTTTATTGATCAGTAAAAAGATAATATAAAAATAAAGGCGCCCGAGGGGGGCGAACCCATATATCTTCATCTTTTTTTGATAAGTAAAAACAGTTATCTTTATCTTAAAAGATATATACATGGTAGCAACTTCATTTACTTATTGCAACTGAGGAAAAGATATTCACCTCTCTGCAAATTCAATTGGTGTCTCTCCCAGCTTCAAATTTTGGGGCTCTTGGTACCACACATCACAAACAACAGCCCATGATGTCATAAGCTGCAGCAGATGCATAGTGAAGAATTGCTTGCAAATAAGATTGTAATCCAGGTGTTATCCCTTAGGCAAGCTTAATCCACCTAGGACTTGCACCACAACAAGAAACCTACTTCTGATGTCCTCTTTCTCACATGGAACTAGATATTTGTTCTCAACTGAAAGCATTTTAAAATATTGAACAGCATAGTTGTGAAGGTAAACACATCCTGGAAATATATATATATATATATATATAGAGAGAGAGAGAGAGAACACATTTTTACATGCTAAGAAAGTGAACTCGAAGTTGAACGCACAAGGTGAAAAAAAAAGGAAAGGAAAAGGAAAAAAAAAATCCCATTTGGATTTCATGCTGCATAATAGATTTATATCATCATACATTTTGCTCACATTCTATTGATTGAGACATAACTGAATTACTCATTTAAGTATACTATATAGCCAATTTCAGTATTATTCAAAAGAAAATCATACACCTACACAAAGTGGCAGACTAAAACCAATATCTCTCCAAAATTTACTGCTTTCATCATCACAAGATACAGCTCTTCCACATCTTCTAAGGTCTGATCCCAAATTTTAAACCTTTCTAAACCATAATAAAAATATTAACGAGACCTCATGATAGATTTATTAGAACAAAACCAAAGAAAAAAAGTACATTTTTTCAGAAATGCAGATCTTATGCAGCATTGACTAGAATAATTGGAGCCAAAGCTAGAGAAAGTGAAGAAGTCTTACCATTTTTTCAGCTCATCATGTAACAGGCTGGTCATTTTTTCCTTACTAAGTTCAGAGGCATCAGCATCTAAAATAGACAAGTTTTTTGCCACCACTACAATCTCTTCTTTGTTTGGAACAATTATAGCTCCAAGACGGCGTTGATCCTACATATAACCAATGTGACGCCGCCCAGTAGAAGAAAAAGTTATACATCACCACACAATTTAAGGAAACAAATGCAACTAATTCTGTACAGCAATCCCCCAAAATTTAAACAAGAAACAGAGTGAGAAAATAGGCATCAGAAGACTTACTCTTCTGATATATGGAGTAAGCCAATAGCCATATTTTGCAATTTTCTAGACTCCGTAGTGTATGTATAAATATATACACATATATCAAATACAAACATGTGGGTGTCTGCAAGAGGAGATAGAAGGGGAAAGAAGTGAACTCACAATGGGAAGATCGAAGAGGCAACTACCTACTGATTGAATCGATTGCTGCACGACGCGAGACGCAATTAGGGAAGGTCAGCAGTCGATTTGGGAGTTTCGGAGTTTCAGAGGGTTTCGTTTTCAGCGGTTTCTCAGTAGGGCTTCGGAGTTTCAGAAGGTTTTTCTGTAGGGCTTCGGAGTTAAGCGGGCTTTTTGTTAAAAATCACGCATAGAAAACGTCTTTCAGATAGACGTTTTCTAAAAAGACCCTATTCTCGTAAATAAGTTTGAAACAAGCCTTATTCTAGTAAAAAAGTTTAAAATAAACTCTAAAAAGGTAAAAAATTCAACTTCTCACACTCTATTAGCTGCTTCAAGCAATGCAAAAGAAAATCGACAAGCACTATCAGTCATCTCTCCCTCAAGTTTTTGCAGAAACTATTAGCCTTGATAGTCAATGGTGGATCTAGGTTATGACAAGCATAATATCATATCTAAGTTACAATAATCTCAATAGAAAAAAAAACGTGGAAAATTGTACATCCCCGCTCTATTTGAGATAAAGAAAATTTCTTCAATAGAATGTTATTTGCCTTACAAAAAGAATGGCAATGATTTAAATTATTAACTCTAATTTTTAAATTTTATTTATAATTTTTTCAATAAATTATTTTTTTTATTTTGATTATATATTAAAAATTCAAATAAATAATTCATTAAAATAATTTATTCAATATTTTTTAATTTTAAAAAAAATATTAAAGATAAAAAAAATTTAAAATTTAAAATTATAAAAATAAAAATAGTAATATTATAACTAAAGTATAAAAAATATAATATATTAGATTTTGATTTTAACGTCTTCAAGTTCATTATAAAGGTATGTTTGAAAAATAGTAGAACTAGTTCTGTAAAATACAAAAGAACTGTTTTTTTTTTTTTTTTGTTTGGTAAGTATCTTTTAATAGTATATTAGTTTATGTTTGGTCTTAAAAAATACTTAAAATTTGAATAAAGTTAGACTTAAAAAAAGTTGATTTTCTTAAAAATCAGATAATTTAATAAGAATGATTCTGACCTGATTCAATTCAAAAAATTCTCAAACAACTTTTAAAATATAAAAATTGATATACCATAAAAGAGCAGGCCAATCAGCACTTCACACGTATGACTATGAATCCAACTCACGCTCGGCTAACTCAAGCTCACGCTCAGCCAATGGCTAAGCGCTCGAACATTCAGAGCAGGATAAAAGGTCGGAAGTGGCCAAGCATATGCCTCCAGAACACATATATATCCGGATAAGGATCTCAGAGTTAATTACAGGATCTAGACCAACACTCCAGACCTCGTCACCGCCTTAGCGGTTGCCGAGCAGGGAATAAGGAAGTAATCTTCAACACGGAGACAGTCCTCGACACGGAAACAGTCTTCAACAAGGAAACTACCATCTATGATTATCTCTATGCAATACTCCACAAGGTAACTGCAATCTCCGATGATCAAATCCCTACATTCATGACTCCAAATCCTAATCAACTTAGGAAGGCCACGGTCTATAAATTAAACCCTAAAGGTACGCTTTATTTTCATGCTCATTCTTTAGCTTTCAATACAGTCTTTCAATTCAGTTTACTTACTTAAGCATCAGAGCGGCTACCACCGGAGCCAATCCGGTGGTCCTCTGATCATCTTTCTGAGTGTTCTACAGGTCACGGAGCCTACACTTATTACGAGTCGCAAAGTGCAGCATCAGTTTGGCGCCGTCTGTGGGAACGACTAATCTCCAAGTGCTCTATTTGCAAACTCATCTTTTTCCTCACCGAAAAACCATGGCCCTAAATCTCCGACCGCGACAGAATACTCAGATTCCGCAAAGCTTTCAACGTCGGCCGCTGCTCCACGAGCAAGGAGGCCAACGGATGATCCCATGCGACAAGAGATAGAATCGATCAAACGACACAATGAACTGGTGCAAGAACAGTTGCTTGCCATCACTAGAACACTGGCAACGCTCACACAGAACCAAGGGACGAGTCCTCCTAACCCGCTGGTCAACATTGCTGCGGGAACACAACCCCCTGTTACCACGGAGAATGAAGAACCCCATGAGCAGGCTCCAAATAACCAGCCCGGGCACCCCCAAGGTGTTGCCCGCGTTGGTAGAGATCCATAGCCGTCAGCAGCTCCGGGCTGAGGAACATCAGCCTTCGTTCCTGACGTCCATTACTGGAGCACTACTCGAGCCCCAACTCCAAGGGCTTCGGGAGCACATCCGGCACCCCAAGGAGCCTCATCCCCATGCAGCTCCAATCCCTCCGGTTCGGAACCCTTTTCCATCCGAGGGACGTACTCAACCCTACTACCCTGAAGCCGAGGCTGTCAGGCAGGGATCACAAGATGTCAGACTCAAAGACCCACGGAGGGTAGAAGAAATCGCCGAGTCTATGGACCGAACAATTGCCTTGAGAGGTCCTCAGAACCCTATAGAGCAAGACGAGTTGGCCAGGTTGCTCAGAAGACTTGCCACCATATTCACTCACGCCATCATGTCAAAAGAAAGGCCCAGAAAGTTCATGGTGCCCAAGTTCACCCTGTACGATGGGTCCGGAGATCCAGGAGATCATCTCTCGCACTACCAGCATACGATGGCCCTTCACGGAGCCTCTGATGCCTTCATGTGCCGAACTTTCATCACCAACTTGAAGGAAACTGTTCTGAAGTGGTTCCATAACCTCCCTTCGAACTCAATTACCAGCTTCTATGAGCTCGGTAGACAATTCTTGGACAGGTTTATGACCTAGCAGAAGGCTCAGAAGGGGACCAGAATTCCTGTTAAATGTCAAGCAGACTAAGGAGGAGTCCCTCAGAGCCTACATTGCGCGCTTCAATGCCGAACTCACGGAGATCACTGACTGCAGCCCAAAATTCTTGGTAGCTGCCTTAACTGCTGGACTTGCCCACAGGTGGCTTCAGAGACTCCTTAACAAAGAGCCCTCCTAGCCGACATGGCGGCACTAATGGATTGGGCCAGGAAATATATCAACTTGGAAGAAGCCAACCGCACATCCCAGAAGGGCAAAGATCAGACCCAGAGGGATAATCCAAAAAGGGAGGATCACAAGAAGGAGGACCACAGAAGAGACTCCAGTAAGAAGAGGGCTAGGAGCCCAGAGAAAAGAACAGCACCCAAAGCTGTGTACAATTTTGGACCAAGGGAGTTCACTAACTTCACTCCTTTGAACACCACACCAAACCAGGTACTCCGGCAGATTCGAGATAGGGAAAACCTGAGGTGGCCGGAACCAATCAAAGGAGATCCCAGTCTTTGGGACCAAAGTAAGTATTGTAATTTCCATAAAGATCATGGACATACGACTAACTCATGCAGGACCCTCCGGTATGAGATAGAGCAGCTCATAAAGAAGGGGCGTCTTCGAGAGTTCGTTAAGCAAGACGGAAGGCAAAACCCCCAAGAAGACAAGCCTCAACAACGGCCAGACCAGAGGCCCAAGCAGAGGCAGGAGCAGAGGGAAGGATGAAACGAGCCTCAGAGGCAGAATAACCATGTCATCTACGTCCTCCATGCTGACTCCCCTATTACAGGAATGTCCAACAGGCAAAAAAGAGATATGCTCGGGAAGCCAGAGCTGCTCCGAACGTATTGCAGATCTCCAACGTTGAAAAGAGGCTCAAGCCAGCACCAGAGATCCAATTCACTGAACAGGATCTAGCAGGGGTACATTGCCCTCATAGTGATGCCCATTGTCATCACTCTCAAAATCGCCAACTTTGAGATCAGGAGAGTCCTGGTCGATACTGGCAGCTCCGTCAATATACTGTTCCATGAGCCACTTAAACAGATGGAAATGGACCACGACAACGTCAAGCCCACCACTGCCGTAATGGCAGCTTTTGATGGCAATCTCAACACCCCATTAGGGAGAATCGACCTTCCTACTACTGTAGGAAAGGGTGAAAGGCAGAAGACCACCATCTCGGAGTATATGGTGTTGAACATGAAATCTCCCTACAACGTCATAATCGGGAGACCTTGGTTGCACCAGATAGGGGCGGTCACCTCGACCCTCCATCAGTGTCTGAAGTATGTCCACAACCAGAACGTACACTCTATCAGAGGGTGTCAGCCGACCTCCTGGGAGTGCCATGCTATTGCACTCAAGGAGAAGGCCACCAAATAGTAATTACAGTACACTCGGGACTGTGCAGATCCAGTTCTCACCCACACTCCCGAGGTGGAAGGTTGCCCATCCAGCATTGAAGAACCCTTAAGCCCAAGGGGACGAGACAGCCGAGCCAAACCTGTTGGCGAGCCCATCAAATTATTGGTTAGTTCAAAATCATAGGGGCGTTATTTGTACATCGGCCCAGATCTGACGCACACCGAGCAGGGGAACATAGTCAAGGTTTCTAAAAAACAACCTCTCTATATTTGCTTGGGAGACTAGAGACATGGAGGGTATAGATCCTGACCTCATAACTCACAGGCTGATGGTAGATCCAGATCACCCACCAGTCAGACAGAGGAGAAGATCGATTGCTCCTGAACGGCATCAGATTATAAATGAAGAAGTCCGAGGCTGCTTGAAGCCAGGATGATACGAGAAGTGTTCTATCCCGAGTGGCTAGCCAATATCGTCCTGGTCAAGAAGAAGAATGGCAAGTGGAGAGTCTGCGTTGATTATACAGACCTCAATAAGGCGTGCCCCAAGGACAGCTTTCCACTGCCAAGAATAGATCAACTAGTTGACGCCACTGCGGGGCACGAGCTCATGAGCTTCATGGATGCCTACTCTGGGTATAATCAAATTCAGATGTACCCTCCAGACCAAGAGAAGACAGCCTTCATAACCGAACGAGGTCTCTACTATTACAGAGTAATGCCTTTCGGTTTAAAGAACGCTGGAGCCACTTATCAGCGGTTGGTGAACAAGATGTTCAGCCCACTGCTCAGCAGTACCATGGAAGTATACATCGATGACATGTGATAGGAGCATAATATTCAATATTTTTAATTCCCTTATATTTAGTTTTGTGGTATATTTTCTGTTTTAGTGAGGTAATTAATTAATTTATTGAATTAGGAAAACATTGATGGTAAAAGAATAATTTTGTGTAATTTTTTGGTTTTTTGGACAGATTTTACCTATGAAGCTTCACTTGAGATTTTAATGGTGTTGGAGTTCGATAATGAAGGAAGTGGTCTTCATGAAGTTTGTAGAGGACGTCTTGGGCTTTTCAGAAAGGTCTGGTTTGCAAAAATTCGAGTTTGTTTGGACCTCTAAACATTGTGTCGAAATCAGGCCTGGGAAGCTGTCCGCGCAACTGATTTTCTGTCCGACCAGCCGACTTCAACAAGCCGTAAATTGAGTTTCTAGAGCCCAAATCAGGTGTTTTAAAAGCCTACAATTATCTAATCTTCGACGGCTACAACTTTCACGAAGAACTCGAGTCAATATTCCATCGTTTTCAGATGGAAAAATAGCTTGCAAGTTTCAGCAGTTTTGATAATTTCAGGAAATTAGTTCTGAACAATGGGCTGGGCTTGCACTGGACGGTTGAATGGAACACAAAGCCAAAGAAATAAAAGATGAAGAGAAAGAAAAAAGAGGAAAAAGTTTGAAAAGTCAAAAAAATGTTGGGCTGAAGTAGAAAATAAACAAAAGAAAAGTCAAAGAGTGAGGGCTTAACAAAAAACAAAGGGGCTGCGTCCTTTATGCAGCTGCTGTGGGACCCAGGAGGAATGAGAAAAAAAAGAAGAAAACCTAACGACAGTTTGGGGGGGCATTTAAAAGGAGCTGGGCGGCGTGAGAGAATGGGAGAACAGAGGTGGAGCTGCGCGGCGCAGAGGAGCAGAGACGTGAAGGAGGGGCGGCGCAGGTTGAAGAAAGAAGAAAGAATAGTGTGCGCGCGAGACGTGGAAGCAACAGTGCGGCAGTACAGAGTAAAATAGGAATAAATTATTAATTTTATTTTATTATACAAGCATGTCAGGCTAATTTTTTAATTCAGTTCTAGGGGATTTCGAACCCTCGTTACAGTTTAATGGTTGAATCAATTCAGTAACATTATTTCTTCCTTCTCTTAATCTGTTCATGGTAATCTGTTTAAATTGTTTTATTGATATTTAGTTTGATTGATTTAATCAGGCCTGTTAGATTGATCAGATTATTATCAATTGCTAGATTCAGGAAGTATATTACGTAATTGATATGGTTCATAATCAATTGTGGCAAATAGTGATAGATGATTATGGTCAAGCTTTTGTTTATTGTTATGATTATCATGACCTAAGTTAAACAGTCCGAGCTCGTGTGATTGTTGCTTAGAATAATCTAATTTCCTAGATATTAATGCTGCCATTATATTAAATTTAGAGAGCTTATTCTAAATTGTGTAATGGTTAGAATCTAATGGAGAGCTTGTTTCATTAGTGAGGAATTAAGGAAAATTTCGAGTAGCAGAGCTTGTTGTTACCTAGGATTATTAGATTCATTGAAGGGTAGAATAATGTTATAATTGATTGATTGTTCCATTGATTGTGAGGGTGAGATTGAACCGAAGAACTAAAGTTTTAATTTATTGATTTTTGTTATTAATTTAATTTTCATTCGTAATTAGTTTAATCAAAATTCTGATCCCCCCATTTATTATTTTGCTATTAATTGGATCTTAGTTTAGAATTAGTCAGAATAAATAAAAAATAAATTGTGGACACTCTCTGTGGGATCGACCCTTACTTAGCTAGCTACTGTGTTTATTGTGTTAAAAAGTAAGGTTAATTTATTTTTGGAGTGTTAACGACGCGCTTCCAGTATGCTGGTCAAAAGTCTGCAGAAAGGCAGTCACCT
Organism: Nyssa sinensis; assembly: GCA_008638375.1. Taxonomy (NCBI): domain Eukaryota; kingdom Viridiplantae; phylum Streptophyta; class Magnoliopsida; order Cornales; family Nyssaceae; genus Nyssa; species Nyssa sinensis. Next base: position 17,174,676 of record CM018042.1, on the reverse strand, counting down.
CCAGCACTTAGCCCGGACTTTTGATATCCTCAAACAGCACAAGATGAAGCTCAACCCTTCGAAATGTACCTTCAGGGTTACGAAGGGAAAATTATTGGGATACATTGTCTCTCAGAGGGGAATCGAAGCGGACCCCACTCAGATCCAGGCTCTAATTAGACTAAAGTCACCAAAAACCAAAAAGGACATTCAGGCATTGAACGACGGAATAGCGGCACTGAGCAGATTTATCTCCAAATCCACTAATCGCTGCCTACCTTTCTTCAAAGTTCTGAAGGGCAACAAAGCTTTGCAGTGGATGGAAGAATGCGAGAAAGCTTTTCAAGAACTAAAGGAGTATCTAGCCTCTCCAGAGCTTCTTTCAAAACCAGTACAGGGAGAAAAAGCTACTCTTGTACCTTGCAGTGTCTGAAAACGCGGTCAGTTTCGTATTAGTCAGACAGGACAGAGGAGTACAGAGGCCCATATTCTACGTCAGCAGGGCTCTGCTTGACACAGAAAAGAGATACCCAGAAGTGGAAAAGCTAGCCTTCGCCTTGGTCATATCAGCTCGAAAGCTCCGACCTTATTTCCAAGCCCATCCAATTAAAATCCCAACTGCCTATCCTCTGAAGTCAATACTAAGGAAACCTGAGGTATCGGGAAGATTAGTGAAGTGGTCTGTGGAGCTAGGGGAATTCGACATATCATATGTACCCCGAAACTCCATCAAAGGGCAGGCCTTGGCTGATTTTGTTGCCGAGTTCACCCCTGGCACTTCAAAACAAGGCACAACTCATCGAAACCTCGGGAACCTGGCTGCTCTACATCGATGGACCGTCAACTGATCAAGGCTCGGGAGTAGGCCTGGTACTACAGTCCCCTGATGGGCTCACGTCAGAAAAGGCAGTCAGCCTGGGATTCAAAGCTTCCAACAATGAAGCAGAATATGAAGCTCTAATCTTAGGCATGAAGCTTGCCTTGGAATGTGAGGCTCAGAACCTCAAAGTCTTCTCAGACTCCCAACTAGTGGTAAGCCAAGTCCTGGGAGAATTCGTCATTAAAGATGATAGGATACTCCGGTACTCCAAACTGATGAACCACTTGAAGCATTCCTTCCAGACATTCACTATCTAGAAAATTGAAAGAAGCTAGAACTGCAGAGCAGATGCTTTGGTTAACATGGCGTCCCGCCTAAAGTCTGAAGCAAACTCCACAGTAAAAATCTCCTATCAGCAAGGACCTAGCATAGAGAAAGCCCAAGTTGCTCAAATTGCTGAACAACCCCAAAACTGGATGACTCCAATCCTCTAGTACCTGCAATCCGGGCTCCTCCCAGAAGACAAAAACAAAGCCAGGAGAATCCGAATAAGAGCGGCTCAGTACCTGATCCTGAACAACAAGCTGTATAGAAGGTCGTATTCTCAACCTCTGTTAAAATGCTTAACTTTAGAAGAATCACAATATGTCTTGGCTGAAATACACGAGGGAATTTGCAGGAATCATAATGGGGGCAGAACTATAGCTCACCGAGCTCTGTCTCAGGGCTATTACTGGCCTAGCATGCTAAGGCAAGCTAAGGAGTATGTCCAGAAGTGCGACAAATGCCAACGGTTTGCCCCATATCAACACCAACCTCATCACGAGCTCATCTCGATTCCAAGTCCTTGGCCCTTTGCTCAGTGGGGGATGGACATCGTGGGTCCATTGCCAAAGGCACCACCGAACAGGAAGTACCTCCCGGTAGCCATCGACCACTTCTCTAAGTGGGCCGAAGCTGAACCTCTAACACATATCACAAAAAAGGAAGTTGAGAGCTTCACCTAGAAGAACATTGTTTGCAGGTTCGGCATACCACGTGTGATTATCTCTGACAATGGGACACAGTTCACTAGTAAAGGCTTTAAGAAATTCTGTGAAAATCTCAACAATAGGCAACACTTTGCCTCTCCAGGTCATCCATAAGCAAATGGGCAAGCAGAGGTCACCAACCGAACGATCCTTGACGGGATTAAAGAAAAGGTTGGAACAGGCCAAAGGAAAGTGGGCAGAGGAACTCCCTAGAGTTCTTTGGGCCTACAGAACAACCAGAAGAACTCCCACGTCTGAAACTCCCTTCTCACTAGCTTATGGTACAGAAGCAGTAATTCCGGTTGAGATCGGTATGCCAACCCTGAGGACTGAAGCCTTTGAGCAAGAATCCAATGATCAGCAGCTGATGGAAAACTTGGATTTGCTTGAAGAAAGAAGGGATCAAGCCAGCATCAGGATGGAAGCCTATCAATAGAGAATGGTTGACAAATCCAAGGTAGGACTCAAGACGGTCAGCTTTCAAGTCGGAGACCTTGTCTTAAGAAGAGTATTTCAAAACACCAAGGATCCCACTATGGGAAAGTTGTCACCAAACTGGGAAGGCCCCTACAAAGTAACGAAGGTTGTTAGGCCTACCATCTACTGGCTAGAAGACATGACTGGGAAGCCTCTTCCGAGGCCATGGAATGTGGAACATTTACGAAAGTACTATCAATAGAGATGTTTCTTTCTTTTTAAATGACTTCATAGACTGTTCGTATTTATAATGCACAGGCCTCTAGAGCCTGGTCCATAATGTACAAGTCTCAGTACTTAGTCCATCTATAATGCACAGGCCTCTAGAGCCTGGTCCATAATGTACAAGTCTCAGTACTTGGTCCATCTATAATGCACAGGCCTCTAGAGCCTGGTCCATAATGTACAAGTCTCAATACTTGGTCCATCTATAATGCACAGGCCTCCAGAGCCTGGTCCATAATGTACAAGTCTCAGTACTTGGTCTATCTATAATGCACAGGCCTCTAGAGCCTAGTCCAGAATGTATAGGTCTTAAGTACTTGGTCCATCTTCTAATGCATAGGCCTTCCGAGCCTGGTCCATCTTCAATATGCAGACTCTATGATCCAGTCCATCCAAAGGCAGAAGCTCTAAGCGTCTTCAACCAAAATTCACACAAGTCTCCCAGATCTGAACACCTCAAAGCTGACACTTAGCTTATTTGGCTTATCTACCAACAAGCAACAAATAATACAAGTGCCGAACAGATTTAAAGAATATTGTTTCAAGACTTCAAGTTTTGTACAAAGTTTCTTTGATCTATTCTTGAGACATACAGAAGAGTTATTTATCAGAAATGCACAAAAGGGTGTTTTAACTCAGAAAAGCACATTCAAACGGAAAATAACATCAGAATTGAGGAAAAAGAGATCAATTTTATTGATGATTCATAAAAGTTTACAAAAAGACTGGAAATAAAACAGATGCTACAACAAAGACATCATTACATAGGCTACTACAGAAGCTACTACATCACTACGATCTGCAACATCATGGCTTGCTGCCTCGGATGATAAAGGGGCACAGGATCCAAACTTCCATTACCACCGCCGCTGGCTCCATTTGAAAGGAAGGGACCCTGAACCCCAATCTGCATCAAGAAGCACCCAGGCCATTTCATCATCACTATCATTGATCTCAAGACCAATGGATGATGAGGGCTCTGGGTCTCAGGGGGCCTCCATTCATCTCCCTCAAAGCAGTTGTCACACCCCAGCCGATTTAAGCAAGGGTCTCTGCCAAGACACGAAGAAGAGGAGGCGTCTCACCTTCGTCTTCACCACCAACGCTCCAAGCATCGGTTGAATCAAGGAGGGTCCTCCACCAATCGGAAGAATTTCGACCGGATGCCAAGATGGACAAGAGGACTTGTGCCTCCTTTAATCCTTCCTTGGAGACTGAATCAAGGGGAAGGTTAACTCTCGGCCACAGTTTAATTATTCCTAACTCAGATGAAGAATCGTTTATCATCTCCAGGCAAACGACAAATTTTTGGCAACATCTAGAGTCTCTCTTACGAGGGAACAATTTGGGAACAAGAGGGTTGGGCGCAACCGTATGCCCTCGTTTCCATATATATAGACCCTTGAAGTACAAAAGCCACCCAACTAAACCGTCGCAACGGTTAAAAAGAGATTGGCCTCGAAATCCCAAACGACAATCAAATAAATAAACGGTGCATTAAACCTGCCTCTTTGATATACCAAGAGACAGGGTACAGAGCTTTTTGAACAAAAAACCACAGTCCAGCACTGAAGCTTCTGAATTAGTAAAGAAGAAGGGGGCAAAGTCTAAATGTACAAGCCTCCTATCCGGTATACAGACCCTCCAGTCTTATCTATTTTATGACAGGCCATTCATACGACAAAGGCCAACAACTTTGATATATCCTGATCCTAAGGGCTCGGAAACAGCAGTGTCAGTCATCGTATGATGGGCACAAGCTGCCTAGTTATTTTCACAAGTCTTTGGCTCAGAGTAGTCTACTTCAGAACTCTGCAGAATTTACTCCCTCTCTGTGTGATACAAAATCAGTATTGGGATCTATTTATCTGATTATGTTTGCTTTCTTATCTTATTATGATGAGACAGTCGAAGTTAATCTGTATTCACTATTCAATTACAAGTATTAAAGCTCAGAAGGCAACTATCAACTAACGGACAGTTGATCTGACATGCAATGGGCTCAGAACAGCTATACTCACAGCAAATTTCACAGAAGGCAATAACACAAGAAGAATCTAAAGAAAAGTCAATTTTACTGATCAAGAAGGTACTTCATTACATCAAAAAGGACTGGCAAAAACAAAGAAAAATAAAAAAGCTGATAAAGCCTCAAGCCTTATCCGAAGGGCCAGGATCCTCCGTCGAAAGAAGGTCGGTAGCCGCAGCCTTCTTGCTCGGATCAGCACCAGACGAGGCAGGTTCAGGAGCAACGATTGACGACACGTCAAAATCTGGGAACTTAGCCAGGAATCTAGTCCGGAAGTTCTCAAAACCAAACCGGATCAGATCATCACCCATCTGGTCAACTTTCTCTCTCAATTCCGTCTCAGTCTCAGTCTTGGCATGGTCAACTGCCTCCTGAACCTTCTGATCAAAGGTACTTCGGAGGTCGACCAACTCCGCCTGAAGTCCTGCAACCTGCCGAGCATAGATGTTCTTTTCAGACTCTGCCACGGCAAGATTGGTGCTAGCTTCTTTCAGACTCTCCTTGGCAGCCTGAACCTTAGATTGAGCTGTCCCAAGCTCCAACCTCACGTCGTCCAGGTCGGCCTTCAGCTTATCAGCCTCCTCGAGGCTCATGGGAGTCACCATCAGAGCAGTTAAACTATGCATGCTCTGCACAACGCAAGACAGACAAGTTAGATTGAACAAACAAGCAAACAGAAAGGACAAGAAAAGCTTCAGAGGTTACCTTCATCTGGAGATTCATTATCTCATTCATCAACTTTGTAGGGTTATCCCCCCTGTACCGATGAGGGCCCTGGGCCCAAATCTGGTCAAAAGCCTTCTTGGCAATTTGGTAGTCCGGCTCATCAGACGGCTCGGACGGTACAGCAGGCGCCTTCCCCTTCCTAGTCCTTCTGCTCAAAATGGAAGGGGCAGGAGGAATGGCCGAGACAGGAACGGCAGGTTCGGCCTCCTTCTCGGCCTCGGCAGAAGGTGGCTCGGGAGAGCCTAGAAATCAACCTCCTCATTTTTTACTTGCAGAGGAGGCTCAGGCTCAACTTGGGAGGAAGTCTCCCCCGCCGCTCGGGCTTCCGCCTCTGCCCATTTCGACGTCAGCCTTTTCTTGAGCTCAGCATTACGAGCAGCCATCAAATTTTTTGGAGTGATAATAACAGTGTGAGCCCGGTTGGGAGTCGAAAGTAGCACACGGTACTTGATCTTAGAGCGCGTTGGTAAACTTAGACCTCCTCCAAGCATTCTTGACTGCACATAAACAAGAAATGGTGTATCAAATTATCAGTTCGGAAGGCACAACGAAGCTAAAACAAACCTAAGGAAATAAGCCTCACCCTTATGACCCGTGGTACGAGGGAACAGCGAGACATCACCATCCTGGAAGTCTTCATGCTCCCATCCTCCTCCAACAAAGAAGTACCACTTCTTCCACGTTTTATTAGAAGTGGGAACGGAGGACAGGGGTCGGAACCCCTTCTCAAAGGACATGTAAAAAAGGCCTTCTGCCTTCTTGAGCTTCAGATCCATATTACTACGGATCAGATCCATGGACACATCTACCTTATTTTTATGCCCTAACACTACAAACCCTAGAAGTTGCCGCCAACTATTGAGATTAAGGTCGGTAGGGCAGAGCTTATACCAACAGAAGAATTGCCTAAGTAAATCAGGCAACGGAAGTCTCAAACCCATTTCAAACCAGGCAAGATAAACACATATCTCCCCGGCTTCAACATCATGGGGACGATCCATTGGGCTTGGTACTCTACAGGTCACATTTGGGGGAAAATTATACTTTACCCTCCACTCGTTCAGTAAGCTTTGAGTAACAGCACTCTCACCCTCTTCTCTATGGGAAGACCTACCAGAGGTCTCCCCAGCCCTATCTCGGGGCTCTAGGAAGGCATCAACTATCCTAATCTTAGGACTAGGGGGAGGTTCAACAGGCCTCTCCCCAGCATCTTCGGGGGCAAAGTCACTTACATTTTCTACAGGAGGCGGCACAGCCATCTCAGAGGGATTTCCTACCCCCTCACTCACGTTTGAGGATTCAAGAGGAGTAGACATTACTCCCGGACTTAAAGAGAAAGAAACAAAAGAAGAGGAAAGATTGGTCGAACCTGTTCTAGACCAGAGCCTCAAAAAACCAGTGTTCTTCGAGGTCACACAAACCAACAACGGCGGACAAGATCTTCTAGCACAATGAAAGTGACGGGGAAAAAGGTCATTTCAAATCTCACCCTGTATTTATAAGCACAGTATCAAAAGGGACCCACCAAGCCCAAACGCCATGACGGTTCGGAACAATGATGACTTCGAGAAACCTAACCATCAGCCCTAGTACAATGATGGCCTTGAAAAGACCTAATCTCCGGCTGCGCAATAAATGACGCCCCAACAGTCGCCTTGAAAGGCGAACAGGCATGATACATGACTCTCCAAAAAAGGCTTAGCCCTAGTTGCTTGTTAGCATCAAACTAGGACTTGGGGGGGAGTAACTGATATACCATAAAAGAGCAGGCCAATTAGCACTTGACACGTATGACTATGAATCTAACTCACGCTCGGCTAACTCAGCTCACGCTCAGCCAATGGCTAAGCGCTCGAACATTCAGAGCAGGATAAAAGGTCGGAAGTGGCCAAGCATATGTCTCCAGAACACATATATATCCGGATAAGGATCTCAGAGTTAATTACAGGATCCAGACCAACACTCCAGACCTCGTCACCGCCTTAGCGGTTGCCGAGCAGGGAATAAGGAAGCAATCTTCAACACGGAGACAGTCCTCGACATGGAAACAGTCTTCAACAAGGAAACTACCATCTATGATTATCTCTATGCAATACTCCACAAGGTAACTGCAATCTTCGATGATCAAATCCCTACATTCATGGCTCTGAATCCTAATCAACTTAGGAAGGCCACGGTATATAAATTAAACCCTAAAGGTACGCTTTATTTTCATGCTCATTCTTTGGCTTTCAATACAGTCTTTCAATTCAGTTTACTTACTTAAGCATCGGAGCGGCTACCGTCGGAGCCAATCCGGTGGTCCTCTGATCATCTTTCTGAGTGTTCTACAGGTCACGGAGCCCACACTTATTGCTAGTCGAAAAGTGCAGCATCAAAAATAAAATTCAAAACTTAAAAATTTGGGACTAGACTCGAATTGGCTACCAAAATTACACCCTACATCGTATGAGTAAGCATAAAATTGTTTGGCCAGGTCGGGTCAGGTTTTGTTGTCTCTAAGCTTTTTTGCAGCAATGTACACGAGCCAACTCTGTCCCTTGAGGCCATAGAACATCTCCGAAAACAAAATTGGAAAGACTCATAAATTCTCATGTCACTTCTCTCTCATCATTATACTTGCCATTGGGCTTCATAATTTGCTTGATGTGCTTTGGACCGATAAATTTATACTAAATCTTAGGGTTGATGAAAGAGATCAAAATCTCCGTGTTATTATATGATCATAATTTTCAACACTTTTAATAACATTATTTATTATATATGATCTAATCGAACTCTAAAGATGTTCAGAATAAAATTTAAGTTTTTTGAATTCAAATTTTTTTTTATACTGATTGTTAACAGTTAGAATTTAAATGTGAGATTGATTATCATAAGAAAAAGAACTTAATCTGATATTCCTTACCGATTCATAAAAAAAAATATAGTTATTATAGATTGGTCAACACAGTTGACTTGATTTTTATCCTTTATTCATTATGCACTGATCTGTTCCTTTCATTCATCTCTTCAGCTTTATTTGTTGATAAATTACTTTAAAAAGGTGTTGGAATAAAAGAAACCAGTTTTATTTTACAAGTGCAAAATTTAACTCAAAATAGAAATTTTTTTTTGAAAATAGAAATTATTTTTTTGAAAATAGATTCAATTAGGGAAAAAAAATACTGAAATCTATTTTGAAAAAACAAAATTTTTAGAATCAAAATTAGAATAGAGGAGCATAATACTCTTTATAAAACATAATTCATAGAACAAAAGTTTCTGTAATTTGAATCTGAATACAAAATGGAAAATGGAAAAATAAAGAATCAAATTAATTGAACTTATAAATTTTTGCAAACTAGTAAATATAACATAACATAATGTTGATCAACGCTAGTGTTTAAGACTATTCCTTAGAAAAATTTTGTCTTTGCACAAGTGCTCATGATTAATAGATATTTGTCTCCCAAAATGTAATAATCATGCAGAATGATATAGCACTACAGTCGGTATGTTTAGCGAACCAACTTGTGTTTAATGCTCTCTCATACAAACTCTATGAACGTAGGAAAATATGCAAAATCGATTCTTTAAAATGCAATAAGGGTGGACTATTTATAGAGCTCTTTGTGACTATTCAGTACAAGTATGAAGGCAAAGGACACCTATGTTCATGGCAAACAAATAGCTTAGTTCGAACTTATGTTTCAATTCATGCAAGGTAGGCAACTCATCAGTTAAAAAGTAGCATTTTGAAATATTTTAAACGATAGCAAAAATGGTAATGTTTTAGAAAAAGTTTAAATAAAAATATTATATAAATTTTATCCAAATATATATATATATATATATAGCAATCCTAACGGAAGCCCAAGCCTACACAATTCGGTTTGGTGCGGGGTGGCGTGTGTATATGGTGAATCCACTATAGGAGCTTCTACAAAAGTAGAGTTTCTCTTAGGGTTCAAACCCTCTTTCAGAGTAATTGCATATATATTCACTTAAAACTTTATATCCAACAAATATGGGATGCAAGTTTTTTCACAAATTTTGTTATCATATTTAAGTAGTGATATTCGGAGTCAATTTCTCATTCACTATTTAATGATTTTGAGTAATCCAATATATGTTTTTCATCTACTCATAGAAGAGAACATATTTTCATATAAACCCACCTTAAATAATGTGTGGATCCTACTTTTATTTTAACTCAAAATTGACAAAAAATTATGCTCAAACCCATTTTGCCTGACAAACTCCCACACAGAGTCATCAAATGGGCTGGACCATTTAAACCGGCTTGGCCCATGGGCCTTTCATTTTTTTTTTTCGTTTCAATTTTTTTTTTTTTAAATACTAAACTTCCATGAGATATTTTTTAAAGTTATTTTAGTTACTTAATTTTAATATTTTAAAATGTTAATTACGTTAATTATGTTAGTCTATTTTTTTTTACTTTGCTATCATTATATTTTGTATTTTTTTGTCGGTCTAATATTTTTATTTAACTTTGTTAGTGCAATATTAATATTAATATTAATATTAAAAATAAAATCAATTTTATAATTGATACTAAAATATAAAATATTTGACAATATAATAAAAAATAAATCTCAAAATTTTACTGAAAATTAAAATCAATTATAATTTTTTTTTTTTGGTGGCTGAATTTAGTTTATAGTAAGTATTAGACCGTCATTTTGAAGAAAAAATTGACCGAATGAGAGTATTTATATATTATCAAGTAAAGTAGGGAATGTCAATGTAATTTTAGAAACCTTTAAAAATAAATTAATGACACCTAATATTATTGGACCTGAACTAAAATAAATAAAAAAACAGTTGACCAACTAAACTTATAAAAGAAAAGAATTTGAACTTATTTTCACTCTCCAAATGTCTATCCAACGGACTTATCAGTAATTTTTTCAAGAAGAAATAAAGAACGAAGAGTTTAGTTGGGAGGTCTTGACTGTGTCCAAGTCCAACACCAATATATATAGGGAAGCAAATACCCTGTTGCTAATATGGGCTTTTGATTGAGTACTGGAGTTTGTGATAAAGAGTTCTATTGGTAACCCCTACTTCTCGGTTAATTAGGGATTGTGTCTCTGTCTCATTCTTGTTGCTTTACGTGTATCGTTTTAATCTATGTACTTCTAATAGGGTGGGACATGTTCGACCTCATGTTTAATTAGCTATTGCGAATGCCATCATCCGACGATGTGAGTTTGTCGCCATGGTTTTGGCATTGCAATTCTAGTTTTTTTTTTTTTAATGATGTGCAAGGCCAAATATAGAGAGAGTAAATTAAATGCGATCAAACTATTTGACTAACTAAAATATGGACTTAGATTAACATAAAATTTAAAGTAATAAGTACAACTTAGACGAATTAGACTCGAGACATATTCAGATTCAACTCAAGTCTTGAGTCAATTAATCTGGTCCAATCTTGAATCAAAATAATCCAATCTGAATCAAATAGAAGATAAAATGCAAACTTCAATTGTATGAAAATCATCCGGATTGCTAAAAAAAAGTCGGGTTCAAGCCATTCGAGTCAAGCTCACTCTTGCATTTTCAAGATTTAAATGTCACCTTCCACAACTTCGAAACAATTAGCACCAAACATCCTTTTAAGTCAAGCAACCCAAATAATATTTCTGAAGCTATCGAAGACCGCACAAATAACTAGGCATACTTTACAATTGTTTTTCCTCTTTATTTTAAGGTTTTTTTTCCCTTATTGTCATTGTGCGGAAATTAAGATGATAGTATCGAAAATTTTGAAGCCTTCTTGAACAGTTGCATGTGTTAGTGTTTTTTTTTTATGTCTAAACTTGTGCATAAACTTGGTGAAATTATGTCTTCGTTTTTCAAATCTCACAGATTTGATTAACATGGGTTTTATTTTTGCCGGTCTATGAATTTACATGTTTGATTAATCAAAATAGATGCTTATTATCCAAGAATAGAGGTACCAACAAAAAAGAGAGTGAGAGAGAAGACACCTCATGATTGATAATCAAAGAGTATAATGCGTGTTCGAAACAAGATGATGCCATGAAAACTTTTCTGGATGAGTCTGTACCTTCAGGATGGATATGGGAAAGACTGTTTGCGGAAGCTTGAAAGACATACATATATTTATGTAAATGGATGGTGGAGATGGTTTTTTCCTTAGTCTAATGGTTATATATATATATATATATATATATATATAATCGGGTCGAGTCCAACCGTGCTCGGGCCCAACCTAGCCCTAAATGATTTGGGCCTGAATTTTTCAACCCAAACTAGCCTCCAACAATAATTAATTAGTATTAAGTCCTTTAACAAAATGTTAAATTATTTTAAAGTTCATGTTTAATTTTTTTTTAGTATAGATTTTATTTGATTATTTTATTTTTTAATCTAAAATTTATTTCGACCGCTGATACCAACTATTTTTAATATATAACTTATTTATCCTTGATAAAATTTCACACAGCTTTTTGTCCATGAATCCCATCCTCATTTCTACCATTGTCTACCTTCGAGTCCAAACACCTCTCTCTCTCTCTCCCACCACCAATGGCTATAACAGGAAAATCTCAATTAACTTTGAAGATTTGTTTTATCCATTCAATTGGTGCCATCATAATATTTTTAATTGTCAAGGAATTTCAAAATGCCCCAACCTAGGAAGTTAATTGAATTGAAAGGGATGCGTGATATTAATGAGAGAATCTCACCTTTATTCTTGCATGTTTCTGTCCTCCCCATCTTATCAAACTCCTCCGATAGAGAGAAACAGATGGGGGAGGAGAGAGGGTTCTATGAATTGCAATTTGCTACGAGACAAGAAATTTCAATTCTGCTTTGTCCTTGATACAGCCACAGTCATGGACGGAGCCAATTAAGGCCAGGTTAATTGCCCTCCTCAATTTTTCTTATTTACAATTTTCTCATTATTTTTAAAATATTTTCATATATAATTCTTTAAATTATGTTCTCCCTCTAAATTTAAATTTGTTCACACACTACCATTCAATTATTTTAATTTTAATTTGATCCCTACAATGAAATTATATCTATTTTCCTGAGTTTTTTTTTTTTGTATATTCTAAAGTTTTTTAAGAGTTTCTTTTTGTTGAACTTCTTGTTTAATTTATATGTTACTTTATATCTGTTGAGAGAAATAGAGAACATATAATTATATGTGTATTGTGTGTTATGTTACAAGAGAGAGAGCCTCTTTTATATAAGAAAGGAAGAACATACAAATAGAAAGAAAGAGAGAGAAAAAATGGAAGGTAAGAGAAAAGGAAAGAGAGAGGAAAAGGAAATCCTAGAGCTATACACAGATATTGTTAACACCCCCTGCAAACTCAAGGGGGCAAGGCAGATGCCAACTTGAGTAACAAAATCTAGAAATGGACAGTTGACTTGTAGGTATCGTGGCTAAAACGTAAATGTTATCCAAGCTGACATGGCTGTGGAGATGGACTCTCAATAGAGTCAATGACGGCGCATGTAAGCGCGGAGCTGGAACTGAAGGCAACACATGGAAGCACAACTGATGGTGCGCGTAGCGGATTCTAATGGCGACGCATGGAGGTGTGTACCCGATTCTAATTAAGCTGACCACGTGACAGAACACGTAACTAGTGGTATTGAAATATGTGACGGAACACATGCCAGAACTTACATGGCATAACACGTAAGTGAAGATACTGAACACGTGGCGTAACATGTGTGAAGGCTTACGTGACATAACGCGTAATTGAAGATACTAGACACTTGACATAATATGTGTGAGGCCTTACGTGGCAGAACACATATTTGATGGAGTTGGAAACGTGGCGTAACATGTTCCGGAGCTGGACACATGGGGAAACATGACTTACGTGGCAGAAAACATAATTGAAGATGTTGGACGCGTGGCATAGCACATGTAAAGATTTAAATAGTTGGTGATGCTAAACACATGGCAGAACACATGCCTCATCAAAATAACTAATGAGATATTGGACATGTTATAGGACATGTGCCTGAATGAGCTTCTGATTGAGTGCGCATGGAACATAAGTGCTCATTGAGAACATGTTCTTGGTAGCAGATTTAGAACATGGGCAAGGATAGTTGAGATTTGGTGGAATAAAATAAAAGAAAAGAAGAAAGAGAGAAGAAAGAGAAGGGGAAAACTTAAAAGTTTACATTGTATTAGATTGACTTATTAAACCTAACTTTGATACCATGTTGAGAGAAAGAGAGAACATATAATTATATGTGTGTATTGTATATTGTGTATTATGTTACAAGGGAGAGAGTCATCCTTTATATAGGAAATGAAGAACATATAAATAGAAGGTAAGAGAAAAGGAAAGAAAGGGGAAAAGGAAATAAAGAAACAAGAAACCCTAGAGCTATACACATATAATAGGAAATTCTAAAACTGTACACATATATTGTAACAATATCAATTAATTTAATTTTTTTTAACAAAAATAGTGTCAATCAATATTAAGTTTTTATAATTCTTTTTCTGAAAGTCCCAAGTTTACTTCCATTACAAAGGCCACCTACTTATAAAAGGTTTTTGTTTTAAAATTTATAATTAAATATTTTTTGATAAATTTTATTTCTCTAAAAGAAAAATCCTAGCTTCGTCCCTGGCCACGGCAGTAGTGGATGGAATTGCATGGGCGAAACCCATAGTGTTTCAAACAGTGAAATATTTCTTGGAGCTTTGTACGGCAATAAATAGGAAATATATATCATATTCATATTATTGTCATGTGTATTTTCTCAATTTTTTTGAATGTGTAAAATTTTATAATTTTAAAAATTGTAAATTTGTACAATTTCTTATCTAGTGAATTTTTAATTAAGATGCTTCAAATATTATTAGTCTTTTTTTTTTTTGACAAACTTACACTACTATAAAAGTATTTTTTATCATCTGGAATGTGACTTAAAAGCTTACTAAAACTAAAAACAATTAGATTTTTTTTCAATTTATATAAAATTGTAAGATTTTACACTTTGCCTGAGATGAAATTTTACAATTTTTGAATATTTTTTTCTTTTAAAATTTCATATTCAACATAAATATTGTTTAATAAATCTCGATATTTAGAATAGAAATATATAATTTTTTTAATTAAAAAACAGATTTATAAATTATAAATTATTAAATTTTAAAGTTCAACAAAAAGTTTTTGAAATTATTTCAAATTTTACATAATTTCACTGAGAGGATATTTTTTATATTAAATAATTAAAGAACTTTACGAATTAATATTTTTAAACTTGAATTAGATAATAATTTTTATACTTTTTATAAAATATTAGGGGACAACCTTGAAAGAGAAATAGGCACTCAACTAAAGGTTCGCCCAATGAATCTAACCAGGCCACTAAATAAATGCAGTGCAACAGCCAGCAGACAAAAAGAAAGACAAATGATTAACCCCTACACCTGCAGAGTTTATGAATAAAAACTGGCTATAAACATCACTACCCATTATTGCAAACACAAGTTAGAAACCGCCCCCCCTTGTGTCAAGGCATCAAGTACAGTGTATTGAGCAACGGCCATATGCATAAGGACATCTGGAAGATCACCAAATCTACCATTTTTCTTAACATTCTTTTGGTCCTTTGTGTCACGTGTGTACCCCATTTCTCCCCCCAGAAAGCACGGGTAGATGATCACATGCTATAGCTAATCATTCAACTCACAAGTCCAACGCATCAAATTAATCACCGTCATCATGATGTGAAACAAAGAGTTAAATACAACAAGACAAATGAAAGCTCACATTGTTTTCTTCTCCCTCGTGATCTTATTGGCTGTGTCAGCAGTCACAATGCGCCCCACTCAAGTAACTTTTCACATCTCATCTCGCTCATCTGAATTGAAATTTTTTTTTTTTGGATTTTATTTTATTTTAACAATCAGTTAAATTATGTCACATTAGATAAACAAGATTAAATGTGAAAAGCTACTTGAGTTATAAAATATTACTCATGACAAAAAAAAATACTTTCCAAACTCATGTGATCAAATAGAATATTCTATTTTATTTTATAAAAAATGTAAAATAATTTTTTTTAAAATATTATGTATACACAGAATTATATGTTTGAGAGAGATTTATCTTTTCATCTTGAATAGATAAAATATTAATTGACAATATGAATAATATGATATGTATGGGACGCGACTTCGGTCATGTTTTTTCAATTCTATTTAGTATTTTAATTAAATTATATAAATGATTTATTAACACATGTTGTTTATGGAAACTAATTAAAATATAAAATAATATAGATAAGATTAAATTTAATATGATTCATCCGTAAAGAATATTGTTTACGGCCTCCTGTAAAAAAGGGACACGTTAGAAAATTATAGGATTACTTAGGATTGAGAGTTATTTATATAGTTAAGATAAAAAATGACATGAGCAGACCCATATCTCGCATGCTAAAGGCTTTGAATCTCCCTCCCCATGTTTACTATTGACCAAAAAAAAAAAGAAGAAATCACATTGGCAAGACAAACATGTTAGATAATGGCCGTGTGTGTGTTTTATTTTTAGTGTTTTTTAACGTTTATCAAATGTAAGAGTTTAGAGAGTCAATAGGTTCGTAGTGCCACACCACTCTTTATAGGATTAGTGGATATTGAAGATAAAAATAATTCATTTTTCCTTTTACACATGACCCTAATTGGAGCTTTGCATACTCATAATAAAAAAATGAACAAAAAAATTTTACTAAATTTGAAAATTTAAGGGTTATAATACAGAAAAAAAAAATGATCATATTCCCCAGCAGTAGTCCAATTGAAAAAGTTGAGACCGATTTCTTATTCAAATAGTACAAGCTAGTGTCCATTTGTTACATAATTATTCTGATTTTTGATTCTCTCACCCTACATCTTTGTATTAAAAAATAAAAAATAACTTTGTTGAAAATTTTAAATGAAACATCTTTAAAACATATTTTAAAAAGTAATATTACATTTACTTAATTTGTTTATTTTTTGATAATGATTATTATAATTCTTTTTTAAAATTTTAATAAAATGACAAATATATCAATTAATTTCAAAAAAATTCTTGAAACATCAATAGATAAATATATGTGATATCTCAAACATTTCTCTTTTTTTTTTTAAATAAAAGTTGGCTATTTAATCCCCTCGCCCCACCTAAGCAACACACAAGCAGATCTAGTACTCCTCTTCTCCCCAACTTTGAAAAGCAACATGAGAGTTATCTACCTCGTGCCAGCACTACTATGCATATTGCTCTCCTCTTCTTCCTTGACATCAACCCAAACCTCCGACACAGCAACCAACACCACCGTGCTTGATGTCGATGGTCATGAGCTCCAAGCCGGCACCAAATACTACATATTCCCAGCCCAAAGCGGAAATGGTGGTGCCGCCGGAGGCGGGCTGGCACTTGCTTCCCGAGACAGGACCTGCCCGTTCTATGTCATGCAGGAAAACGTTGAAGCCTCAAATGGCCTCCCACTGAGATTCTTGGCAATGGACAACAAACAGGTCATAAGCTTATCTACTGATCTTAATATTGTGTTCTATGCAGCAACAATTTGTGTACAATCAACGGCGTGGAGACTTGGCGGCCTCGACGAGATTACTGGGCGGAGGTATGTGACGAGTGGTGGCGTAACAGGCCGGCCGGGTGCCGTCACAGTGAGCAACTGGTTTAAAATAGAAAAGAATGGGAATGGGAGTGGTTATAAGATTGTTTTCTGTCCCAGTGTTTGTAGTTCCTGCAAGGTTGCTTGTGGGAATGTTGGTGTTGTTATTGAAGATGGAAAGAGATGGCTGGGACTGACTGATGAACCACATGTTGTTATGTTCAAGAAGGTTTTGATTTAGATTTTGTTAGACAATAAGTAAATTGCTACTTTTCTCTTAATGTAACGAGGAAGTTTTCAATACCCTGCTATTATATATATTGGTTTACAGTGAAATAAAAATTAATAACAAAAGGAAAATGTGGGCCATAATCAGGATTTTCAAGTTAAATATACATAATATATAATAGTGCACAAATTGCTGGTGCTGTTCTAAATGACCCAATAACTGATTATAACATATTTGAGCAATGTGATTGATGGAAGACAGAATCCGGAAGTAATGCCGCTTTTGCGGATTAATCATGCTTCACATTTGTCCTGGTGTTTCCCTCTGTCTTGATCCACATTCCATGTTTTCATGGATGAATCTTGACAAAATCATCTATTCTGCGGTAATTCCATTATTTCTTTTCAGTTTTAATAAAATTTATAAAATTGGAATTACAGTAAAAATCACATTATATGGATTAATTATCCAGTGTGACGGTTACTCTATATCATCATTATATGTGATGTGACTATTGTTTTTACAAACGCAATCACTTTGCTAAATTTATAGAATAATTCTTTATCGCAAATATAAGAAAAACTTAAAATTTTGACAAAGACCATCACTACACATCAAATAATGTAGAATGACGATCACACCGGGGAATTTCTCATGATAGGACAATTTCTAAAACAATTCTCACACTGGCAACACAATTATGTAAATTTCGACAATTATTGGACTGAATTTCTTGAATTTTGAATTTTTTAGCCCAAAATATGGTTTAAGTATATGTAAGAACTAGCCATTTGGGACATCTTTCCTTGCTGTGGCCAAAAGTTGGCATTCAACAAAACTTCTAGGCACCACCTCATACTCAACTTTTCGCCAAGTAGTGTCACCATCGCAGCTACATATTGGCACTTGGGAGGGGTGCTCCTTGGCTGCTTGGACTCCAATGCAGACCCGGGCATATGACAACATTGATCTAGTTGCTGTCAATCTATCTGTGAAGAGGGGGACACCAATGGTGCTAGCTATTTTGCTTAACATCTTGCTGGACCACCACTGGAGTATAAGGTCAGAGAATCTCACCCATATGGGAACCTTTTTAACTCCTTCACGTTCTAGACTATCTTTGGGAGACCAAGGTTTGAGGATAAAAGATTTGTTATCGAATGTCCAGGGTCCCATTTCCAAAATTTTGAATTTATCTTCCTCGTTAGAGAAATTAAACACAAAGACCCCATACTCCAAAAGGTTCAGCTCCACATGATCTTTGTTCTTCCATCTTTTATAGTTGAAGTTTTGCATAACCTTGAATGGAGGTTTGGCCCCAAGCACATACCCAACAATGGCGTTCTCCCATCTATCAATTTCTTCTTGAATGTCTTCCAGGCCATACATGGCTTTATTTATATCATTTTTAGTTTCGGGGGCTTCGAATTCAAGTTGCATACCAATAGTTGGAACTACCCAAGATACCTCAGATCTCTTGCTGATTCCATCCCTTTCTGTTAGAAACAAATTTTTTTTTAGAGAAAGCAGAGGATGTACGTTTACTGTATAAAGGCTAATACATAACTGATAATAATATGAAAATAGGCATTACCAAATGTTCAAAACAAACTCCTATTGACTAGGTAAACAGACTCCTATTGACTAGGTAAACAAAAACAAACTCACTAACAATCCTAAAGACTAGGACAACCCAAACATTTAAATTACTAATTTCCTCAACAATCCCTCCCTTAAACTGATGTTCCAGACATACCATTCAGTTTAATAAGAGTCAAACTTTGAAGCGCCATCCCTCAAATTGAATCATTTGAAGTGCAAACACCAAGTAGCTTTCTAAGCTTCTGAAATGCAGGAAATTTGAGAGGCTTGGTTGGAATGTCAGCAATCTGGTCTTCACTTCTATAGTAAATAAGATTAATGACTCCATCATTTGTGAGATCCCTCATGAAATGAGACTTCACATCTATATGTTTGCTTCGACCATGTAGAACAGGATTTTTTGAAAGCTTTATTGTTGAACTGTTGTCACAATAAATCTGAGTAGGCCCATCCTCCTTGAAATGCAGCTCTTTAAGAATTTTCTTTAGCCAAATAACTTGACAAGCACAAGCTGTTGCAGCAACAAATTCAACTTCAGTGGATGATAATGTAACAATAGGTTGCTTCTTTGATGACCATGAAACAACTTCTGTCCCCATCATGAAAACATACCCAGATATGCTTTTTCGATCATATGAATCTCTTGCATAATCACTATCCGTAAAGCCAAACAGATCTAACTTTTCTCCTTCTTGTAGAATAACCCAAACTCCTTAGTCCCTTGCAAGTACCGAAAAATTCTTTTTGTAGCTAAGAAATGAATCTTTGTAGGACACTCCATGTACCTACTAATCACACTTACAATATGCATTATATTAGGTCTTATTGCCGTCAAATACATTAAACTCCGCACTATCTATTTGTAAAGAGTGTCGTCAACCTTCTTTCCTCCATTATCTTTGTTTAGCTTCAAACCAAACTCAGATGGTGTATTTACAGGATTACAATCCTTCATCTGAAATCTATCCAAGATTTCATGCATATACTTCGATCTTTGACACCAAAATTTAATTTTGTTGTCTGTTCTATAGAAGAAGCTAATGATGTTGGTGAACTTTCAATTGATGAATTACAAATTTCTTTGTTGGATCATGAGCAAAAAATTAACCAGCAGGAGAAAGAAGAACAAGCATGGAAGGCCTTATCAGAAAATAACTCTACACCTAGTGGAGCTGATAGAGGACGAGGTAGAGGCAGAGGTCGAGGTAGAGGAGGTAGAAACAACAATGATCGTGGGAACCAACAACAAAATCATTAGCATCAAGAGAGTCAATTTCAAGGAAGGGGTAGAGGACGTGACGACCACCACTCAACAACTTATAGACTAAAGTCAACAGACAAGTCCAATGTTGAATGTTACAGATGTCATAGGTATGGCCCATTATAAGTCAGAATGTTAAATTAATTTGAGTAGACAAAGTGGAGAAAAAACTAACTTTGTAGAAAAAGAAGAAGAAATGTCTTTTTTGATGGTTTGTCATGTTAAGGGAGAAACTCAACAAAACATGTGGTATTTAGACATTGGATGCAGCAACCACATATGTGGAGATAATGAGGCATTCTTTGACTTGGATGAATCTTTTCGCAGCTCTGTTAAGTTCGGTGACAATTCTATGGTTTCTGTTATGGGAAAAGGAAAAGAAACAATCCAAACCAAAGGAAATTCCACCCACACTATCGCTAATGTTCTTTTTGTACCAGAATTAAAGACCAACTTGCTTAGTATGGGTCAGTTACAAGAAAAGGGATACGAGATTTCTATCAAAGATGGAGTATGTTAGATTCAAGATGCAAAGTTGGGCTTAATTACTCAAGTTAACATGACGACAAATCATATTTTCCCACTTTATCTCCACAACACCACTCATTCATGCTTCTCAACAAAATTGAAGGATGGGGCATAGCTATGGCATTTTCGCTATGGGCATCTGAATTTTGGTGGATTAAAAACACTATAACAAAAGAACATGGTGACGGGTCTTCCTCAAATTACAACTCCTTCTCAAGTTTGTGAAGAATGTGCTGTTAGCAAACAACACCAGCAATCAATTCCCACAAGAAAAATCTTGGAGAGTGAAGAAGGCATTGAAGCTTGTTCATTCTGACATTTGCGGGCCAATAACACCACATTCTAATGGAGGTAAAGATATATAATTACCTTCATTGATGATTATAGTCGTAAAATATATGTTTATTTTTTGCAAGAAAAACCTGAAGCCTTTGTAGCTTTTAAATGCTATAATGCGCTTGTTGAAAAAGAGGTTGGCAACCCAATAAAAGTTCTTCGTATGGATCATGGTGGAGAATATAGCTCACATGAATTTGTAAATTTTTGTGAAAACCATGGAATCAAGAGAACAACTTACAACAGCTTATACACCCTAACAAAATGGTGTATGCGAGAGAAAGAATCACACTATTTTGAATATGGTGCGAAGCCTTTTGACGATGAGTGGCATTCCTAAAAAGTTTCTGGCCTAAAGCAGCTAATTAGAGCATTCATATATTGAACAAAAGTCCCACACATGCTATTCAAAATATGACACCAGAGGAAGCATGGAGTGGAAGGAAACTTGCTGTAGATCGTTTTCGAATTTTTGGGTGTATTGCCTATGCCCATATACCAGATGAGAAGAGGAGGAAGCTAGATAACAAGGGAGAAAAATGCATTTTTCTTGGTGTTAGTGATAAGTCAAAAGGTTATAAGTTATACAATCCTAGCACCATGAAAATAGTTATCAGCCGTGATGTGGTTTTAATGAAAAACACACCTAGTCATGGAATGAAAATGATGTTAAACAAAATATTCTAGCAAATTTTGATGATGATGAGAAAGGGCAGCAGCCTATGGAGAATGAGCAAGAACTAGGAAGCCACTTAAAATGTTCTAGTAACTGATCAAAGCCCACTTGTAGCTGAATCACAAAGGCCTCAACGTGTTCAAAGAAGACCAACATGGATGACTGATTATAAAGTAACTGGAGTTGACCAAGGTGATGACCCTACTTACACATTTTGCTTTGTTTTCAGACCGTGATCCTACCACTTTCGAAGTGGCTGTCAAAGAATCAAAATGGAGAAAGGCTATAGATGCTGAAATTATAACCATCGAAAGAAATGATACTTAGGAGCTATGTGATCTTCCGAAAGGGCAGAAAACAATTGGTGTAAAGTGGGTTTACAAGACAAAGCTGAAGGAGAATGGTGAAGTTGACAAGCACAAGGCACACTTGGTGGCTAAGCGCTACAAGTAGAAGTTTGGTGTTGATTATAAATAAGTCTTTACTCTGGTTGCAAGGCATGACACAATCAGATTGGTGATTGCATTGGCAGCTCAAAGCTCATGGCCTATCTTCTAGTTGGAAGTAAAATCAACATTCTTTCATTGAGATTTGAAAGAAGAGGTATTTACTGATCAACCTCCTAGTTATGTGAAACTTGGCAATGTGCATAAAGTGTATTAGTTGAAGAAGGTTCTATATGGATTAAAACAAGCTCCACGGGCTTGGTATAATAGTATAGAAACTTATTTTTTGAAGGAAGGATTTCAAAAATGTCCTTATGAACATATACTTTTTATAAAGATTGAAGATGGAGGGAAAATGCTCATTGTTTGCTTATATGTAGATGATTTAATCTACACTGGAAATAATACAGCCATGTTTAAAATTTTTAAGAAATCCATGATGGCTAAATTTGAGATGTTTGATCTTGGTATGATGCATTACTTTCTTAGCATTGAAGTGGTGCAGTCCTCTGCTAGAATTTTTATTTCTCAAAAGAAATATGTCCGAGAAATCTTGGATAGATTTCAGATGAAGGATTGTAATCCTATAAATACAACATCTGAGTTTGGTTTGAAGCTAAACAAAGATAATAGAGGAAAGAAGGTTGACAGCGCTCTTTACAAACAGATAGTGGGGAGTTTAATGTATTTGACCGGCAACAAGACCTAATATAATGCATGTTATAAGTGTGATTAGTAGGTACATGAGTGTCCTACAGAGATTCATCTCTTGGCTGCAAAAATAATTTTTCGGCACTTGTAATGTACTAAGGAGTTTGGGCTGTTCTATAAGAAGGGAGGAAAGTCAAATCTTTTGGCTTTACGGATAGTGATTATGCAAGAGATTCAGATGATCGAAAAAGCACATTTGGGTATATTTTCATGATGCGGACAAGAACTGCTTCATGGTCATCCAAGAAGCAACCTATTGTCACATTATTATCCATTGAAGCTGAATTTGTTGCTGCAACAGCTTGTGCTTGTCAAGCTATTTGGCTAAATAAAATTCTTAAAAAGCTGCATTTCAAGGAAGATGGGCCTACTCAGATTTATTGTGACAACAGTTCAGTAATAAAGCTTTCAAAAATTCCTGTTCTACACGGTTGAAGCAAACATATAGATGTCAAGTATCATTTCTTGAGGGATCTCACGAATGATAGAGTAATTAATCTTATTTACTGTGGAAGTGAAGACCAGATTGCTGACATTCTAACCAAGCCTCTCAAATTGCCTACATTTCAGAAGCTCAAGAAGCTACTTGGTGTTTGCACTTCAAATGATTCAATTTGAGGGATGGCGTTTCAAAGTTTGACTCTTATTAAACTAAACTGTTATGTCTAGAACATCAGTTTAAGGGAGGGATTTTTTAGAAAATTAGTAATTTGTACGTTTGGGTTGTCCTAGTCTTTAGGATTGTTAGTGAGTTTGTTTCTATTTACCTAGTCAATAGGAGTCTATTTTGAACGTTGGGTAGTGCCTATTTTCATGTTATTATTAGTTATGTATTAGCCTTTATATAGGCTGTTTGTTAATCAATGACGTAATGCAGTAAACGTACATTCTTTGCTTGTCACCATGGATCCGCATCTTGTTGGCAATTTCCATTATTCTTGAAAAATAGTCTATAACTGGATCTCCTGATTTCATTCGAAGCATTTCGAACTTCAAATGAAGTGCTTGAAGCTGCTGCCTCTTAGCCCTTGCTGTTCCTTGGTACTTCTTCTTTATGGAATCCCAAATATGCTTGGCGGTGTCTTTGCAAATAATGGATCCCAAGATTGAGCGATCAATAGCTTGGAAGAGATAATTCTTTGCTTTAAGATCCTTCAAGTTTAGCCCTTCAATCTCCGTCTTTTGTGCATCTGTCTGCACAACACCTTCTGCTGGTTCTACTACTCTAGAAACAACAACTATCCAATATTCTTTAAACCTCAAGAATTTCTCCATGAGCATGCTCCAATGGTCATAGTGACCATCAAAGTGTGGAATGGCTGGTTGTACAAAACTTTCGAAAACCATCAATTGCACTTTTTACTCTCCTCAAAATCCTAGCTCTGATACCACTGTTAGAAACAAAAAAATTTTTAGAAAAAGTAGAGGATGTACGTTTACTGCATTACTTCATTGATCAACAAACAACCTATATAAAGGCTAATACATAACTAATAATAACATGAAAATAGGCACTACCCAATGTTCAAAACAAACTCCTATTGCCTAGGTAAACAAACTCCTATTGACTAGGTAAACAGAAACAAACTCACTGACAATCCTAAAGACTAGGACAACCCAAACATGAAAATTATTAATTTCCTCAACACTTTCAACCTTAGACCAGACAAGAAGGATTCAATAATTTGAATCCCCACTGGCTTTACTTACTTTGCCAGTTCCGCTTAAGAGCAAATCAGGGGGAAACTTCCCATTGTACCTTGGCACAACGTTATATGGTTTAAGGGCTTGTCATTCTCGCAATGCTTTCATTCTAGTGGATCCTTTGGAAATGTAGATTGAGTACTAAGGATAAGCTAATGAATGGGGCATTCTAAACCAGAACTCTTACCCTCTCTATAATGTTGGTCATGAAAGTGAATCTCATCTTTTCTTTCTTTGCTCTTTCTCTTATGAAATGTGGAATGCCATCATGAGTAGGAATAGTTCAGTTGCTCTCTTCTCTTAATGGACTGACATTCAGAATTGGTTTTTAAGCAAATTCACTAGGAGTTCCTTTATTGACATCGTCAAGAAATGGTCTCTAGCTGTAACTGTGTACACGATTTGGCAAGAAAGAAATAGAAGAGTCTTTAGCCAAATTCATAGGCCTCCTACAGTGATTGTTAACGAGATTGTGAAGATTGTCAAAAGGAAGATCCTTTTGTCTAAATATAATAGGAACATTCCCCTCATTAACCATCTCTGTAATGCTTGGAATGTGTGATTAAGCTGCTTGTTCTATTGGCCGCTTTTGGTTGCTTTGAGGTGTTGTTCCTTTTTGGTTGTTTTACCTTATGGTTACTCTGTTAGGAGCTAGTTTCCTTATCTTTTCTTTCCTTGTTCTGCTGTGGGTTTTCCTTTTTTCTATATATGCTTTATTTACCTAAAAAAAGATTCACGTTAGTGGAAATTTATGATGTTTTCCTGATCCGTGTATGCCTAATGTTCTTGTATAGTTATAGTACAAGATGGGACCACAACCAACTCATCTGATGGCAATCGCCAAGATAATTTATGTTGGTAGACAATTGATGTACCAACACATCAAAACTTGGCACAACTCGGCATTGAGAAGTTGTTGTATGAATATGATTTATGAATCAACTAATCACTATCTATCATGTGAATAAGTTGTCTGATTTTGAAAAGATAAAAAAGTTTTTCTAGTTCAATTGTCAAATTGTGATTAATTTGATTCAAAAACTATGTTCATAGACCCGGTTCACTCATGAATTACTATGTCTTAGGTGTGTTCATACTCATTCTAGACACAAAAATTATATCTTTCCATGCTTATGTGTTCATTATTTGGGAAAAAAATATTATTTTTAATGAGTGAGATTAAAGGCTATTGAATAGCTTTTAATATTCAAGTAACGTGTGTTTATAGATGAATATGCGTCTAAATGTTTGTGAATACATTGTGTGCTATTAATGCTATCCTTCGTGAAATTCATTTTAATATACATGTTGCTATGTAAGAAGTGCATGTCTATCTATGAATATCATAGTTTTTATTGTAGTAAAAATGAAAATACCTTATGATAACATAATCATAAACCTTTAATGCTCCATTTAAATTGTGTGTCTCATAAATTGCCAATAATGCATATAAAATGTATATATCTAAATATGTGTGTACTTATAGTAGATGTATCTACAAGCATAGATGTTTTTCAAATGCTACATTAGTTGGCTAAGATTACATAAGTTTTCAATAGACTTTTATCCAATAGGAGTTTTAGGAAATGGTTGGCGTTGAATAGACATTTCTTGAGAAATATGATGTGGATTCCATATGAATATGTGTGAGCTCGAGTATGTGGAATACCTTCCAGATTAATCATAATGTTGGAAAACTTTAGGACACTTTGATATAGGAATGGGATAAATTGTTAGTATTTTGACTGGATCATATTTTAGGGAGGTTTATGGACAATTCATGCAATTATTAGTATGGAGATAATAAAAGATTCATAGGCTATTCTATTAATATGTCATTCTTATGCTTTATTTTTTGTTATAATGTGAATGTTCTTTAGGGATGAATTTTGGTGGAGGCTTCTCTCCTCCAATTTAAATGGCATATATTAAATTAGTGCTCCATTACTTGAGAATTTCCTTTACCTCTTAAGCATTGATATTTGGCTACTATTGTGCTATTGGGATGACAATGTCATTGTGACTTGATTAAACCTATTAGATGGTTGGAATGTTGTATTATAATCCATATGATTCATAATGCATTAGTATGCTCATTTGATTATTTAGATACCCTGTTCATTTTATACTCATGCATCACGACGTCTAGACATAATGAGACATTTATTGGGTATTATGAAGATGGTTTGGAATTTTGGATGAGATATACATGGGAATCATGGGATTAGATGTCTTTGTGTGCTAAATGGAGTGTATGGGAGATTGCGCATTGAATAGAACATCTTTTGTGTGCTCTTGAGTATGGTGAAATTGCGCTTTACCTGGGGTTTTCCTTGTGTTCGGGATGGTAAACTTGCTCGGGTAGTAGTCTGTATCCATCGACTTAGTAGCCCGTAAAGCACTAAGGCTTACCAGTGGCCAAATAAGTTATTGGGATGAAATATTGATTTGATATAATTGAAAGTGAGCTTAAGACGAATGAGTTATTCAGACATTGAGAACTAATGAGATGTGCAAGGGATTGCACTTGAGGTGATTAAATGGAATCATATGTTACCTATTTTTGGCACATGTGCATGCCATTTACAATTATGAATTATATATTTATTGTCCCTATTGCTTTCATTGTAGGATTGTAAACAGAGTGGATAGGTATAACCAATATGCTATACTTTGAATACTTACTCGATGATCTTACTTGGTTGGGATTGGATTAATTACATCTTATGAATTGTTTGTATTCATGTTCTTAGACTATGAACGATTTATGCCTCGTACATTATTGTAATGTAATAATTTGATTGGGAAAATATGTGGGGTTTGGAAAGTGTATGCTTGTAATTGCATTCTGGACCTTAAGAAATGTCCTCATCAGACATGTATTAGCTTTTGTATCCTAGCATGCTTGTGTGTGATTTTGGGAAACCTTACTAAGCGTTATGGCTCACTCTTGCTGTTCATGGAAATGGTCGATGCATGGAAGTTGGATAATAGCCACGGGATCAGGATGGAGTAACTAAAGACCATAGAGATTTTTGTATTTTATTTCATGTATTTACTTCATTAGTTGAAAAAGGGGTGCATATATCTTGAATTTTCTCACCTGTATATATGTATATTGGATACTAGAATAATTAAACAGTATTGTTGGTATAGACCCTAGCTAAAATTTGATCCATTATAGAGAACTTTTATGGTAGCTAAATTAAAAAAATCCCATTTCGGGACTTGAACATTATGAACTAAAGGAAAACAAACTAACTCAATTGAAGCAAGGAATGAACTTGGGCTTATCTATAACAAAGAACTAGGATGCTTCCTCCGATTGACCTGCCAGTTTGGGTTCCAATCCCTTTAGTCGTGGTACCTGGGTTCGGGGGCGTGACACGAGAACCCATTGACTGGACCCGAGTTAATGTTGACCAGGTCAACCCATTAATCAACCGACCCCGGTGGTCATCTTCTCTGATGAATTTCCGGTAATCATCTCTAGCAATGGTGGCCGCAAACAGGGAATTTTCAAGTTTTAGAACTCATTTTTCTCACGATGTTTAACCTCATTTTTTATTCTAATATGATCTAAATGTTAATAGGAATGAATTAGGACCATTTTGGTCTAAAATTATCTGGTGAAACAAACGGAATCTCGCAACCCATTTTTCTAGTGAGAACTGTAACTTCACTATTTCTCTCTCATCTGATCACCAATTTTGATGATTTTTGGACCGTTGTGATCATTGATGAAACATCTACGTACTTGTCCAGGGCTTTAAAAATCATTTAATCACAATTTTTAAGGGTGGACAAATCATCCTCAAAACCTTCAAATGCCTATAAAATGCTTGTTTCTGAGGCAAATTGTTTAGTTCTTTTTACATTATGTCATATTTTCAATCTAGTTTAGGTCCCTGTTCACAAAATCCATTTGGTTTAAGGTTTGTTCAAAACCAAGCTTCGAGCCTCTATTAATGGCGACTCTACTATGCTGGGCTCCTCTATAACCTTGGAGTCTATTATTTTACACTAAATTAATTTTAAATTCTTCCCGAAACTATATGAAAGACTAAGGTTTGATGCTTACCCTTTGGTGCCATGTTTTCGAAGATTTTCTCTTTTCTCTCTCTAACAACTTCTTTCTCTCTCTCTCTCTGTTCCTATTCTCTTTGCGTATTCTCCTTGGGTTTAGCTTCTAGATCCTCTTTTCTTCCCTCAGATAGCCATGTATACAGCTATGAAACTCTCATTTTCTTCATTCCTCTTCTTTTCCCTCTCACCTTCTCTCTATTTCTCTCTCTACCTGACTGATGGCTAGAAAATACAACTTGCATTCTCTACATGTGGGGTTATATATTTGCTAGAGGAAAGGTGGAGTACAGGTGTCCTCGGCCTTTCTTGATAGCTAATCAAACATAGACACACAACTTTGACTCCCCCTTGTGATGACATCTCACATTTGCATGCAATGTGCATACAAGGCTCCTAAAAGTGTATATACAAATTCTGTTTATAATTAGACATTAATGGGTTGGTAGCCTAATGGCTTTTTTTTTTTTGGGAAAAGGTTTTTACCTACTATAAGGTGTTGGGTTCAAGTCTTTAGGCCAACCTCTTTTGGCATCTTTTTCCTCTTTTCTTTTATCATGCAATAAGCTTCCATAGTTATTTATTAATTAATTTTTGGTGGCTAATTTATTAGCTAACGTTATTTTTGTCACAAGTACTAGTCTCACTTAGTGGGTGAAATTGTGATTTTACCCTTTATGATATTCCTTATTATTTTATTCTAGTTAGGGACTTAATTATTCATAACCATTGTTTTAATGTATTTACATACTAATGTTAATTAATATTTAATTAGTGGCCCTAATCACCTAGTGATTAGGTCGGGGTGTTACAATAAACACCTATAAATAATGGTGAATTAATTATTTTTCAAGGAGGCCAGACTAATGTCATTGAAGAACAACTAGTCTAACAACTAAAGTTACATAAGGAACGTGTCAACATAAAACCTACAACTCAAAATCCACCAAGTGTGGATGAGACTGTAGGAATAAGGAAATCCTTAAGGGCAAGGAGATCAACAATTCCTTTTGATTACTTTGTGTACCTTATTGGGTTAGACTTTGATGTTGGACCTAAAGTTGATCCTATTTTATTTTCACAAGTCATTGATAAGGCAAATTCTACATTCTGGTATGATGCCATGAAAGAAGAGATGGAATCAAAAGCAAAGAACCAAGTTTGGAAAATCATAGAGTTACCTAAGGGAGTCAAAGTTGTGACTCTTTTTCAGTTCTTCCTCCATTAATATGTTCACCATACATAACATAGCCTTTTGAGCTCTCAGAATATCTTATAAAGATATGCTTCCTAACTCTAGGGCCTAGTTTCCCGTACTTATCGGATGCATCGTGAACATAACCTGTAGATCCTCATGGGCGCAAATGATCCAAATTGGGCTCTTCACCTTTCCAAGATTCATAGGAAATGGAAGAAACTGACTGTGAAGGCACACAGTTTACGATATAGGTTGCAGTCAAAATAGCATCCTCTCAAAATGAAATTGGGAGGTTAGCTTGTGCCATCATACACCTAACCATATCTAGAGAAGTTCTATTCCTTCTTTCTGCAACACTATTTTGTTACGGAGTGTGGGGAAGAGTCAATTATCTGCGTATCCCCTTTTCTTCACATAGTTCCTTAAACTAATCAGATAAATACTCGCGTCCTCTGTCTGTTCGAAGAGCTTTTAAACTCTTTTCTTTTTGATTCTCAACCTCTGATACAAAGTGTTTGAAACAATCTAAAGCCTCATAATGGTGAGCGATCAGATAGACATATCCATATCGCGTGTAGTCATCTATAAAAGTGAGAAAATATGAGGCGCCATGACGTGCCTTTACATTTATAGGCCCACAGATGTTTGAGTGAACTAACTCAAGCCTTTGGGTAGCTCTGGCAGCCTTACCGAAAGGCTTTCTACATGCTTTTCCAGCCAAACATGACTCACATATAGGTAGGTCAACCTTAGCGAGTGAGCTCAAAAGGCCTTCTCTAGCTATTCGGGTTATCCTATCACATCCTATATGCCTAAGTCTAGCATGCCAAGTAATAGAATCTATATTCTTATTAGCATTAGCAACATATGATAAAGATAAAGATGAATCAATTCAATCTAAGTAGAAGAAATTATTCATTAAAGAACTATGTTAAAAAACAATACCATCTAATATAATATCCATTCTACCACTACCAAAAGAAAAAACATAACCAAAATCCATAAGTGCAATAATTGAAAGTAAATTATGCAGAATTCCAGGTTTGTATAGTACGTCATGTAGAAGCAATGTGCGCCCAGTGCGTAGTTGGAGTTGATACGATCCTATTCCTAATGCTGCTTCACATGCACCATTTCCCATATACAGGCAATGGGAATTAATTGGAACTTTGCGATAATTACGAACCCCGATCCATCTCGAGTCACGTGTTTCGTTGCTCTATTGTCTACAATCCAATAAGAGACAATATCATCAATAAATATATGTGAACATACACAAATGTAAAGATAATTTGGTTCAAAAGATACCTTCTTCGACTCAGTGCAATCACGAGCGAAGTGACCTATCTTCTAGTAGTTGTAGCACTTCATTCTGGTCATTTTTTTCTTCCCACCACGCTTGCCTCTACGGCATTTGGTTTCATTTCTCATCTTAGGTGCCTTTGCACCATTCTGTTCAGATTTTTCATTTGCTTTGCACTTTATGGTCTGGCACCTACCACCTAGGGCAACAAGCATGCTAGTCTTGGTCACTTCTCGGCGCTCCGCTTTTAGCTCACAATGGCACAAGATATCATTAAAGTCTGATATTCTCATTGTGGGTCATGATCTATTTCATGTGAGACCATGAATCTAGCAGTAACCTTATCACAGCTTGCACTTGTTGCTGATCTGTAAGGATATTCCTAGCAGTTCTTAAATTATGAATCATACTGGACATCACCCTAAGATGTTTGGTCATCGTATACTTGGGATCCTTACGGTACACCTTGAACTTCAAAACAAGACTCCTCAGTCTCATAGTAGATGTACTACCAAAGTCAAACTTAAGTTGGTCCCACATCTCCTTGTCTGTTTGGAAAGTCTCACATATTCTCCAATAAGGTCGTTATGCATGCTGCTTAGCATATTAAAGCACGCACCATGATCTTTTTTTAACCAAGTCTGATAGGTCTCAAGGTCACGACGGTGTTGGGCCATAATGCCCTCCTCCGGTCGAATTATGGAACTGATCAATATTTTCAGGAGCTCTTGCTCATTCAGAAGGTATTGAATTTTTCTGTGCCACATGTCATAGTTGGTCTTCACTAGCTTTTCACCTTTGTCAAATCAGCTACTGCATTTTTGGTTGCCATTTTTCTACATTCAATTTTGCACAAGGGTTGACATTAGTTATTATTTTTACATCTTTAATTTGTTCTCAAAAATCAATTTTAAAAAAAAAATTATTCTTTACCATAACTTTGGAACCAAAAGTCTGCTATTGCATGCAATCAAATCCCATCATTATAGTTCAAGAACATATTTTTTAATTGATTCTTAAACAAATTTTATATTGGAAGGACCATAATCCTCTTTCAATTTAATCCACATGATTATATTTATTACATAAATAAATATTGCGCCATACAACAAAGTGCACAAGGGCTCCCAAATGGATCCCAATTGACAATTTTAGAGCCTATGCTAAGGTAATTCTTATGTATTATTGTGTAAACAAGAAATTCATCCCCTTACATGTGACTTCAAAAAACTCTCTCCTCACAATACATCATATGAAAAGAATTCTATACATTTGATCTACTATAAGCCAAAATAGGGATGCCTGTTTGCACATATACATAAGGACAACCTTAACAATAAAACAAGTAAACATAAGCACATTCAAAATTGTCAATTTAAAATTCATCTAATTATGCTCACATATAATTAAGGGTAATTAAATAAGAGGATGAATGGGCTCAACTTACCACCTTAGGTAGTTAGCCATAGGTCACAAAATCTAATAATCAAGGTGTGATAATGAAAACAAATTTATAGCACATAAACCCAATAAATGACCCATGCATTAAAATATTTATTCCTCATGTCTAGACCTTTCACATGAATTTTTTAGAATTAAAAATATTTTTTCTATAATTTTTAATTCAATTTTGGCTTAAAAAGTAAATTTTTTTAGAGCTTAAAAATTATGAAAAATAGGTAGAAAATTCACCGAAAATTATTTTAGGCCCATAACAGTGTACACAACACTATGTCATAATTTTGAACAATAATATAGTTCATTGGAATTTTTAAAAAACTATTTAATCATATTTTTAACACCTTTTTGGATAAAATATCAATTTTAAAATAATTTTAGAAGCTTAAAAATTACATCAAATATATAGTATGGCCTATACAGTGTGGAGAAGCCTCACTCTCTGGAGTTGTCAAAACAATATGGCCAAAACATGCTTCACGTGCCAACAAGTACAACATTTTTTCGGAGTGTAAATTAATTTTAAATTACCCCCAGAAGTCCAAAAATTACACAAAATACATTTTTAGGACCTACAGTAGATGGGATAGGTAGATGGGTTGCATTCTTTGCAATTCATCTTTTTCTAAAATAAAGTTTGCTCATGGCTGCTGTCAAACTTTGAGACCTTATATTTCACTCATTTTTTAACAAAAAATTATGTACCATATATCGTTGGAAAGCTCTCGCGACAAGGAACAATTCGATATAAATTTCATGCATAATAATCAAGGTTTTACAGGTCGTATTAAAATCCAAAAATTCATCTTGAAGTTGTGTTTTCTTGAAAAATCAGAACTTTAAACTCAGGTCTCTCACAGATCCGACGGTGGATCATCATGAAATTTTAAGGGCTACATACTAGGATTTATAAAGAGCACATCCATCGTGTCGGATCGTTCCAAAGGTGCTTTTAGAATAATATTTTAAAAATCAGTTGTGTGGGTTAAATACATGTTTTTTTTTATTATAAAAACCTCATGTATAATTGATTTGAATGTATTTTTAAAGGGAGTATACTAATCCATACATGAACACATTCATGTAATTATTTTGCACAAAAATACATCATTTAATAAAATTTAAATGAGTCTCCCAATATTTATGGCATATCAATCATGCAATTAAAATGACGAACTAACAAGTAAAACTAACTCTGATACCATTGTAAACATTCAATGCACATAGCATGTATACAGGTTAAGTCATACCTGATTGCAGAAGATATTCGTAGATCGTATATTACTTGTTGTTACGAGCCAAATGTTGAATTATGGCTTTCGTGTATGTCTTCAAATTTCATGAAGTTATGTAGGGTTGGCTACTAGAGTTACCCCTTCAATCTTCACGTTTCAAACCTACTAGAGAGGAAAAACTAGAGAAAGAAAGTTTACTATATCTCACAATGACATTACGCCGACCACATATCTGCATATTTATTTTAGATGTATATAGGATTTGTTTAGGATTCAAAATACTGATATTTATCAACACATGAGAGAGACGTATTTGAATTAGGATAGAAACATATCCTATCGGCCACTTAAATAGGTCTATGCCCATTCCCTAATAAACAAATCTTATTCACATATAAATTGATCCAAAACCCCAAAACTAACCATATTAATTTTCTCAACAAAAAAAAACCCACCGTCACTAAGACCATTAGATAGTATAAATGCATAGGCTGACCAAGGACAAGCACCTAAAGTGAAATATTAGGGTCATTATTTCACAAGTGGGCCTATAAATGGAGTCTACAAGTGGAAATAATCAAGTAGGTTAATTTTTGACAAAAAAAAATTGAGATTGGATCTTGAAATGCACTCACGCCTCAACATTGTCCAAACTAAGTACACATATAAGAAAATAAAATTATAGAAAAATTAATTGGGAAAAATGTGGCAATGCCACCGCGCTCCACGCGATGAATTATGCGATGATGTCGAATTTCATAAAATTCTAAGACTGCATTATATTTATTTAGATTTGTTCAAATTTTAATATTCATTTTGAAAAAAATTATTAACGATCTATCGATTTTGGATTCAAACTCGTAAATCAATTTTACTAATCAAATTTAAATTTAGATCTAGCCAAATCCACACCAAATTTGATAAAACTATACAATGAAATTGCCGCTCCACTTAGTTACTATTTTTTACTTGGTATTTATCTTATCTCATGACATAGAAAGTAAAAGAGCTTCAAGGTGCTCTATCTTTATTCATTAAAAAATATAATACAAGTTTGAAATTTTATAGTTGTACAAAAAAGAGATATAAAAAGAATTTAAATTTGAATAGAAGATAATGAAAGATTGATGTAAACTAGAATTTAAATTTGAATTCAAACTAATAATAGATGTAAACTTGAATTTAAATTTGAATTCAAACTAATCTTTGTTCGCAAGAAACGGACTGTTGTTGCCTGATCCAACACCGAGGCTGACCACGGTGCTCTTATTGATACTATTCCAGAGCTTCTTTAGTTGCGATGATTGTTATAGGATATAGGGGTCTTTCTCTACCACTTACCTCTAAACAAATAAAATACATGTGTTCAAACTTACGAAACACAATTCGGATTCCCGATTTGCAACTTATGCAAGAAAAAGGGACTTAAGTTCCAAAACAAGCCCCTTTTGGCCGTTTGACAGCCCATAATGTCCAGAAGAGGTCAAACCACAACGAAACTAGCTCACAAACCTTTAAAGTTGTAATACATATCGTCAAACTTACAAAACACAATTCGGATGCCCGATTTGCAACTTATGCAAAAAAAAAAACTTAAGTACCAAATAGCCCTTTTTGGCCCTTTAACCTCCCATAATGCTCGAAAATGGTCAAATCACAACCAAACTATCTCACACACCTCTAAAGTTAAAATAAATGTTCCTGAAACTTACGGAACACAATTCGGATGCAAATTTCAATCTTTTGGTTGTGGATTCAAACTGCCATAACTTGGCGCTTTGTTATTCACTTTTCACGAATTATATATGTGTTTCATATATTTTTTTGAGATCTAGCCATCCAAAATAGCCAAAGGCGGTTTTCGATACCTGTTTTGAGAAAAAAGGCCATTATAAGTCTCAATTTTTTATTTTTGAGGTGAATTTCACTCTTTTGACTACGGATTTAAACAACTATAACTTGGAACTCTGTTATCCGATTTACACGAATCATACATACATTTCATTAATTTCTTCCAAATCTAGGCATCTGAAAGGCCGGAGATAGTTTGCGACAAATGGTTTGAGAAAAAGGCCATTATAAGCCTCAATTTTTCATTTTTGAGACAAATTTTGTTGTTTTGGTTACAGATTCAAACAATTATAATTTGGCACTCTATTATCCAATTTACGCGAATCTTATATACATTTCATCTATTTTTTCGAGATCTAGCCATCTAATTGACTGAAGGCAGTTTGTGAAAAATGATTTGAGAAAAAAGTCCATTATAAGCCTCATTTTTTCATTTTTGAGGCAAATTTCAATGTTTCGGTTGCGGATTCTAACTGCCATAACTTAGCATTCTGTTATTCGCTTTCGCGAATTATATATGCATTTCATGTTTTTTTTAGAACTAACTATCTGAAATTGCCAAAAGCGATTTTCAATGCCTGTTTTGAGAAAAAAAATGTCATTATAAGTCTCAAATTTTCATTTTTGATACAAATTTTGCTCTTTTGCTTGCATATTTGAACAGTTATAACTTGGCGCTCTGTTATCATATTTACACGAATCAAACATGCATTTCATGTATTTCTTTGAGATCTAGTCATCCGAATGGCCATAGGCTGCTTGCGATAAATGGGTTGAGAAAAAAGGCCATTATAAGCCTTATTTTTTCATTTTGAGAAAAATCCCCTCTTTTGGTTGTGGATTCAAACCGCCAAAACTTGGCACTCTGTTTTTCACTTTTTGCAAATTATATATGCATTTCATGTATTTTTTTAGAGATATAGCCATCCAAAATTTCCAAAGGCAATTTTCGATGCCAGTTTTGAGAAAAAAGGCCATTATAATCCTCACTTTTTCATTTTTGATGCAAATTTTGTTGTTTTGGCTGCGGATTCAAACAACTATAACTTCATGCTTTGTCATCTGATTTACGCGAATCATACGGGCATTTCATGTATTTCTTTGAGGTCTAGCTATCTGAATGGCCGAAGGTAGTTTGCGACAAATGGTTTGAAGAAAAAGGCCATTATAAGCCTCATTTTTTTTTTGAGGCAAATTTTGCAATGTTTGTGGATTCAAACTGCCATAACTTGGTGCTCTATTATTCACTTTTCACGTATTTTTTTGAGATCTAGTAATCCAAAATGGCCAAAGGTGAGTTTCGATGCCTGATTTGACAAAACATAATGGGTTGTGACTCGAAAACTGGAAACACAATGGTCGATTATATATATAATATAAAACATAATGAAGTGGACCAATTTTTGAGAGTCCCATTGTTAATATAAGCCAATGCATGCTTACATTATTGGGTTAATGAAAGATCAAATGCTGATTGGGTCTAGTATAGTTGCATAATAATGACATCTTTCAATATCACTCAATTATATGTATTATGTCTTATAAAAAAAATATATATCATATTGTACATGACGTAATGTCATTAGAATAGAACATTAACATGTTACTGTACAAGTCCTATTTAAAATTTTTTCAACAATACTAAGGCCTTGTTTGGTTGGGCAACCTGTTCGTGCGGTTGCGCCACAATATAGCCCAAACCGGATGTTTTAAAAAAGCAGCTAAATGAAACTTAATGAAAAATGTTGGCTTGCTCATTTGGTCCAAATATAACATCACCCTTATTTTATAGTGTTATTATGACCATGCCACTGAGCACAATTACCAATTTCTCTCTTTAAAATTCTCAAATTTTCTTACATATGCCATATATATACAAACGCACCCTTGCATCACACATTATACAGAAAAATATTGTTTGTACAAAGAAGGTTGTTTTAAATTCTTGTCTATTTGTGCTTCCACTTCATCAAATTTAATATTAATATTATGAGAACTCTAAATAAAAAATGGATTCATCATATGATAATGTATAAACGCTTTGAAATAAGAGAGAAAAACAAATCAAATAGCTATACAGGATTGGAGTCATGTAGTGGATCCTTCTATTATCATTTATAAATGACAATGTTGTAAATAAAGCATGAAGAAAAGGTGATACTGAAACACACTTAAGCAGACACGTACACGTGTTCACTACTGTGACAAAAACTATTCAAAATAACATAATCAAATGGGAACTAAGAAATATCTGAATGTAATGCAATTTAATAGGTGGAGGTTCACCTGTTTTAAACTAAGAGGTGCAACTAAACGGGTGGAGGTTCACCATCTTAAACTAAGAGGTGCACTTAAACAGGTGAAGCATTTGAAATGGTGGTATACTGCACCACCTTAACCTACCCAAAGAAATCTTGAATGTAAGCAGTCTTTTCAGTTAAAACGGTAGTATAGTCCACCACCTAAGCCAACCCTAACCACCAATAACAAATAAGAGACAATGACTAGAATTGTACAAAATTATTTTTTTCTCAAACAATTTATGGTAGATATGTATAACAGTTAACTTATTGTAAGATCCAATATGGGATCCATAACTGAACAAGTGAAGTACAAGTTGCTAGAGCGAAAATAATTTGTGGGACTTGTTGTGAAATTGTTTCATGGGTCTGGTATAAAATGTGGCAATATGCCCTTCCAATCATATTTTGCTATATATACTATGTCTCACTAAAAAAATTATTCATATCACACATGATAGAATATTATTGGAATAAAATATTAACATGTCATTACACTGACTCATTAAAAAAATTTCTCCGCCTTAAACTAGTTGAAGCACAAATTACTAACGAGGGGAACAAATTATAACAGATCTGTGTTAGCGGCTATCTTATCATGTTATGGGTCCATCATGGGATCCACTTAAGGGTGCAACTTGGACGGACTAACCCGAGCCTAATTCAAAATTTTTAGGGCTTGGACTTCATCTTTTATTGGCATAAGTTGCAAACCGGGAATTCGAATTGTGTTTCGTAAGTTTGAGCAAGTGTATTTTATTAGTTAAGAGTTGTGTGAACTAGTTTGGTAGGAGTTTGACAATTTTCGGGCCTTTTCAAGGGTCAAAGGGCCAAATGGTCCATTTTGGGCAATTAAGTCTCTCTTTTTTGCATATGTTTCAAACTGGTTATCCGAATTGTGTTCTGTAAGCTTGAGGACATGTATTATAACATTGGTGGTGTGTGGGAAAGTTTGGTTGTCGTTTGATCATTTTTGAGCATTTTGGGCGTTCAAAGGGCCAAAAGGGGTTGTTGTGGCACTTTAGCTCCTATCTACTGCGATAATATGAGTGCCATTCAAATTGTTCATAATGATGTGTCTCATGAGTAGAAAAAATATATAAAAATTAATTGTCACTTCATCCGCCATCATCTTCTTCAGGGATCACTTCAGCTCCACTCCATTGTTTCTTATGATCAACTTGCAAACCTCTTCGCAAAATCTCATCCTCTAAGATGCTTGCAGTGATTTTATTTTCAAACTCAAGTTGATCTAAAGATGTCAAACGAGTCAGACCAGCACAACATAACCCATTATAGGAGGCCTATTAATGTTATCATGTCCTTATGTGCCGGCCCACTCCAAACCTAGTGTTCTACCATGCCATGTTGTGCCCAAGGTATACACCTTCTAATATCATTATGTTTTACTTTGTTAATTGTTATTTTAACATTTTGTTAGTTAGTTAGGTTTCTTTTGTTTGCTTTATTTTGTCAATTTTTATATTAGTTAATATTTTGTTTATCCTTGTTTGTAGACCCTAAACAACATATGTTGTTACCATAAACTACTTGCATATTGAAAGCCTTTTTGGCTGTGATACAACCTCCCAATTGCTTCACTATAAGTTCTGCTATAAAACTCAAATTCGTGTAAAACATCCCATTTGCAGCCATGGCTATTAAATTTTCATCACCTACAACTTATTTTGGTTCTGTCAACTGCTTGTGTTATAGATCTAGGGGTGATGGTGCTCAAAGATTGCAGATGACTGCTTCACAACCATACTCGTATAAATATGAACATTCTTTCTTTATAGCTCATGGAAAACTTTCTTCGCAACCATCGATTCTTCCACGGACATGATAGTAGCCTATTCAAAAAATCCATAACCTCCATTAATAGAGGCTCTGTAATTGTACTGAATCAAACCAAGCCAGGGTTCTAGATTGGAAGCTATGGTTTAATGTAATTTCTCAAACCACAAGGGTCCGTGTGTAATATCAATAAACTTGATGGGAGGTCAGTGTAATTTATCTTATTCCTTTTCTTAATTTCCTTGTGTAGCTCTAGCTCTCCTATATAAGGAGGCCTCTTATTATATATTATTCATTAATCAATATAGAGTTAGCCTTCTCTTAGACATGTCTACTCAATTTTATCAGAGACCATATTGCGAGTTTCCTTTCTTTCACTCTCATTGTGCCACGTGCCCTATTTTGGACAGCGTGGTCATGAGATACGGGCCCAAATAATTATTTTCTCAGAATTATGCAAAAATTGATGTAGTTGCATAAATCGATGTTTAAAGTTCAATGGTGATGCTTGTTTTGTCAAATTACGTCTCTAAAAATTAGCTTATTTTTGTGCCTTATTTTTAGTCTAGCTAATGTTAAAGTTTATGTGACCAATATATTGATGTATTTGTG
The DNA here is from genome assembly GCA_008638375.1 of Nyssa sinensis. Classification (NCBI taxonomy): domain Eukaryota; kingdom Viridiplantae; phylum Streptophyta; class Magnoliopsida; order Cornales; family Nyssaceae; genus Nyssa; species Nyssa sinensis. The sequence goes on along the minus strand of CM018042.1, from coordinate 17,134,410 downwards.
GTGAATTAATTAATATTATAAGTAGAGCTAAAATTCAGGGTTTACAATCAAGCATTTAATCTTGCATTGTTGGAAAAATAGGGTTACCATTTGCAACAAATTCTACATTATCTAGTTAGTAGAGTTTTGAAGAGTCATTATTTTTGAAAGGTTAGCATTAAGGGAGAAATTATCCAATGAGTGTAAGAATTTAATCCAACTAATACACATGTAGAATTACAAGCATGCATAAATTAAAGCAATGAATAATTATGCATATCTGGATCTACTGAATAATATGTATGATATTGAGAATAATTTTAAGCCTCCTTCTTGATGTTATCATCACTATGATTTGTTTGCAATAAGATGGGAAAATGCATCCCCCTCTCTTCTCTGCCTTAGGTTGCTAAGTCCAATGGAGAGATTGCAACAGTTGAGCGAGACCGGGACCAACCCTTATATTTATAACTAGAGCGCAAGTCCTAACATATAAAGGACTGTTAATAAAAGAATCCACATATATTCATAAAGTCCATACCAATGTCCTATGTCATAACATGTAGTGCACCAAGCCCAATATACCTTCAATCACAAGTAATCAATCGGGCCAATTCGGTTTACTCGCTTCAGATTAGACATTCTAATTATTAATCCAATTTTTCACAAACATCAAATAATGAGATGTATTAAGAGTGAAGAATGTGCATCATATGTAGCATTAGCAAATGCTGCACATGGTCCTTTGATGTAGACTCAACTAGTGGATACAAAACATCAACTACATAAAAATCATCCCAACTAATTCTGTTATACAGTTGTCAAAAGTGCTGAGCTATTGTGAGACCTACACTACACCAAGACCGTTAGAATAGATCAACTAAGAAGAGAATGTATACATAGTGTAGAGTGTATAAATATCGGTAACTATCTTGTAAATAATTCAATCAACATGAAATGAGAATAAGAAATTCTATCTCTCTCTGTAATCTTTTATGTACTCTCATTCCTTTACCAGCAAATCCATGAATGTCTAACTTTCAACATGGTATCTGAGCTTTTGACATAAGTCTTTAAAGATTCAACAATGGCTAACACAAATAATGCAACAGCTCCACCTCCTACAATGAATAATTCTCCTCAATGCCTCAATCTACCTCCTCTCAAACATCTATAATCACATTATAGTGAGATTAGATTCTAATAATTACATGCCATGGAAATTTTAGATCTCTGCAATTCTTGAAGCACACTCTTTAATTGGATATGTGGATGGATCACTTACCTGTCTAGACAAACACATTAGAGACGATAGAGGAATTGAAACTGCACAAATCGATCCAAATTACCTATTATGGAGAACAAATGATAAAGCTCACCTAACACTCATTAATGACACTCTATCTCCCTCAACACTCTCCTATGTCACAGGCTACAAAACATCAAGAAAGGTATGGTTGGCACTAGAAATAAGGTGTTCCTCATCCTCTAGATCTAGTATTCTGCAGTTAAGTCAAAACTACACATGATCACCAAAAACTCAGACTCAATGACACTTATATTCAAAAGATCAAGGAAGTTAGAGATAACCTAATAGTAGTTTCTGTTATAATTAAAAATGAGGACATCCTGATCCATATTCTAAATGGACCACCATCTAACAATGGCTTCAAGACCTCAATCAGAAAAAGGTCACAAAACCTAAGTCTAGAAGAAGTTCATTCATTTCTCAAGATAGAGGAACAAATTCTTGAATCTACTGCAAGGCACACCAATAGCTATCTCAGTGCCTGCAACAATGGCTATAACTTCCTCTAATACAAGATCAATTCCCAAATAATAGAGGCTCTAGCTCTGTAAATAGAGGAAGAGGTGGATACAGATGAGGAAATAGAGGAGGAAGACGCTATGGAAGAAACAACTCACTATTCTCGCATGGATTTAACAATCAATTCTCTGTAAATAACAGACAGCCAAATCAGTTTTATAATAAGCCACCTTAGAATCAAGCTTACAGCCATATTCCCAACCTCAACAACATAGTTTGACAGATTTATGGAAGAACAAACCACATAACTCTTGACTGCTATCACAAGATGGACTATTCCTATCAAGGAAGACCACCACCATCAAGACTCACAGTAATGACAACTGCAACCAATATGCACACTGTTGATCATAACACAGACATAAATCACACTAACTGGCTAACTGACACAGGTGTAACTCACCACATGACCTTAGATCTTACAAATTTGGCTATCTTTATTAAATACCAAAGAACAGACAGAATCACAATAGGTAATGGAAAAGGTCTACACATCACCTATACAGGCCAATCTAGTTTCAACACAAGCCACCAGTAGTTCAAGCTCAAAGATGTGTTGTGTGTCCCATTCATAGCATCAAACTTAATATAAGTACATAACTTCTGTCAAAATAACAATTGCATTTTATTTTTGATTCTAATGCATTCTATATCTAGGACAAGTCTTTTAAAAAGATCATCTACCAGGGGCACAATAGAGATGGACTCTATCCCATCTCCATCATCTCAGATATCATGCCACAATCCTCAATAACTCAAGCAACACCAAACAACTCAACACTTAGCTAATCTAGGCCAGAAGGTTTCCTCAACTCTATGGCAAATCAGGCTTGGTCATCCATCCAACTCAACCCTATAAAGACTCTTAGCCACATCTTCTATTGGCTTAGTCCATCCTAAACAGAACTTTCAACCAGTTGTCTCTTAACACTGTCTTTATGAAAAATGTCTAGACTACCATTTTGCCACCTAGAGACGTCCAACACATCTCCACTTCAGCTCATCCACATATATGTTTGGGGCCCTGTACCACATACCTCGTATGATGGTTATCTCTACTATGTTTCCTTTATTGATGACTTTACTAGATGCACTTGGCTATATCCAATTGCTAAGAAATTAGATATATTTCCTACTTTCACAAAATACAAAGCTTATGTTGAAAACATGTTCTCCACAAACATCAAAACTCTAAGGTTAGATAGAGGAGGAGAATATAGCAAGGGAGAATATATTGCATTCCTAGCTCATAGTGGGATATTACACCAAAAGTCATGTCCACACACCTCTCAACAAAATGGAGTAGCTGAGAGGAAACACAGACATAAAGTTGAAACATGGCTCACTTTCCTTTCCAAGGCTGCCTTACCTCCACAATTCTGGTTTGCAGCATTTACCACAACAATATACCTTATCAACATATTACCCTCCCAAAGCATAGACTACAATATCCCCTATCAAAAACTATACCACTGCTCTGCCTGATTACTCTACCCTTAAAACTTTTGGTTATGCATGTTACCCCCATATCAAAACCATATAACACCAATAAACTTCAACCCAAAATAGCTCAATGTATCTTCTTAGGTTACAATCTAAACCACAAACATTATATGTGTCTCAAAACCTCTACGAACAGAGTCTATGTCTCAAGACTTGTTGTCTTTGATGAAGACTACTTCCCTTACACTTTCACAATCGTTGCCAATTAATCCTCTCATTTGCCTTATCAACTACATCACTGGCTCACCCTATCTTCATCTATTTTAGGTCCTTATCCTTCAGCAACTATCCATGATATTTAGTCAATCCCACCCCCACCTCCACAACTTCTAACCTCATTATACCTATACCACCATATCCAACACCTCAACTACTCTATAATTTAGCCCCTCCAACATCAGCACCACTACTTTCACCACCAATGACTAGCCTACTTATCTTGAATACCCCCCTTAGTTCAAAAAATACAGTATCAACTTCATTTGAACCTCCACTAGCCGTTACTCAACATCCAATGCAAACCAAATCTAAATCCTGGTATTTCTAAAAAGAAAACTCTCCTTGCAGCCTCCACTGAACCTTCTGAGCCCATTTGTTTCATCGAAGTTAACAAGCACCCTAAGTGGAGGCAATCTATGGCAATGGAATTTGCTACCTTACATAAACAGGGCACTTGGTCCTTAGTTCCACTACCATTACACAAGAACCTTATAGGTTGCAAATGGGTGTATAAACTAAAATACAATGCAAATGGATCAATATCCAAACACAAAGCAAGACTTGTTGCTAAGGGTTTCCATCAAGAAGCTGGCCTGGACTATGAGAAAACTTTCAGCCTAGTGGTCAAGCATACCACTGTTAGACTTATTCTTGCTTTTGCAACCCAATTCAACTCGCCATTAAGGCAACTTGATGTAAAGAATGCCTTCTTACATGGCTTCTTGAATGAAGAGGTCTACATGACCCAATCCCAAGGGTTCATTGACTCCATTGCCCCAAACCTAGTGTTCAAATGGCATAAATCTCTCTATGGCCTAAAATACTCTCTTAGAGCCTGGTTTGATAGCTTCGCATCTCATATTCTCTCATTAGACTTTCATCAATTTATAGCTAACCCATTCCTGTTCATCAAAATCTCTAGTCCCTCCATCACCATTCTTCTCCTTTATGTTGATGACATCATACTGACTGGCACCAACCTTGGATATATTCTAACACTAATCTCCCAACTCCAAACTACCTTTGACATGAAATACCCCTTCATTATTTCTTAGGTCTTGAAATCACCCAAACCAACTCTGGTATTCACATGAGCCAACAAAAATAACTAAAAAAGCTCCTACTGAAGGCTAATATGGCTGAGTGTAAACCTTGTCGCACACCCTATCACTCATCCACTAAACTCTCCACTACAGCTGGTACCTCATTCTTGGTCCTTACCTTTTATAAATCAATTATTGGGTCTCTGTAGTACTTAACCGTTCACCAAGCATGATATTACCTTTATAATCAATAATGTTTGCCAATATATGTATAACCATACAACTGTTAAAAGAATACTAAGATATTTACAAGGTACCACTACCTTGGGAATGCTATACAAAGCTGGGAAACTAAATATACATGGCTATGCAAATGCTGATTGGCCAGGAGACCTCATCGATAGAAGATCAACAACTAGGTTTGTTATCTTTTTAGGATCCAATCCTATCACTTGGGGAGCCAAAAAATAACCAATTGTGGCTAAATCCTCAACTAAAGCTGAATATAAGGCCATGGCTAACACAATTGCTTAAATTTCTTGGCTAAAGATGTTTCTCCATGACTTACACCTCTTTCTTACCACTACACCCCTACTATCTTGTGACAATATTTCAGCTCTTGCCTTGGCCTCAAATCCCGTCTTTCATGCAAGAACCAAACATATTGAAATAGACTATCACTATGTAAGAGAATAGGTCATAAGAAACTTCTTTTTGTGGCCCTACATCCTCACAGAAGATCAAGTTGTAGACCTATTTACCAAAGGCCTGTCAATTGCTAGATTCCACTACCTCATCACCAAACTGATGCTCACCTCTTTTCCCATCAATCTGAGGGGGCCTGTTAAAAGTGAATAATCAACAATATATGTAGCATCAGTACATGTTGCACATGGTCCCTTGATGCAAACCCAACCAGTGGATACAAAACACCAACTTCATAACAATCCTCCTAACCAATTCTGTTATACAGCTAGCTGTTAAGAGTACTGAGCTATTATGAGACTAGCACTACACCAAGACAATTATAATAGATTAGCTGAGAAGAGAATATATAAGCAGTGTAGAGTGTATAACTATTTGTAACTATCCTGTAAAGAATTCAATCAACATGAAATAAGAATAAGCAATTCTATCTCTCTTTTCTCTCTCTGTAATCTTCTATATACTCTTATTCCTTCATTCAGCAAATCCATGAATGTCTGACTTTTAACAATATGCTAGCCCATTTTAATAAAAATCTTACTGTGAGACCATCACTCCATGTCATTTTCAGATGTGGAGTGATGGTATCTCACAAACTCTTCAAGTTTTTTAATTTAATGGGAAGTTAATTGCCAATAATTGTGAAAAAAATTTAAAATTTTTGTGAGACACTCTCACACCACATTGGATAGTTACGTGGAGTGACAGTCTTATTGATAATTTCTCGTGTTTATGTAAGTTTTTTTAGGTAATGTTAGTCCTTCGTGGATTTGGCATAGTATTTTGGAGGGCTTTTTAAGATACTTTCTATAGATGTTCGTTGAAGAATGGGATTGAGATTGTAGATCCATCTTTAGCAAGATCCTTGGCTTCTTAGGACACTTTTTTTTAAAGCCTTCGTGCTTTATTGTATTAATTCTAGTCAGGTTCGCTCATACTTTATTGATGTTGAGTATGTGAGATGGAAGGAAGATTAATTTGTAGGCAGCACTCATGTTGATTTTATTATTCTATAGATTTGGCATCATTATCAAAATGGTATCTATTCAGTGAAATATGGGTATTTATTGGCAAAGAAGTTGGCTTGTAATAGGGGGATTGAGGTAATATATCAAGGGAAGAGTAGTAATCGAGAACGCTTACCTTTTTCTAGAAAATGTTATGGTGGCTCTTTGTTTAGCCAAAGTTATGACTTTGTACGTATACGAAAGTTTTGGTGGGAAATTTTTCCCAGTAAGTGTTAACCTTCTAAAAAGTGTATTTCAGTTGATGTGATCTTCCATTATTGCATTTCTGTATTTAATGTTTTGGTTGTAATGTGATATAATGGAGTCAGTAAGAGGAAAAATTATTCAGTGACATTATTCTACATCATTATCTAATGTGGTGTGACGATCTCTCACAAATTTTATTGTTTTTTCACAATTTATGACAAATATATTTTCTATAATTTAGAAAAGTTATAGAATTTATGAGAAAAATTCCTACCATAACAAATAATAATGTGTAATGATTGTCCTAACTAATAACTTCTCTAATAAGAGATATAAATTCAATGGGAATTATGTTGTTGATGTAGGCTATAAGGCTCTGACCATATGTAATTTGATTTATTTTATTTTATTTACAAACATAAGAAAATAGGAACATTGATTTATTATCGGAGCTTTATTTTCTTTTATTTCAGCTATATATCATTAATTTTTTCTTACCTTTCTATATTACCAATGGAAATAATCTCTCCTTAATCAAAAAAAAGTCACATGCCACTAATTGATTTTTTTTTTTCTCACCATTTTGTATTATTGCTTACATCTATGTCTATTGATATGCCCAAAATGATATGGACTTATTTGGGTTTGAGATTCGAAAATTTTTAGGTATTTAGGAGGGAGGGAGGGAGAGTACTAGATCGATTCGAGTGTGCTGAATATTTGGACTTATATACTAATAAAAGTGTATGTCACCAATATTTCACCTAAATGTCAAAACAGTGTCATTTTAATAAACATAATATTTAGCGAAACATGAACATGCATGCATCGCTGGAAGTTTTGAGTATTAGTGACGCGTGCATGCGTTACTAATAAGCCCCCGTGCATTGCCAAAAGTATCATACTAATAATTATGCATTGAAAATGTGATTTTTTTTTTACCCTTTTAGCCTGTGCATCGCTAAAACACACTATTAGCGACGCTTTTTTGTGCGTCACTAATAGTTGCATCACTAAAATGGTTATTCTTGTAGTGCAAGGAGATTGGGACTTGTGAACATCAAAGTGGCATACAATCTTGACCCCTGATTTAGAACTGATCAAGTCGTGAGGCTAGGATCAATTCGTCAATAATCTTTGCCCTCGATCGCACTGATGTTTGAGCTCAGAACATTGAAGGCTCTGTATAGGCCAAAAGACATTGTTAGTAGTCCAACTAAACTTACAGATTTGAACCTCTCTTAGAATCTGACAAGGTACTAATTTCATACCTATTTGATTGATATCATGATCTCAATAATTATTCGACAGAGAATCTTATAATAAGGAACAAGGTATGCACTAAAACACAACAGTTCAATCTTGATTACTCTTAGAGCAATTTTTTCCCTTCTTTAAGTTGATCATCGGAGTGGTTGTTGTTCGGAACCTCTCCGATGATCCTTATCTTTGATTATTTTGTAGGAACTGTCCTCGATAACTTTAACTGTTGATCTATTCGATATTAGCTTTTTACCACAACATCTATAATTTTTGCCTTGTTCTAAAAGGTTACTAAGTTAAAAATTTAGTAGAAGTGACACAAAAGAGTGAAAAACGGCCAATGACATGTAGTACTACCCTTCAATAATTTTTTAAAAGCAAAACACTAATCACATACATTCATATAAGTAATGAATGTTCTAAAAATAATGTTATTCTATCTAAAGTCCCCCCCGCTCAAAAAAAAAAAGGGGGCTCAAATCTTTGGCCATATTGCAGGAAATTAGAGTTGAGACAACCATAAAGACAATTGCTGAATTCTCAAGCATAGATATTGACCAGAAGAATCTTATGTACGTATATAGGACACATCAAGGACTTAAAATGGTTCTTTTCCGTATCATTTCCTTATAAAAAAATGCCATCCCAATTACCTGTTGACAACAATTTTTCTTGCAGCCCCGTTCCTTCCAAAGATCCACTTGTTAACAAGTTCACATATACATACAAACACAAACAACTCATATCGTTGTTATTTAGGCTTCACCCTAAACAAAACCTCATTCGTCCTCCCTCTAAAAACTCCTCTCTCTCATATGCTGGAACATAGTGCCCAAGACCTAACAAAGAATAAACCAATTCTTTTTGTGCTTAACTTGTGTTTACCTCCTATTTTCTCCATTTTAGCATCTCTCTCTCTCTCTCTCTCTCTCTCTCTCTCTCTCTCTCTCTTTTTATCATCATGCAGAGGCGGCTCCGGCAAGTTTTCACGTCTGTAAGAGAGCACAGTTGTGTCCTTTGCGCGAAGATCACAAACATGGGAGGGTTTTGTGACCTTCATCTTATAATTGTAAAAGCAACCTGTCCGGATGACCTACCCTTGCGGGATATATATGTTCATGAGCTCTTGAAGATCTTCTCCATTTCACCATCCTCATTTCGGGCCTTTTCACTCAGCTTCACTCGCCGGTTTGGCAACACACATTGCTGGCGAGTTGCACTCAAGTGTCTAGTTCTCCTTCACCGCTTGCTCCGATCATTACCCGATAACAGCCCCTTTCGACTTGAACTCCTACGGGCTCGATCCAACGGATTGTTGTCTCTCTACCCATGTCACTTCCGGGACAGATCATCATCCAATTCTGAAGATTACACCATTTTTATCAGATCATATGCTCATCTACTTGACGAAGCTCTTGGTTGCTTGTCCATAGACAGTAAGGAAAAGGGGGAAGAAGAGCTGCCAGAGAGCTTACAGGACAAGATGAAAGAAGTGGGTCCAATGCTTGAAGTCTTGTCACAACTTCAAAGTCTCATTGACAGAGTCATGGACTGCCGGCCAACTGGGGCAGCTGCTCGAAGTTTTGTCGCCCGATCGGCCATGAAATATATAATTCGAGATAGCTTCACATGTTACACAGCCTTCAGAAAGGAGATCGTTTTCGTTTTGGATAATCTCTTTCAGTTGCCATATCGGAGCTGTGTTGCAGCCTTCAGCATCTACAAGAAGGAAGCGTTGCAAGCTAATCAAATTTGCGAGTTCTACGATTGGTGTAGGTCTATGGGGTTGTGTGGACCATATGAATATCCATTTGTTGATCGAATTCCACAAATACAGATCCAAGCTCTCGAGACATTTGTCAATGGAATGTGGCAGTTAACCGACACATCTTCATCAACAGCATCACCCTTAACATCGATGGAGTCGCCACTGAGTTTAACAGAAGATGACAGTGGCAAACAACTGGTTGTGTCTGAAATAATTGCTAGCAATAACTGGGTAAAATTCGAGGAAAATGTCATCTCCAAAAGAATGGTGAAGGATGAGGAAGAGGAGCCATTAATTCAGTTGGAAGATAGTGATGATGGTAGTTGGGAGGCCCTTCTAGAAGCTTCCATTAGTCAGTCATATGTAACTTCTAAAAACTTCTTCTTTCATCCTTATGGCTGTGGCTACCGATACGGATATGAAAATAGTATGGTAGAAGGACAACAAAACGAGGCGAATGGATGGCAGATGCAAATATACAATCCTTATACTTCGAACCCTTTCTATCTTTCACAAAACATGGCTCATTACTCTGGATCATTTGCAAGTAACCCTACTTATCCATGGGGTCTTTAATGCTTGGAAAAGTTCAGATTTCGATGAAGGATCAGGCAATTGACTTCTTTTTTTTTTTTTCTTTTTTTGTAGAAATAAGGATTCTTATAGCATTTGTGGCCTTAGCTAGGTTTCAATAATTTTTTTTGTGATCATATGAATGTTGTTATATTTCTGGATGATAGTGTGTGTGTGTGTGTGTGTGTATGTAATTTCATTTGTTTCTAAGCCATTTTTGACCTTTGTGCTGTGTCTTGCCATTTGGTAGGATAGTGTTCTTGGAGATGGAGAAGTTGTTGATGCTTGATCTAGGAAAATGAGTTAAAATAGAAATTTTATATTGAGGTCCCATCCAGAATAATGTGGCAGTAGTATAGTTGAACTAAACGAAACTCTAATTAATGGTCCTCAGTTGTAAAGTGATTTGAAGAATCATTCTACATGGATTTCTCTAACTACAAATTCTATTTGTATAGTATAATCATCATCAATGCTCTTTTTCACATTTTTTTCTTGTTATATGTATTTTGAGGAGATTTTTAAGCAGTTCCAATTTCATTCCAGCTTTCCCTTACAAAAGAGGTTTGGATGCTTGCATGTTGGATAGATATAAAAAGGTTAATGTTTTGAACGAGTGAAATGATGTTGAAGTATAATTAATATTTAATAAGTTAATAAACTCATTTTGTTATTTGATGGATAATTAATAATTCTATTATCTAATAACTAATTTTTTTTAGAATTTTTTTATAATATTAATTACTAGAGAGATAAAATAGTTACATATATGTACTTACACACACACACACATATATATATATATATATATATATATATATATTATTTATGACATATTTTGGCAATTATATTTATTAATTGTATATAATTGAAGTCAAAAGTATTGTTAGTGAGAAAACTTATGCATAAAAAAATGTAACTTTTTTTATTTCAAAAAAACATTAAGAGTTTTTTATGTTTTAATTAAGTTAAGCATTATTTATATTTTTTGTGAAATGCTAAAATTTCCTTATAAGATCGAACTTCTTTTTGTGTTGAAAATTATTTACATATAAAAAATACTTATTTGTTAATGAAAGTATGAAAAAATTTTATAATTAATAAATTTTTTATAAATTTAATAATGAATAAATTTTGTATCTCCCGATGATCGAGTATAATATATATTTTTCTTAACTAATGGAATTAGCTTAATTGTTAAAATTTTTTTTGAAGACTAAAAAAATTAATTATATCCTAACTCAACTGGTAAAGTCTCGATAATAAAAGATTATATTTTTAAAAAGTCATAAAAGACCCTTGATTGACACATTTCGATCATGATAATGTGTGTGCGTGTGTGTGTATATATAATGAATCAATGTAACTTTTCATAAGTTAGAATTGTTTTGCTGTTCGAGATATATGTTGATACTTCTTCACGCAAGTAATTATTCATATTGTTCACAATTAAATCCATATTGTTCCCGCCCAAAAAAGAAAAAGTAGCTCTCCTATTCACTATCTAAGAATGGAAAAAATTATGTGATAAAATAATATAGAGAAGAACAAAGCTTGGCTCCAAATCAGGTAGGAGGAACCTCCTCCTATTCACGTACGTGTCATAATCTTAATAAACCACGTATGCACTCACGCGTATATCATGTGACTATTTAGTTTTAACAAAAAAATAAAAAACTAAATAAATCAAAAGGCACATGTGCAGTGCCTGTGAATGCATACGTAATTTACTAAGATTGTTACACGTATACGGGTAGAAGAAGGTTCCTCTTACCTGGGTTGGAGCCAAGCATTATCCTATGGAAAAATTTAGTAGTCATGCAAATCATTTTTACATAGGAAAAATTAGCAATAAGTCCCTTGGATAGACAATTTGGGAGCATGGATTGAGGGCCAATCTTTTTAACATTTTAAGTCCAACTATACTTGACTTTGTTTAAGACCAAGAACACACTTTGATGAGCTATCATTGATGTATTTTTAATGACAGTTTTGCCCTTATAAGAAGAATATAAGGTTGCAGTTTCTTTGTTTTCTCGATGAACAACCTCTTGTCCCTCTTGTTGCGTTCAGATCTTATCTAGCATGATGAACATGATCATTGTCGGAGATTACTTTCGTCACCATCTTTGTCGTCGACACCGCAACGATCTCTCAATCAATCTATGCGGTCACCTCTCGTTGTTATCGAACACTATCCGATTTTAATAAGATGAGATCCCCTTTAATAGAATTGTCCAATATGAGTTAGAAAGGATCTAATCTTATTAAATTCGGAGACAAGTTCCATTTTTGAAGAGTAAAGTGCTCAGATGTGATCTAACTTGTTTATTGGCACCAACTATAAGCTTTCTCTTTGCGAAGATGGATTTCTACCATATCATTGATCTGTATTTTCAATCCTTTTTTATATGAAATCTCAATCTTTAGTGCACCAAGGAATCACATCACATGAGAGGTGTTTTCATAAGGCAAGAGGTGAAGGAAAGTTTTTGAAAATAGTGAAACTTCACTATCCACGAAAATAGTAAAATTTAACTATTTCGCCAGACAGTAAAAGTTTACTATTAGTTAATCATGTTTATATATGTGTAACAATTTTATTCTTTTCAAATAATTTGTGCATTTGCAATTTACCAAGTGAAAATGCTTGTTTTTATAAAAATTAAAAATAAAAAAAATATGACAATAAAATTCAAACAATATGAAATTTAACTATTTCCTCAAAACAACAAAATTTTATTGTTTCCTTAGACTAAATTTTGTTAATTGTTCAATTAGAAACATTAGGTATTTGAATTGTTCTTTTAGAAGTTTAGGTCATATAGGGTTTTGACGTATTTTTATGTTTATCCACTTTATGGAAATTATGAATCAAAATAGTGAAATTTCATTGTTTTGACTTGTTTCTTTTGCATCTTTTTTGTTAATTGTTTTGTTTTTAGCTATCTAGACTTTGTTTTGAAGTTAATACTAATAGTTTTTTATTTGGAAAACAATCATCTTATTTTTTCTATCTATTTTTCTCATGAAAATAATGGAATTCACTGCCCCCTAGTAAAATAGTGAAATTTTATTGTTTTCTTGGATGGAATTTCATTTTCTATTGCGTTTAAAAAAAATGATATTTTATATGGATCTTGTTTGATAGATCTCAATTTGTAGAGTTTAACTATATTAATTTTTGATAGACCCTATGTATATCTAGATATGAGAACCTTGACCTAGAGGAGTGTGAATATGTCAACTTGCAAATTAAAATTTTCTTAATCAAGCATCAATTACGCAACAATGATTAAAATTCGCACTTTAATTAAGTGAAGCTTATGTTCAAGTGCGTGCAATCACAAATCAGTGCGAATTATCAATTAAAGTAATAAATCAATAATAATAAAAATAAGAATGAACACAACGATTTTTGTTAACGAGAAAACTACCACAGATCAAATGAATTTGCTTCAGAAAACCCCGAGACACTGACCCAGATGTTGAATCCACTAGAAAAGCTTTGATAATTACAAACGCAACAAACACAACGACTTAGTTCCTTAAGCCTTGTTCTTGCACTGAATCTCCTTTATCTCAAATCCATAGACGCTCTTCAAGTAGATTTTCGCTTCGAATCCACGAATGGAACACTTCAGTCACAAACTACAAATCTTCACGCAACCTCGAACTTTACTGATTGAACACAGCTTAAACTTCACAAACTTGTACTTCAATGGTGAAGAAGAATATATGATAAGGGTTCTTAAATCAATAGGTCATAGATGTGAATAATCATGAATATGCCCACTAAGACTTTTATAGCCAAAAGTCCTATAATTTTCGTGGAAAAGCCTTTTTATAATCTAGAGTAAATCACAAGGAATCCTTATAAAAATTGAACATAGTTCGCATGTATTCTCGAAGTTCATTTGAACGAGATATAATAGTAAAACTCGTAAGGAACTCTCTGTCGTAGTTGTTCGAATGAGAGCGAACGAAGATATGTAATGTTAGCCATTATCTTGGTCGTTCGAACGAGTCTTAATGAAGTCAAGGCTCGTTCGAACGAGTGGGGGTAGTAACCTCATTCGTATGACAATTACAAATGTAAAAAGGTTAAAAAGAAAATAGATTTTTCTGTAAAATCAATATTAACCTTAAAACATATTTTAAACACACTTATGATTTGAAAATATTTTATAAACTGAATAAAGCGTGTGTGTGAATCCATGGTCTGTTTAATTCAATAAAATATACATGTCTACCATTGTTACCATCAATGACTTGAAGAATCTTCATGACCTTTGAATTGCAGTGATTATCACAAGGCTTAAGAATCATAACTTGAATTAAATATAACTCAATAGTTTTGTCAAACACAAATTAGCCAATACTCAAATAGACTAAAATTCCTAACAATTTTATTAAAAACTGATTTGTAGTTTATTAGTTATTGAATTTTGAAATTTGAAATTTTTTTGTTGAATCTCTAGCGAAATTCATGGAAATTTTGTTATAGCGTGGTATTTTAGGTATAAAATAATTGAGGGACTTTTAGTGTTAAAGTGTTTGGCATTGGAACTGTTCCCAATTTTGAAGTTATTCATGGAGCCATGGCCGAAGTACCTTTTTAAATATGTGACAAGAATAATGTCATGATAATGCTCTAATTTAAAATATATCTTATATGCCAAAAATTTAACTTGTATTATTATTACAATTTTTCATTATACCTTACCATTGAATTTTTCCCCTAAATTGAGCTTATTTGAGACATAACATAAATAATAAAGAACTGTAGATGAGTTTTACTATAGTACTGTGTTTGACTATGTGAAATCTACTAGGTCTTTAATGTAAATTAATATATATATACATGCTAGCGTTGTCCCGTGCTATGCACGGGTTGTTACTAAATAAAATTTAATTATAATAAATAAATTTATAATTATATTTTTGATAAATGAAAATAAGAAGCTAATAAATCATCATAAATTTATGCCCAATCAATAAGAAGCTAATGACAATAATTACATTATTGTGTGATTCTAAAATTAAATCATGATATAATTTAATTATAAGAAATCTACACCATTTTTTATCTCCTTTCTCTTTAATTTTATTTTTTACAATTATTTCTCAATTGATGTGCTTGAAATATCACAAATTAGATTTTGAGCAAGAGGATTGTGAACTGAAAAATATTAATTTAATTTTAAACACATTCTCTAATTATTCGGCTACATCTCTATCCTCTCAAATAATTTCATCCAGATACCACAAGTATTTAAAACCTAATCCAAATAAATATTGAATCCAACTTAAAAATATTGTGCGAAATTTGAATGATTTCCGAAAAATATACATTAAAACCAATAGATCACATTCTGTCTCATAATTGGAACCTTAAATGGATAGTTGAGATTGAATTAGATCATGATTTAATCCATCTAGAGTCCAACCCTGAATAGGAAGGTCAATCCTTTGGATTTTCTAGATAATTTTTTTTTTTCTTCAGATTTCTTACTTTTTTTATATAGGATTCTTATTTTTGTCAATCTTCCTTTTAATTATTTCATTTTAAGATTCTAAAGATTTCTCCAACAATTTTATAACTACAATATCAAAAATTAGCTTCAATGAAAACTAAATACTAACTTCATAAGCCTAATTTTGAATAAAATGCATACACTCTTATCTAATAATATTACAAAAGAAGGAAAAAATTGAAGAAGTAAAAAAATATTAAATGTGCTTCAGTAGATTTGGAGGGGCAATTACAACTGTGGCACAATCACTTATATCAGATGATTTTTCACATGAACAAATTCTAGAATAGGCAATTACTGGTACAGTCATCTCCATTACAGCAAATCTTCTTACAAGATATTCTAACCTGGAGATGCGGCAATGCCAACCGAGCAATTTGGTTGTGCCAATCTTCACACCTAATTCCACAACTTGCCACTCCCAAATTTCTCACCCCTAATGTGGCATTGGACGCTGCCAACCTAAAGTCCCACCGGATGTCCTTTAGGCTTCAACCATAATTCTTAAGAAAATCATCAAACAATCAAAATAAAAAAAAATTCAAAGCTTTATACACATAACAGGTGAAACAAACAAATAAAAATAGGAGATTAAATCAATAGAATAAGTTAAAAACTGAAAATAAGTATAAAAAAAAAAGAAAATCACACATCTCTGACTATGTAGCACGTTGTATAGAGAGGAGGGAAGGGAGAGAGGTTCCTTCTAGAGAGACTTATCTTGTCATAGGATAAGAGTGAATCGTTAGCAGCTATGAAAATTTAAAATTGAATAAGATAATAGTGAATAATTTAAAACTGAATACCATAATAGTGAATAATTGACAACTGTGAAAATTTAAAACAGAATAAGATAGAGGGATAGAGATGTGGGAGTTAAAAGAGGGGTTTGGGAGAGAGAATAGCGGAGAGAGAGATGTGGGAATAAAGTTGATGAGATATTGGAGATAAAGATAGTAGGGATATTAGGTTATCAACTTAGTGGCTAGTTACAAAGTCATTATTAATTTTATGTATTATTAATTAATAAAAATTGGAATAAGAGAAAATTAAATTAATTAAATTTAGAATTTGAGAGAGGAAAGTGCAAATAGATTAAGATTTCTAGAAAGTCTAGAATGAAGGAAAAGGAAGAAAAATAGGAAAGGAGCAAAATTAAGCTGCCACATAGGATTTTAAATTAAAACAAAATAGAGAAAGTGTCACGTGGAACTACATTTCAAAAGAGTATGTAGATATATATATATATATATATATATATATATTCTCACTTTCCTTAATTTTATATTGGAGTCATTGCTTCCCTTAATCTATTTGCCTTTTATACTAGAGTTTTTACATGAGAAATTTTGGCTTCAATCAGGTCAATGTAAACCCAACAAATGATATATTTTCATATGATAAAATGTTACTTTTTTTGTCTTCTAAAAGTTAAATGGTTTGTCCAAATAACAAAATATTATTCGTCTGTCCTATGCAAAACTTCACCTCTTACTTATCCATATTCTATATAGGATTCTTTACTTACACCTTTATTTTAGATCTTTACTAACGTAGCACAAAAACATGAAAAAAGAATTAAATACGACGAATTCATTGAAAATCAAGTAAGACGGGAATTACTCACCCAACAAAAGAAAATTCTTTAAATTTGAAACTATATATATTATTGAAAAACTATTTAATAAGAATATATTACATCATATTTATAGAATTAAAATACTACTAATTTGAATAGCAAACTATTAAACCGTCCCATATTAAAAGTCCCTTTTTGAAAAATTAACTTTTTAACGGGACATGTATTTAATGTTTTCACACTTGAGTAGATAGTGTAATTTTACAATACTAATCTTCTTTCACACTTAGTTATTACAATACATCAAATTGATAAGAAGGATAATTTGAAAACTTCACAATAGTTTATGCATTGACTTTTTAAATTGAACTTTTATTTTGGGAGATGAAAAAAGGGAATAAGTGACTCTTAATTTGTGACAAAGGAAGTACTAGTCCTAATAAAATTAGAAAAATATAAAAATAGGGAAATTTAGAATAAATTAAAATAAGGGCGTTTTGAAAAACTAGAAACTAGATAAAATAAGAAAAATATAGTCCACACCCGACAATCCATTCCAAATTTACTACGTAAAGTAATTGCAAATCTAAAACTAACTATAAAGGGAAAATTGCATTAATCATCTCTAAATTTATGACAATTATACTGACATTCCTTGAAATTTCTGAAATTACACTGACCTCCCATACTTTACAAAATAATATACAGATACCTTTCTCCTGTCAATTTTTTTTTTCCAAAATGACGAAACTATCCATTTTATTTATTTATTTTTATAAATTTTTCTAAATTTGACCAATTTATTCTAACTTTTTAAAGTTTTTTTTAATTTTTTTATTTAAAAATAAATCTCAGGTAAATAACTTATTTTTATTTTATTTAAAAATAAATTAAAGGTTTTTATCAATATTTATTTGAAAAAAAATTGGTCAAGATTTAAAAAATTGAAAAAAAAAAATATGAAAGAAGTAGTTTTGTCACTTTGAAGAAAAAAATTGACTAGAGGAAGGTTATAAAGTAAGAGAAGTCACAACAATTTCAAAAATTTCAAGGAAGGTCAGTGTAATTGTCATTAACCTTAGAAAATGTCATTATAATTTACCCTACTACAACTAATAAAAAAAATCTAATTATATCAAATTAAAGGCTCAAACAAAAGAATTTGGCATAGAAACTGAAAAGTTAGATAGTTTCAAGTCTAGTTTGAAGGCTGTCTCAAATCAAAATAGAGTGATTTCAGAGATATAGGTAGGTGGAGGTGATCATTTTTACTTAAAAAATTAGTTCCCATTTAAACTGCTAACATTCCCACGGCTCTAAGAAGTCTACCGTCACCCTGTTCTACATCATTTAGCTACCCGTTAGTATACATAATTATTCACTCTCCTCTCATTCTTTCTTGCTCTCTTCTTCTTGTCATATCTGATGAAAATGGAATCCGAAAAATACTTTTTACATGCATTTGAACTAATACGCGGTTAAATGCTAAGTTCCAATTTCAAGGCGAGGATTCCATGCTTCCAAATGCAGCATAAGCATACTTAACGATTCATGATGCACGATTCATGATGCATTAAAAAACTATACTACTTACCTTTAAATAAAAAAATAAAAATGATTCATTCAAAAAAGTACTGGATATCTTCATCACTCTCTTCCGCATTGTTCCAAACCTTCTTACACTGGTGACAGCTGAGAATCATCAAATGGATTTTAGCAGTCTGTTTTCATTTCAAGAGGTCACTGTAGATAATTATCACCCTCAAGTTTGTGCATGGAGGACATGCCAACATTGGCTAGGCTAGCTGTTTGATTTTTATTTTATTTATATTTTCCTGGCTTGCTCTTGGGAGTCTTTACATAATTATCAATTTATCCCTTTATTAATTACAAATGGCACCTAAAATTTTAAATAAGCCACATGCATTGCCGTTCCGCATTACACCTAAAATTGATCACAAGGCTTAAGCACCATGATTTGAATTAAATACAACTCAATAATTTTATCAAACACAAATTAGCTAATACTCAAATAGACTGAAATTCTTAACAATTTTATTAAAAATTAATTTATAATTTATTAGTTATTGAATTTTAAAGTTTGAAATTTTTTGTTGAATCCCCAGCGAAATTCATGGCAATTTTGTTATAGCGTGGTATTTTAGGTATAAAATAATTGAGGACTTTTGGGGTTAAAGTGTTTGGCATTGGACCCGCTCCAAATTTTGAAGTTATTTTGTTGAATCCCCAGCGAAATTCATGGCAATTTTGTTATAGCGTGGTATTTTAGGTATAAAATAATTGAGGACTTTTGGGGTTAAAGTGTTTGGCATTGGACCCGCTCCAAATTTTGAAGTTATTTGCGGAGCTGTGGCCGAAGTACCTTTTTAAATATCATGATGATACTTTAATTTAAAATATATCTTATATGTCAAAATTTAATTTGTATTATTATTACAGATTTTCATTCTACCTTACCATTGAATTTCCCCCCTAAAATGAGCTTATTTGAGACATAACATATATAATGAAGAACTGTACGTGAGTTTTACTATAGTACTGTGTTTGACTATGTGAAATCTATTAGGTCTTTAATGTAAATTAATATATATATATATATATATATATAACATACATACTAGCATTGTCCCTTGCTATGCACATGTTGTTACTAAATAAAATTTAATTATAATAAATAAATTTATAATTATATTTTTTAATAAATGACAATAAGAAGCCAATAGATCATCATAAATTTCTGCTCGATCAATAAGAAGCTAATGACAATAATTATATTATAGTGTGATTCTAAAATTATATCATGATATTTAATTATAAAAAATCTACACATCATTTTTTATCACCTTTTTCTTTAATTTTATTTTTTACAATTATTTCTCAATTGATGTGCTTGAAATATCACAAATTAGATTTTGATCAAGAGGATTGTAAACTGAAAAATATTAATTTAATTTTAAACACATTCTCTAATTATTCGGCTACATCTCTATCCTCTCAAATAATTTCATCCAAATACCCTAAGTATTTAAAACCTAATCCAAATAAATATTGAATCCAACTTAAAAAAATATTGTGCAAAATTTGAATAATTTCTGAAAAATATACATTAAAACCAATGGATCACATTCTGTCTCATAATTGGAACCTTAAATGGGTAGTGAAGATTGAATTAGAGCATGATTTAATCCATCAAGAGTCCAACCCTGAATAGCAAGGTCAATCCTTTGGATTTTTCTAGAATTATACTGACATCTCTTACTTTATAAACTAATATAAAGATACCTCATTTCTGTCAATTTTTTTCTTTCAAAATAACAAAACTGTCTATTTTATTTATTTATTTTTATAATTTTTTTAAATTTGACCAATTTATTCTAACTTTTTTAAAACAAATTTTAAATTTTTTATTTAAAAATAAATTTAAGATAAATAACTTATTTTTATTTTATTTAAAAATAAATTAAAGGTTTTTATTAATATTTATTTGAAAAAAAAATTGGTCAAGATTTAAAAAATTGAAAAAAAATATGAAAGGAATAGTTTTGTTACTGGAAAGGAAAAAATTGAGTAGAGAAAAATATTTGTATATTATTTTGTAAAGTAGGAGAAGTCATTGTAATTTCAGAAACCTTAAGAAATATCAGTATAATTATCATAAATTTCAAGAAGGTTAATATAATTTACCTTACTATAACTAATAAAAAAATCTAATTATGTCATAGAAATTTGGCATAGAAACTGAAAAGTTAGGTAGTTCAAAGTCAAATTTATAGGGCTGTTTCGGATCATAATAAAGTAATTTCAGAGATATAGGTACGAGGAGGTGATCATTTTTAGTTAAAAAATTACTTTCGATTTAAACTGCTAACATTCCCACGGCTCTAAGAAGTCTACCGCCACCCTGTTCTAGCTACCCATTTGTATACATAATTATTCACTCTCCTCTCATTCTTTCTTGCTCTCTTCTTCTTGTCATATCTGTTGAAAATGGAATCCGAAAAATACTAGTTTTACATGCATTTGAACTAATACGTGGTCAGATGCTAAGTTCAAGGCGTGGATTCCATGCTTCCAAATGCAGCATAAGCATACTTAACGATTCATGATGCATTAAAAAAATATACCACTTACTTTTAAAAAACAAAAAGAAAAATGATTCATTCAAAAAAGTACTGGATATCTTCATCACTCTGGTCCGCATTGTTCCAAACCTTCTTACACTGGTGACAGCTGAGAATCATCAAATGGATTTTAGCAGTCTTTTTTCATTTCAGGAGGTCACTGTAGATAATTCTCACCCGCAGGTTAGTGCATGGAGGACATGCCAGCATTGGCTAGGCTAGCTGTTTCATTTTTATTTTATTTATATTTTCCTGGCTTGCTCTTGGAAGTCTTTACATAATTATCAATTTATCCCTTTCTTAATTACAAATGGCATCTAAAATTTTAAATAAGCCACATGCATTGCCGTTCGGCATTACGCACTCTCTCTCTCTCTCTCTCTCTCTCTCTCTCTCTCTCTCTCTCTCTCTCGCTATATATATATATATATATCTTCGATATTTGATGAGCCAATTCAATAAACAAAGCTAAAACACCCATGCCATGATGATACCCTGATTCAACACTTGGCTTTGTTATATTGTACGGACGCATCTTACTTTCCCATATATAGCGACAGATTTTCCTCTTGGAGAATAATAAGTAGCCAATTGTGGATCCCCGGCAAGTAGAGCAACCTACTATATCCGTATGAATTTATTATTGAAGAAAATAGAATAATATGAATTCTTGATAAAGGAGCATGACAAATGGCAGCCAAGTAATTGTAATCCAAATCGAAGACCTTTGGATGCCTTGGGTGACTAATTATTGAGTAATTTTAATGATTAGATGAATAGTCACATTATTAACAATTAAATATAGGTGTAATTTATCATCTAATCATTAAAATTATTGTGCTTGAATCATTAAATAATTTTTTTGTCTTAATTCATAAATTTAGATAAGCAAGAATGAGAATTTTAAATAGAGGCGTGCTTTAGTCAATCGTAAAATTTTAAGTTTTGCGCTTTGATTAATTTGTGCATTACACGCCACAGCGCATGCAATATACATACCAATAAGATCATGAAATTCAAAACTTTGCGAGTACTAATGCTAGCTTTATTCTTTTAAATACAAGGCATCCAATCAAGTTGACTTATATGAGATGAAAAAATTCAAATCCACCACACATGATTTTAAGATTTCTCTCCCAGCTTGTGTGTGTGTGTGTGTGTGTGTGTGTGTGTGTGTGTATATATCATTTCTGTTTATTGAATTTTCAGTTTATTTATTAAAATCCCTTTTGATTTATTAATAATAATAATTACAGTCAATTTTTTAATAATTCATATTAATAAGTTAATTATTATCATTTAAAAATTTATGATTTCTCGAGAATGATCAAAAGAATGTTGTGCATTGGATAATTTATTACATTGTTACTTAATGCATAGCATTCTAATTCTGGAAATGTTTATTATAATATTAACTATAAGAATAGGAATGTAAATAGATATTCGATAAACTCATATATTATAAATTTTTTGTTCATAGATAAAAATATTCTCACCCATTACAAATTTATTTATTTATTTTATTGGTAGGAATAGAGAATTGAATTATTAATGGTGTGATTCATAAATAAGTAAATAAATATTACACTTTGCCCACAAGTGATTCGGTCAAACATTCAAGAAAAGTAGTAAAATTATTCATAAGTCCAAGCCTAAACAAAATTAATCAAAGATCCTTCAATTATTTTGTGACTAAAATACTCTTCTAATATATTTTCTATAATACCTAATTAAACTCTTGTAAAATCAGAAATGCTTCCCAAAAAAGTTTGGCAAAATTTTAAAATTCAATGTCTTGTAATTTATAAATCTATTTTTAATAAAATTAATATATTTAGACTTTAAAAATCGAGATCTATCAAACAATATATAAAGACGGATTGCAAGAATCAAGGGCAAACCATAACTGAGCACATCTAGCCTACAAACAAGCAAACTACAATCAAGCAAAATCATTCTCAATAAATTTTGTCAACTCTATAACTAATGCATAACAGTTGTAAATAGTTGTAAATATATCTTCATACATGTGTATATAAACTAGCTCTCTATATCAATGAAATGTGTGAAAATTTATTCGTTGAAAAAACAGCAGTGGTATTTTCTTACATGGTATCAGAGCAGGTCAAAGATCATGAGTTCAAATCTCACTGTCACCCAAAAAAATATGAATTGACACATGTAGGCATGACTACACGTGAAGGGACGTGTTACAGAATATAATAATAAAGTTACACCCTCTCTAACAGCTTAAACTTTTAGATGAGTTGGTAGTTTCACATCGTATCAATTTCCGACGATGATCTAACCCTCTATGTCTTGAATGGGTTAGGGTATGATTTTCGGGAGATCATCGCGCCGATCCGCACACGGGAGAACTCCTTGGCGTTTGAAGAACTGCATGACCTTCTGGTAGGTCACGAGTCCTATCTTCGATGTCTAGATGCTTCCGGCTCTTGGTGATACCGAAGGAATTTCAAAACTTTACCCTAACTTGTTTAACGACTGGCAGGTTGCTCTTTCTATTGAGTTGAAACATGCAGAAAAAATGTACAGTCCATGTGGTTTACATAACTATGTCCCAATATGTCTTTTGAAAATTTATGTCTCTGTCTTTTTTCTTAACTGTTCCATTTGGATGGAAGAATATTTTTTTCTCCCTCTGTTATGCTTGGTTGGTTGTAAGGGTTTGCTCTGAAGTTCTCTTCTTGTATTGGGTTGTTCCCCTCTTTTGGTAGTAATAAAATTTCACTTACCAAAATAAAATGTTTATGTTTCAGCTTATATCTCTTCAACAAAATTGTAGATGAAAGATGATAACAATGAATTTGTATTCGTATTGAGCATTTAACCGCACTCAACGCACAAGCCAAAGCCTTCGTCTGGAGGAGAGCCTTCAAAACAGCCTCCTAAATCCAATTGGTTTCACCGACCCCAAGGCCGAAGCCCAGCCCGTCAGTTTCATCGTTATTCACGTAATGGCCGCCGCTCCACTAATGGGCTTGGGCCGTCTGGCCGGCCCAACATTCCTCCCAAACGTTACCAGCCCCGTTGCCAATTTTGTGAGCAAATGGGCCATAACGCCAAATCGTGTCCCCAGTTCCATTCCACTGATTTCACTAACAACTTTGTCACCAACTGAACTGGAAAAGAAAAAAATGGCTCATGGACTCAACGGCTTCTCACAATATAACGGGTGATCTTGCTAATTTGTCTCTTCACTCTGAATATGATGACATTGATAAAGTGACACTGATAAAGTAATCCTCGGTGATGGTTCAGGTTTAGCTGTCTCACAAATTGGTTCTTTGGCATTGCACTCCCCCAAACGCATCTTTATCTTGAGTGATACTCTCTGTGTTCCCAACCTTTGCAAAAATCTCATTTATGTTCATTATCTTACCAAACAAAATAATGTTATCGTTGAATTTCACCCCTCTCATTTTTTTGTGAAGAACCAGATCACGGGGGCGATTCTACTCCGAGGAGCATGTGAGAATGGCGTCTATACCTTTCCGGAATCAATGGTGTCTCCTCCCTCCAAAATGGTTGCTAATGTGCATGAGCGGACCTCAATTGATGGGTGGTGATAAGAGCATAGTATTCAATATTTTTAATTCCTTTATATTTAATGTTGTGACATATTTTCTGTTTAAGTGAGCTAATTAATTTATTTATTGAACTAGGGAAGCATTGAAGATAAAAGAATAGATATGGAATAATATTGTGCAATTTTCAGTTTTTGAACAGATTTGACCCATGGAGCTTCACTTGAGATTTGGATGGTGTTACAGTTCGAGAATGAGGAAGTAGTCTTCATGAAGCTTTTATAGGACGTCTTAGGCTTTTCAGAAAGGTCTAGGTTTATAAAAATCCGAGTTCGTTTGGGCCTCCAAACATTATTTCAAAATCAGGCCTGGAAAGCTGATCCGAGCAATTAAATTCCTATCCGACCAATCAACTTTAATGGGTCATAACTTGAGTTTTTGAAACCCAAATCAGGTGATTCAAAATCCTAAAATTATCTACACATCCGGGGTTACAACTTTCGTCAAGAGACCAAATCAAGATGCAATCGTTATCTGATAGAAAAAGAGGCTTGAAAGTGCGGCTGCTGGGCTGTGCGGTTTGGGCAGAACAGTTGCAGGAAGTGAAAAAGCAATGGGATGTGGGCTTGGCTTGGACGGCTGATTGAAGCAGGTGGGCTGTGAAGAAAAGAAAAAAACTAAAGTAAAACAAAGAAAAGTCAACAAGGGGCCTGGGTGCAAGCAAGGAAAGAGTGAAAGAGAGAAAAGTGCGGCCGAACCAAGGTTTAAGTGTGGGCCCAGGTTGGAAACAAGGAAGCCCCAGCCTGTAAGGAGTTGAGGGCGGCTGATTCAAGAAGGAATAAAAAGAAGAAAGAGGGCGCAAAACAAAAGGGGAAGACGTGGAGAAGCCTGTGCGGCGCAGGGAGCAGCGAAGCAAAACTGGAACAGCGGCGCAGAATAAATTATTAGTTTTGTTTTATTCAAGCATGTTAGACTAGATTTTTCAATTCAGTCATGAGTTATTTCAAACTCTTATTGTAGTTTAATAGTTGAATCAATTCAGTAATGTTATTTCTCCTTTTTATGAATTCTGTTCATGATAATCTGTTTTAATTGTTTATTGATATTTGGTTTAATTGATTTAATTAAGGCCTATTAAATTGATCAGATTATTATCAATTGCTGGATTCAGAAAGTATATTACGTAATTGATATGATTCCTAATCAATTGTGACAAATAGTGATAGATGATTGTGGACAAGCTTTTGTTTATTGCTATAATTATCATGACCTAAGTTAAACAATCCGAGCTTGTGTGATTGTTGCTTAGAATAATCTAATTTCTTGGATATTAATGTTGCCATTATATTAAATTTAGAGAGCTTGTTCTAAATTGTCTAATGGTTAGAATCTAATGGAGAGTTTGTCTCATTAGTGAGGAATTAAGAAAAATTTCGGATAGCAAAACTTGTTGTTACTTAGGATTATTAGATTCATTGAAAGGTAGAATAATGTTATAATTGATTGATTGTTCCATTAACTGCGAGGGTGAGATCGAACAGAAGAACTGAAGTTTTAATTCATTGATTTTTGTTATTAATTTAGTTTTCAATCATAATTAGTTTGATTAAAATTTCAACCCCCCATTTATTGTTTTGTTATTAATTGAATTTTAGTTTAGAATTGGTCATAATAAATAAAAATAAATTGTGAACATTCTCTGTGGGTTCGACCCCTACTCGTCTAGCTACTGTGTTTATTGTGTTAAGAAGTAAGGTTAAATTATTTTTAGAGTGTTAACGACGCGCTTCCAGGTGGCACAAGCGTCTTGGGCATCCCTCACTTTAAATAGTCCACAATCTTGTTAAGAAATTTTTCCTTCCTGTTGCACCAACAAACACTTTGTCTTCATTGTGTAGTTCATGTTCTATTAATAAAGCACATCAACAACCTTTTTGTATCAATAGTCTTCAAACTCATGCCCTCCTTAACCTTCTTTACACTGATGTTTGGGGACCCGCACCTTATACTAGTATTGACGGCTCCCGTTATTACATCATTTTAGTTGATCATTATACCAAATACATGTGGTTTTATCCAATGGCTAGCAAATTTGGTGTGTCGACCATTTTTCCTCACTTCAAAAAATTTGTTGAAACACGTTTCCAAACAAAAATAAAAAGTTTGTACTCTGACAATGGTGGTGAGTTCATTGCTTTAAAATCCTTTTTTGTTGCTCCATGATATTAGTCACTACACCACCACCCCCACACCCCCACAACAGAATGGTGTCTCCGAGCGTCGTCACCGTCACCTTGTTAAAACTGGCCTAACCCTTCTCCATGATGCATCACTTCCCCTTTCACATTGGCCCCATGCTTTCCAAACAGCCTCCTATCGCATTAATTGGCAACCCACACCTCTTCTTCAAAACATCTCTCCTTATGAGGCTCTTTTTGGTGAAAAACCAAATTGCCTCAAGTTAGAAAAATTTGGGTGTCTTTGTTACCCCCTCACTCAGCCTTATAACTCCCATAAAATGCAGCCCAAATTCACCCCTTGTGTATTTTTTGGGTACTCTCAAACCCAGAGTGCTTACAAATGCCTAGACATCAAAGCCCACAAAATGTACATCTCTCGGCACATGTTATTCGATGAAACCACCATCCCAGTCTTGGTTGTGTCTACCACAAAACCCCATAGCCCATTGACCGAACTCATTCATGCCCCGTTGTTCTTCGATGCTCGAGCCATGCCCGTCCCCTCGTCATTGCTCTATACACCACCGTCCTCCACCACGTCTCTGGAAGGTGTAGCTGCTGTCAACGCATCCTCCTCAAGTAATCTCGGTACCCTTACATCTTCTTCCTCTTTGCATTCAACTAATAACCAAGGGCCTATTCTCTCAAATCAACCCTCCTCATCTCCTGGTTCTCATGACAATCCATGTTTGTATGCTTCTACTGAACCTTTACGAAATCTAAGTACCCAAACCTTGTCTCCCCAACCTATTCTACAACTTCACCAAATGACCACTTGGTCCATGAATCAAATTTTTAAACCAAAACAACTCCATGTTGTGTCCAAACACCCCCTTCCTCCGACCATTTCCCCAACCTTTGTAAGTCAAGCTGTTTCTCACCCTCAGTGGCATGCTGCCATGTCACATGAGCTCACCGCCCTCATGACTCATGGCACTTGGGACTTGGTACCACCCCCCTTTGAATTGCAAACCAGTGGGTTGTAAGTGGGTGTTCCGGGTGAGGCGAAAATCTGATGGATCTGTGGATAGGTTTAAAGCCCGTCTCGTTGCAAAGGACTACAATCAACGTCCCAAGCTTGACTACAAAGAGACCTTTAGCCCTGTCGTTAAACCCACGACCATTAGAACTGTTTTGTCTATTGCTGTTGTGAATGGTTGGGAGTTGAGGCAAATAGACGTCAACAATACTTTTTTACATGGTACCATATCTGAGACTGTTTATATGTTGCAACCCCCAAGGTTTAAAGATTCATCTAAGCCCCAACCATATTTGTAGATTACGGAAAGCCATTTATGGGCTTAAACAAGCCCCTCGAGCTTGGTACACTGCACTGAAAAATGCACTGCTTGAACTTGGGTTTGCCAATTCCAAGGCAGACTCCTCCTTGTTTATCTATAGAACAGACTCTATCATTTGTTATTTCCTAGTATACGTTAATGATCTTGTGATTACAGGAAATAACTCCATCTTTGTGGCTTCCATTATCAAGAAACTGGGTGATAGGTTCTCTCTTAAGGATATGGGCCTCCTTCATTTCTTCCTTGGTGTTGAAGTTGTTCCCACTCGAACCGATCTCTTCTTATCCCAACATAAATATGTTCGTGATTTATTGACCACCACTAATATGAGTGGTGCCAAAAATGTCTCAACTCCTCTTTCAACAAGTCAATTTCTTCAATTACTTGATGGCACAACAAGTGTAGAAAGCACAGAATTTCGCAGAATTATTGGCAGCCTGCAGTATCTTTCTTTGACTCGCCTAGATATTTCCTTTGCGGTTAACAAGTTGTCTCAATTCATGCACAAGCCAACCTCCACTCATTCGACCGCAACAAAAAGGCTTCTCTGTTATTTAAAGCAGACCATCTTTCATGGTATATAGCTCACAAACTTTGGCCCTCCTGCTTTAATTACTTACTCTGATGCAGACTAGGGCTGGAAATCTCGATGACCGTACATCCACATTTGCGTACATCAACTTCTTAGGCTCAAATCCAATTTCATGGAGTTCCAAAAAACAACGAGTAGTTGCCCGATCCTCCACCGAAGTTGAATACTGGGCCCTTGCCAATGCGGCGTCCGAAACAATGTGGCTGCTTGGACTTTTTCATGAGCTTGGTTTTCTACTCAAAGCGGCACCCTTATTATTGTGTGTGCCATTCACCTTAGTTTCAATCCGGTTCAACACTCACGTATGAAACATATCCAAATTGATCTTCACTTTGTGCGTGACCTTGTTCAACGTGGTACTCTCCAAGTTCGACATTTGCATACCCAAGATCAACTGACCGATTTGTTGACCAAGCCCTTGTCAGTGCCAACAGATAGAACTATTGAGACACAAGATTGGTCTTGCTGATGGAAGCTCAATCTTGCGGAGGCGTATAAAGACGGATTGCCAGAATCAAGGGCAAACCATAACAGAGCACATCTAGCCTACAAACAAGCAAACTACAATCAAACAAAATCACTCTCAATCAATTTTGTCAACTCTATAACTAATGCATAACAGTTGTAAATAGTCGTAAATATATCTTCATACATGTGTATATAAACTAGCTCTCTACATCAATGAAATGTGTGCAAATTTATTCATTGAAAAAACAGCAGTGGTATTTTCTTACACAAGATCTATATTGCATATAAAAGTTTAAAAAAAATATATCTAAAACTATAAAATTGTACAAACCTTGAAAGAGACAAACTGTAAGTTCTTACCGTTTAAAGAAGACAATAAAATTTCAATTTCACTAAGAATTTCTTTGTTGTTATCAGATCTATTCACTTTTTTGAGTTGCAATATGGATGTCAAAAGAGTCTTTCAAGGTAGTGAAATTTGCAAAAGAAAACAAAATTAATATTTTGAAGAAAAGTGGATTGTAAGATATTATAGTTTGTGAAACTGTAAAATATTATAATTAGGGACAATGAGATAGTAAATTTTGAAAAGAAATATTTAAAAATTCAATATGTGAAAAAACAAGACACGTCGATCACCTCCATAATGGAAATCACCACCACTAATCATGGCCACCAACAGGCTAATCCACCATTTTTTTTTCTTCAACTCCATCTCTCTACATACCCTTTCTTCAAGTATATATTCCAAATAATCCCAGTCCAGGCCTTGTACAGATATATAGGCTTTGTGGTTTAAATGCTGCTAGCCCCAAAGTTGCTCGCTTTTATTTTTATTCCGATGGATCAATGGGTTGTCGCATCTCGACCCAGGTGAGATACTGCCGTCCATATTTTCCTTTTATTCTCTTTGGAGGCCGGGTTATTATGGAAATATAATAAGCTTAAAAGGATATAAGAGAAAAGATTCATCCAACTTATTTTTTTAATATGATTTCAATTGTTACAAAAATTAAAAATAAAAAATATTTCATACGTACAAATAATTAGTATATTTTTGTACAACTAATGGTATATTTTGTTTGAGCAATATTAATAAAGAAACAAGTTTAGGAAAAAAAATCATCCAACTAAGTTAAATAACCTAATTAATATAAACTTACGTAAATCTCTCTATCCAACAAGTTAAATACACCGATGTTAGGCTGCATTCATCCAAATCCAATTATCATCTGTGAAATAGATTGAATTCTCTTCACTACCGGGAAAATCACGAAGCTGAGAGAGATATTGAGTGATTTCCTCCCAAAAATAACAGACGATTGCCCAAGGATTTCAACGCTACCCATTTTTTCTGGTTGAAATCAAGCTTGTAAACATGGAACATCCTTGTCATGTATGAACAAAGATAATGTTCACCAACAAATTTCGAAACATACCTCACGACAAGCAAAATATCACCCAATGACTTCCACCAAGCAACAGTGATCAAATTCCACCATGTTATGAGGAAAAGAAGGCTCAATATCCATCTTTCTTTTGGGTGCAAAATTGTTGAAATCCCAGACTTCAACTGAACCTGTAATCGGCTAGCGCATATATATGATTATTGTAGCATATTATATCACTATAGCGTCCATGCCTGCCTTTGAGGTCGGTCCATTTGCTATCTCCAAACTTGAGAAAACCAATCTTTGATTAGAACTTATAGATGGCTACAACCCCATAGTTGTTGCTGCGTATTGGGTCCGATGTCAAAACAACTTTGCTGATGTTGTATCTAATTTGCAAACTTTCGTCGTGCAATTTGAGAATAGCACTCTCCGGAAAAGGGATTTGAGCATGAAGTCCTGAAAAAGGATTGAAGATATATATGTCTGGTTTTTCATTGGAAAGTAGCAGCCACCCATGAGAGGATCCAACACACCGACTCCTGGCCAAAGTTGTTTGGCATGTTCTTGAGACTGTAGAACTTTTTCTCTGCAAGGTTGAAGAAGCAATTACATCTATCATCATCACCTTCTTGATTACTACGAAGTACAAGGAGAGGCAATGGACTGTGTGATGAAAATGAGACATGGGCATGTGATCGCCAAGAACGACAAACGCCCTTGCACTGCATCATGTCAACGGAACGACAATCGATTTAGGATTGATTCGAAGATATCAAGGTGAAGTTGAGACCAATCTGGAGACGTTCTTCTCCTTTTGGTTGACATTACCTTGTTCGTTTTAAAAAAAAAATAGTAATGGGTAGAATAGAATTCATAAAATCTTAATACGTTTAAAGATGAGTTTTATAAGGCAGTCTGAGTTCTAAGTTGAGTAGGATTAGGAAAGAAAGACAACTCCAAATTTGGAAATTCTATATTGGATGAGTTCGAGCAGGAAACAAGAAACAACTTAAAAAACAACTCCTGTCTATATTTGAAACAGTTCGTAATCGAATAGGAAACAAGAAACAACTTCAAATTTGGAAACATTTGATTTGTAATTTCACAATGGATTCGTTAACAGCTTGGGTGAAAGAGTTTGTCCATGACTCTAAGTTGAAAGAGTTTGTCCAAGACTCTAATGCCACTAATGATAGGGGAGGAATCTGAAAATTAATCAAGAACAACTGTTTCCTTCTAATTTTTTCTTTTCTTTATTGGTTTTTTTATTAATTACAGTTAGGCCATGTGTTGATGGTAGGATTAGAAGATTGGATAGGATAAATGTTATCCTATCTCATATTTTTTGTCTTCAATTAGATTGGATATTTATATCTCATTAATTATTTGTATCCCTCCTAAGTGGGATATAATTTAAGAAAAAATACTAAAAAGTCTTTAAAATAAAATTTTTAATTCAAAAAATTCATGATATATTTTTTATATTTAAAAGATTCAAAAAAGAAACTTTTACTACAAAAATGTCAAATTATTAACTTATATTTTAACACCGTTAATAAAATTACTGATTAGACTAAAATAACTTTCAAGATACATTTTTAAAAAATATATCTTTATAAAATATATAAAATCACTTCTTCAATTCAAAAAAAGTATAACATTTTATGAAATCAAAATTTATTTTTTAGGCCTTCTAGATAAATAAGAAATGTTATTCTTTTTAATTGAAAATTTTATTTTATAAACTATTTAGCATATTTTAAAATGTGTTTTGAAAGTTATTTTAGTCCAATCAGTAATTTTTTTAACAGTAGTAAGATAGAAATTAACAACTAATTTTTTTTTGTATTAAAATTTTTTCTTCTAGGTCTTTTAGATATAAAAAATAAATCATGAACTTTTTGAATTGAAAATTTTATTTTAAGGATTTTTTTAATAATTTTCCTATAATTTATACCAGTGGTGGATATTTGAGTTATCTCATCCTATTGGGATAAAAATATAACACCAATTCATAAAAAAAAAAAAATTTGTAATACAACAATATAAAGAGATAAATACATCGAAGAATCGACTTAAAAAAAGTAAAAAATCTCTTCTTTTTCTTGTTCAAAATTATTTTTTACTACGGTTTAGATTTTTTAATGTAATTTTCATATCACTAAATGGAATGTTATATATATTGCTACTATTATAAGTCATAAATATATTCAAACACTACTTATATGTATGTATATAATCATTAATTTGAATGATTCTTAGTAATACAAATCATGATTTTTTTTTAATTACGTAGAAAGTGAGAGACTATTATATATTGTAATTACTGGTTATTAGATTTCATAATTGATTTGTGAATAAAACTTTAATTTTATATATATCTCATGCATATATTTGAAAAAAAAAAAATTAAATGACTTTCAGAAAAATAATTATAGGAAGACGTTGAGAAAAATAGCACAAAAGAAAATAAAAAATAAAAAATAAAAAATAGTTATATCTGAATTTTATATTCTGTAGGCACCCAAACACAAAATTAGGAATATAATAATATGTCCCGCCTTTTATCCGGATTAGTTCAAATATTAGATTAAAATATTCAATATTACACAGAATTTTATATCTTATCCGATTCAATTATATTCTATTCAATTCCATCTTCTTATCTGATCGTCGAATCATCAAAATATAAGCAATGCCCCAATCAAGCTCAAACTCGGGAAGGATCTATATTCTCAAGTAATGGTACTTGAAATGCGAATCATTATAGTACACAAAACAAGATAGGACATACATGATTAAATGTGGAACAATAAGAGGTGGCTTATAAATAAGCAAGGTATATACTATCTATTTAGACACTTTCATAGGTTCTTTTTGGGGGATTCAAGGCCATAATTGTTGCTGCCTTTTTGGGCTCCCTTTTAATGATATATACTTTGTCTTACTGATAAAAAAAAGGTACACTCGACCCCCCCACCCCCCTCTCAAAAAAAATAAAAGAGGAAAAGAGACTAAGAGTCTTGAGGTTGTTGGTTTTTATTTTCAAATTCAATAGTTGATATTCAGTAATAAATTTATAAACATAGGAGAGTAATTTTTCAGATCATAACACGTTAATTCAATTGGATTAAAAGATTTCTTTTACACCCAAATTAATTGATGACTAATAAAACTAATTAATTGATACTATCTATAATGTACAAGGGAACTCATACATGAGTGTTGGAAATTTGCTATAGTCTCATAGAGCGATGCTAAAAGACTCATGAAAGGACGGGCTCAAGAGTGCAAGGATCAAAATATCGTTTCGATGTATAGTTTCGATCTGTCCGGAAACAGAAATGTTTTGGAAACATAATGGAAACGGAAAAAAAATTGGAAACATGTGGAAACATAACTTAAAATTTATTTATTTATATAAATAAGCCTATTTATTGAATATTTGTACATGTTTAAGGCATATACATCATATTCATGATAAACGACACTAAAAATAATATAATAAGAACAAATAAACATATAAATTTTTATTTCTAATTATTAAATTTGATAATTAAATAAATAAATAAATTATATTTTTCAAGAAAATAAATAGTAATAAATAACATGCATTTTTAATACTCATATTAAAAAAATAATATTTTTTATCAAATAAATATTAATAAAAAATGATATAATTTAATATATTATTTGAATGTAAATAACTAAGCATGTATGTAATAAATAAAATTTTAATACATAATTTGATACATACTTAATTTTTATTTTATTAATTTAAATTAATATTAATTATAAAAAATTTAAATAACTAAGCATATATGATATATTATGTTAACTAGTCTAATACTAATATATATATATATATATACATAGATTATATCAAATTAATTAAATAATTAATTATATATCTTTAATATATTATATTAATTAATTTAATTTAATAATATTAGGTATAAAAATATAATATTAAATATAAAAACATAATAACTATAGTAATCAATTTAATTAACTATTATATATTTAATCTAGTATATAATTAATACATAATATATATTATATATTAGACTATTATATATATATTTTATTAATATAATTACTATATACTTAATAATTAATACAATATATATATATATATTAATCAATAAATTTAATATATACTTAATGCATAACATAATATATATATATATATATATTATTATATTATTATATTAAGCCTTAAGTTAAGAGAAACAAAAGGGAAACAGAGATAGAACATTACCTGGGGTCGGGCCAGTCAGGGAGAGGGAGACGAGAGTGACGGAGAGTCGCAGTCGCAACTTCGGTGACTTCAGTCGGCGTTAGAATCTGAAGAACTGAAGATCGAGAGAGTAGATCTGAAGAAGAAGAACTGAGGAAGAAAAATGGTCAGCTGTGGCTGGTTCACGTGAGAGTCGCAGACTCGCAGTGGCTAGCAACAATCAGGTTACCTCCTCTTTTCTCCTCTCTTCTTTCACTTTTCAGACATTTTAGGTCGACTCTTTTCTTTTTCCTGGCTTCGCGCTTCTCTGTTGTGTGACACAACTTGTGTCTTCTCTGTTTTCTGCTTCGTGCACATGGCGCACATGGTTTCGAATCAAGGCTGTCAATTTGTTCGAAACGATGTCATTTCGTGCGAAACAAACC
The DNA here is from genome assembly GCA_008638375.1 of Nyssa sinensis. Lineage (NCBI taxonomy): Eukaryota > Viridiplantae > Streptophyta > Magnoliopsida > Cornales > Nyssaceae > Nyssa > Nyssa sinensis. Next base: position 17,098,849 of record CM018042.1, on the reverse strand, counting down.
GAAACCAAAGTGTTTCGATCGAAACACTAGAATATCGTGATTCCTACGCAGTTTCGTTTCGATTCCCAGCGAAACCGAAAAATTTCGGTCGAAACTTCCGACACGACATGATATTTTGTTCCTTGCAAGAGTGTTCACCACGTGTTAATAGTGGAAGGGCTCAAGAGAGAAAAAAGTTGATTACCGAGAAGATAAAAAAGGATGCCCCTAGTTTTCTAGTTTAGCCAAACTAAATAAGATAACACTTAGAGCTCCAGAGCTCAATTTCAAATGTTCCTGACTTCGAAAAAAAAAAATAGTATTAAGTGTGTGACAATAACCGTAAGGAGTCACCACACATGATGGTGGAACCACATGGCTGATTAACCAAACATAAGCTTGATCAACAAATAATGATAATTAAAATAGGAGTTTTCCATCAAGGCATTTAGAACAAGTTCATTGAGCCAATGGGCAGTACACAAAGTTCCTTGTTCATCATTACAGAGCACAAAACCAAGTCTTGGTAATCACTAGAATGAGTTTAGCCATGTTTGCAACAGTTAAATAAATGATCAGTTCATAAGCATCAACGGAAAGCAGCAAACTGTCAATCATAGCATATTCTCCCTATGGTCAATCATAAAAACTTGTGCACATAAACTGCCAAAATGCTTAACTGAATGTTTCTCAACCATCTGCAACATTTTTCTTCTTTTTTTTTTTTTTTTTTTTCCTTTTTCTGGTTAGTCACAACCTTTTTAAAAACTTTTTTTGACAAGTGGTAAGTCTCAACCATTTGCAACATCACAAATATTAAAAACAGATACAAAATCGATCACACATCGAGTGCCGAGACATACCTTTACTGATAGCCCTCTCGTTCTTCCCGCTTTCTATCTCGAAAATCATCTTCCCTTGCACGTTTCGCGTCACTCAGTGAAATTAAGGTATTCTCCTCAGATTGTCTCCGCTCTCTCTCTTCTTGCCTTGGGGAAAGTCTCTGAGTATGTCTGGTAGTTCCAAATCTTCTATCAGCATCATCATCATCTTCTACCTGCATTAACTGATTGGGGGATGACATGAGGAGGTAAGGGTGGTGGTGGAGGCAGGTTTTGCCCATGAAATTGACCATCAACATGGGAATTTTCTGTAGATGTTTCCTTGTAACACAATTTACTTATGTCATCTTTGTTTCTTTCATTCTTCGGTTTTTCAGCAAGCCTATCTAAACCCCTATCAGCACCTCTCTCCTGCACTCTTTCTACCAAACGTTCTTTTCCATATCTTTCCATTGATCTGTGTCTTAATTTTTCAGAGAAAATATCGTCTGCATGGGACTTATCAGGACGTTCTAATCTTTCCTTATAGTCCCTGTCATGCCTTTCACTGCCCTTATCATTTGCCCTATCCAGAGTTCTATCAATGACCCTATTGATAATTTGCTCATCAGATCCTGATTTGTCAAGATCCAACTGATAGTGTTTGTCCAGTATTTGGGATCAATGGACCTCTCTCAATCATTGAATCTCACATCACCCTCTAAATCTCTTGAATCAACTTCCCCTTTCCAACGTTTATTAAGTCTGTACAGTTCTTCTTCAGGACTGGCTCTCTTTTGCAGTTCATCACCTGGACTTTGAAGCTGTGACAGAGTTGTAATCCCATGGAGAATGACCTGGTCAAGAAGAGGGTGGTCTTTGTGCATCAGAAACTTCAGTGCTATCATCTTTTACAGCAGAAAACCTCAAGTCAGAAGACTTTGCAGCTCTACTCTCTGCCTTTACTTCACTGCCATGGGAATCTAATGACTTTGTGGATGGATTTGAGCCATTAACAGAAGCTGGAACTGTGTTGCCATTGGCAGAAACTGCAGAAGAAACATTAGCTGTCCCACCCTGCCTGCCTTCAAATGGATGAGTTAGAAAATCTCTATCACCGGTTGAAGAAGAGCCTGATGTTCTGCCAATGGGTTTTCCAGATTTACTTTCATCTTTTGCAAGATCCTGTTTCGGTTGCTTTGAAAGAGATACAGCAGCCACTGACCATTTTACTGGAGCTCTCACCTGCCAACAGGAATAGAAGAAAATTGAGTGAAAAAAGAAAGAAAATTTCTGTGAAAAACAAGCACATTACAACAGAGAAATGTCTAAAATATTCACACTTCTTCATAAATATTCAATTTCAGTCATTAAAAGGAAAATATGGACAGCAGTCAATGAGGGAATTCTAATACAGATCAGATGTTCTAAATAATCTGTATTCCATCACAAACACATACTAAATTCTTTCACATGTAAAATAAAAGGTACATGGTTCCACAAAATAAAATCAGCAAGCTCATAAGGGCAGAATGAGAAGAGAAAACAAGGATCGGATGACCAAGGATCAACATATCCAGTAATGGATTAATACAAAAGCTCATAATAATATTTCAATTTTAGACTTTAATGACTGCCACAGTCGAAGTGATACAAAAACTACACTTCCTAGACGATGTTTGTTTCCACAGATTCATGAAGAACCTTAACTTTTAAAGTGGCAAACTCATTGTCGTCAACAGGTAGTGAAACTAACGCCCAGATACTGAGGTTGGTCACTAGCTCAACTTCGTAAAGTACTTCTATACACAGATAAACTAAGACCAACAATATTTTCGTGCAGAGACCATAATTACAGGAATACAAGTGAAATGCAGGAAACGAAAAAGGCACGGGATCCAAAAATATGGAATAGGAGGGAAGCAACTAAAATGCATTAGAAAAGTGTTACTAGAACATTACAAGATCATTTTTTGATTAAGTGTTAGTACATTACAAGTTAATATAATGCAGGAACTAGAAATCAAGAAGAATCAAGAATCTAAACCATCTACTCAAGCAATGGGCCAGTTTCTGTCTAACCCAAATTAAACACCAAATACTATTAGTAAACTTCAAACCGAAAAACGGGGGCAGGAGGGAGGACCTAGATTGGGAATTCTCGATTGAATGCTCTCCAACAAGGGTCAAAATTTTGTTTCGGAGTGTCTGGAAAAATTTGAGAAACATAACAGAAACAGCAAAAGATTTGAAAACAAATGGAGATATTTGTGAAGATAAACAAATGTCTATTTGTATCAATAAGCCCAATAATTGATTAAGAACATGATTGAGGTCTCTACATCCACCCACACTAGAGAATAGTGGTGTAGAATCGAATGTGTTGCTATTATTATTAGTATTTTATTTTTTGTTGACAAGTAAAAGAATGTGTGTTGTTATGAAAACAAGTGTATGTGATGCTGTTGAGCTATTTTGGAGCGTTTTGTTAGTAGTGGCATTATTGTAATTTCATTTACCTTAATAATAAAACATAGAGAGGTATGGGAATGTATTACAATTCCAACTTCTTTTTCTCATAAATATTCTCTCATCCTTTTCTTTTCTTCTCTTTCTTTTCTTTTTATCAAACCCTAGATTCATACAAATGAACTATTTCAACTTGGTATCAGAATACTATTGAAGCCAAAAAAAACTCATAGAAAACACTATGTAAGACATCAGAGAACAAGAGGAAGTCCAGAAGTACGTTGATGTCATCGTTCGTATGATGATGTCAGCATAACGTCATCACTTTCCAACGACGAAACTTGCAGGGTTGCATCGCCTCTACCAAACGATCATCGTGGTGATTTTTTCAAAATTTTTTGAGGTCGTTTGATGGGATTTTTCTAATTTTGAAAGTTTTTTGGGAAAAATAGAGGTATTTTTTTGCGATCTAATTTCTCTAAGCTTTTCAATCTTTTTTGTTGCTTCAAACCACTACATAGAGGTACGACTAGCCCTAAGGAGGTGTGATTTGATCGGGTCATGATCATCTAAGTGGTTTCTTGTTGATTATGAGCAAAAATTTGGAGTCGGGACTGTTTTTTTTGGGATCTGGGCTGCGTGAACAGTAACAACTCTTGGTAAGCCTTTTATTGGCTATTGCAATATTATTTGGGTTCTATTCTAGCTTTGAGGGTGCCGTTGGGCTCTTTTTGGCAATATAGGTGTTGTTTTTATCCAATTTCTAATTATCAATCAGCACTGTTTTTTTCTTAATTATTTGAGCACTAGACTTGTTAAAAAAGTATGTCAGAAGTTAGCCAAGTCTCAGGTAACTCTAGTAGTGGTGTGGGTCATTTAAATACCCAAAACGAAAACCCTACGTTACAGATTACAACTGCTAAACTTGACAGCACTAATTATCTTGCATGGTCTAGATCTGCTTTATTGTTCATTAAAAGCAGAGGAAAGATAGGATACATGGATGGAAAGATTGTGGAGCCAAGTCCCACAGACTCTCAGTTTGGTACTTGGGATTCTGAAAACTCTACTGTTATGTCATAACTTCTTCACTCTATACAGCTGGAGATTAGTAGTGGTTATCTTTTTTTTAGGATAGCAAAGGAGATATGGGATTCAGTTACTCAGACTTGTTCGAAAATGGGGAATGCCGTTCAAATTTATGATCTGAGATGTAGGATTCATGAGCTTAAGCAAGGAGATATGACCTTGGCTATGTACTATGATACATTGAGGGGATTGTAGGCAGGAGTTTGATGAGTACCGAATATTCCAGGCAGATTGTTCCAGTGGTGCCCATAAGTTTAAGCAGATGGTCAAACAAGAGAGTATTTTTTAGTTTTTAGCTGGTTTGAACATTGAGTATGATCCGATTCGTGTTCAGGTTTTGGGACGTGATCCTCTTCCTTCTCTTAGTCAGGTGTATGCTTATGTTCAAGGGGAGGATAGTAGAAGGAGTGCCATGCTTCAGTCTTCTATTCAGGAGAGGTCTGCTCTTGCCATTGCATCTTCGACTTCAAAGAGATCTGCCTTTGCCTCTATGCCACAACGTGATGCTAAAGGTGTTGGTAGGAGCCGTAATCGCAGTCGGGTTGTTAGCTTTTTTTCTGATGACAAAGATAAGTTTATTTGTGATTTTTATGGAAAGCCAAGACATACAAAAGATAGTTGTTGGAAACTGTATGGTCGGCCTATACGGGGTAGAGGTGGATGTACTGGAGGTGTGACCCGATCGCATGCTCACCTTACTTCTATTGCTACTCCAGCCACTCATTCGACTTCGATCACTACTTCGGCTTCAGTTTCTGTGACCCCAGCTCTTTCCAGGGAGGAGATCGAGTCTCTTCGACATATTATGTCTCAATTGGAGTCCTCGTCTACTACCACTGCTGCTTCTACATTTGCTAACTCAGGTATCCCTACCAAGGCAAATAACGCTTCCTCTTTATCTACTCATTCCTCTTGGATTATTGATTCAGGAGCATCTAATCATATGACTGGTTTATCGAATGTGTTTTCCTCTTACAAAACATGTTCTGGTAGAGAAAAAGTTAGGATAGCAGATTGCTCTTTATCTCCTATCTCTGGTAAAGGTTCTATATCTATTTCAACTTCTATGCCTTTATCCTCTGTTTTACATGTTCCTAATTTTTCTACTAACCTTTTATCTGTTAGTAGTATAACTAAATCATTGAATTGTTCTGTGACTTTCTTTCCTACCCATTGTACTTTTTAGGATCTGGACACGAAGAGAACGATTGGCAGTGGTAGTGAGAAGAGTGGTCTTTATCTCTTGGATTCTTCAGCTTCTAGTTCTGTTGCAAAAGGACTTACTTCTTCGTCTAAGAGTTTTAGAGATGTTTCTTCATATGATCAGCTAGTTTGATGGCACCAGGGTCTAGGACATCCTTCTCTTTCATCATTACAAAAATTGTTTCCAGCTTTGTTTTCTAAGTCCCATGTGTCTCAATTTAATTGTTAAGTGTGTGAATTTTGGCATGTTTCATTTCCTCCTAGTTTGAATAAAAGTACTTCACCTTTCAATATTATTCATTCTGATGTATGGGGCCCTTCTCGTATTACTACTTTATCTAGTTATCAATAGTTTGTCACATTTATTGATGATTGTTCTCCTGTTACATGGGTTTATTTGTTGCAAGTGAGGTCTTTACATGCTTTAAGAATTTTCATAACATGGTTTCTACCCAATTTGATGCCAAGATTATATTGATGGACCATTTAATTTGTATCTCACCGTGCATGATATTACTCATCAAACTAATTGTGTTGATACTCCACAGCAAAATGGGATAGCCAAGCGCAAAAATCATCATTTTCTTGAAGTTGCAAGGGAACTTCTATTTACCATGCATGTTCCCAAACATTATTGGGGAAATGCTCTTCTTACAAGCAGTCTACCTCATTAACCGAATGCCTTCTCAGTGTGTTAGAGTTTAAATCTCCCCTTGAGGTCTTGGGGGTTTCATCTTCTTTATTTCCTATTCCTCGTGTTTTTTATTGTATTTGTTTTGTCCATCTTATGATTCATCTAAAAGCAAATTAGATCCCAAGGCCTTAAAATGTGTGTTCATGGGTTACTCAACCACTCAAAAAGGGTATCGTTGTTATTATCCTCCTAGCAGACGATACTTTGTCACCATGGATGTCATATTCTATGAGTCTACATTCTTTTTTCCTCCTCCGAAGACAACTCTTCAAGGGGAGAGTTATAGTGAAGAGTTGCCATCGTCCTCTTCTTTGATTCCCTAACCTTTACCTTTCATACCTCAATTTGATTTTCTAGGTTATGAATTGGACATGGACAAGGACAAAGAGAAACAAAGTGCTTGTAACAAGGAGTTGCTGACCTACTCAAGAAGGAAAAAGCGTGGGACCACTGAACCTTCTCATGCTAACTGTCAATTGGATTCTCCGGATCCAGGTAATGAGCTTCAGGTTGCTCTTTCTAACTCATTTACTCCTTGTAACTGTTCTCTTTCAGGTGATACTAACCTTCCTATTGCAGTCCATAAAGGAGTTCGCTCTTGCACTCAACATCAGCATTTCCAACTTTGTTTCTTATCATTCACTCTCACCTTCCTATCGTGCTTTTGTGTTTGCTTTGTCTTCTGTGTCTATTCCTCACGACTCGAGAGATGCCTTGGAAGTTCTTGAGTAGAAGGTAGCTATGGTAGAAGAAATGAGAGCTCTCCAGAAGAATGGTACATGAGAACTTGTGACTCTTCCTAAAGGGAAGAAGATTGTTGGATTTAAGTGGGTCTTCACTATAAAACATAAGGCAGATGGATCGGTAGAGAGGCATAAAGCTAAACTGGTAGCAAAGGGCTTCACTCAATCCTATGGTATTGACTACCAAGACACAGTTTGCTTCGGTGGCTAAGATGAATTCCATCAGAGTATTGCTCTCCTTTAGCCGCTAATCTAGGATGGTCTCTTTAACAATTAGATGTGAAGAATGCATTTCTTCATGGTGATTTGGAAGATAAAGGTGTATATGGATGTTCCTCCTGGTTTTCCATCTATGTCTTCAGAAGGGAAAGTATGTAAGTTAAAGAAGGCTCTTTATGGCTTGAAAAAATCTCCTAAGGTCCTGGTTTGAGAGGTTTAGTAAAGCTATGCAGAAACATGGGTATAAGCCGAGTCAAGCTGATCACACCCTTCTCATCAAACAAAAGCAAGGGAAGATTACTGTGCTCATAGTCTATGTGGATGATATAGTGATTATTGGGAACAATGTTTGTAGAGATTCAAGCATTAAAACCCTTCTTGGCTAAGGAATTTGAAATAAAGGATTTGGGTGACTTGAGATATTTTCTTGGGATACAGGTCGCAAAATTTGAGAAAGGAATTTTCATTTCCCAACGAAAGTATGTATTAGATTTGCTAAAGGAATTAGGAATGCTTGGTTGCAAGCCCTTGTGATATTCTGTTTGAGATAAATCATAGGCTTAGTGAGGATGATAATAATCCAATTGTTGATATAGGTAGGTACCAAAGACTTATGGGTCGATTGATTAATTTCTCACATACTCGGCCAGATATTGCCTATGCTATAGTGTGGTGAGTTAATTCATGCACCATCCTCGGTCGTCTCACTTAGAAGCAGTCTTTAGAATTCTTCGGTACTTGAAGTCAGCACCTAGGAGAGGTTTCTTATTTTCTAGACATAATCACTTGGAGTTGGAATCCTATACAGATGTAGACTGGGCGGGATCAGTCCAAGATAGAAGATCCACATCCGGTTATTGTACCTTTGTCAGTGGCAACTTAGTGACATGGCGTAGTAAGAAACAATCAGTTGTTGCTAGATCCAGCGTTGAGGCAGAGTTTAGAGCTATGGCACATTGGGTGTGTGAGCTTTTGTGGTTAAAAATTATGATGAAAGAGCTCGGTTTTGGTCCAATGAGGCTTTATTGTGACAGAAAAGTTAAACTCTAATGTTATTTGTACTCCGTTTGTGAGGACTACAGAGCAACTGGCTGATGTTTTGACTAAGGGAGTGTCAAGTAAGGTGTTCCATAATATTATGATTGAAGAGCTCGGTTTTGGTTTGAGTGGTCCAATGAGGCTTTATTGTGACAACAAAGCCGTTATTAACATTGCCCATAACCCGGTTCAACATGATTGAACTAAGCATATTGAAGTGAATAGACATTTCATTAAAGAAAAGTTAAACTCTAATGCTATTTGTACTCCGTTTGTGAGGACTACAGAGCAGCTGGCTGATGTTTTGACTAAGGGAGTGTCAAGTAAGGTGTTCCATAATATTTTGTTCAAGCTGGGCGTGTGTAATATCTATGCACCAGCTTGAGGGGGAGTGTTGAGCTATTTTGGAGCATTTTGTTAGTAATGGCATTATTGTAATTTCATTTACCTTAATAATAAAACATAGAGAGGTATGGGAATGTATTACAATTCCAACTTCTTTTTCTCAGAAATATTCTCTCATCCTTTTCTTTTTTTCTTCTTCTTTTCTTTTTATCAAACTCTAGAATCATACAAATAAACCATTTCAACTAATGATCCATAAAATCTCAACCAAATAAGATCTAGAAATTTATTCCCCTAAAAGTAGTAATAACAATAGTTTATAATAAGCAAAGGTCAAAGGGATTCTAGTGGAGGTGGTCCTATTAACAAATAAAGATTGAAATTATTTTTTATTAAATAAAGCTTAAGGAAAAGGTTTAAAAAAAAACATTTTTCTGATAAGTAAAAGTATAAACGAGAAACATAATACTAATAAACAAAAGGTTTAATGATTGAGGACTTGACACAGTCATCTTCCAAGCAAATTTGGAAGCAACAAAAAGGGGAAGAGAGAGACAGCAATTGGCAAGTGGCTCACTCTTCTTTTATCATTCTTTACTTTCTCAAATTCTCAAGTTTCCTCTGTTTTCAGATTTTTATTTATGTGTGTGTGTCTATTTTTGGTGTACATTGACCAAAACAAATTAGTTTCAGTCAAAACGATTGAATTCCAGTTTTTCACTTCTGCTTTGTGTTGATTTCCTAGGATACAAAAACATTTTGGCCATTTCAACTGAAAAATGAAACAAAATTTTGTTCCATGCTATCCAAGGTATCTCAAGGAAATTCCCATGTGAGAACTCAATCAATGACTCTAAATACCCTTTCCTATGCAAAAGAGAATAATATTGGTAATAACGGTTATTTTTCAATAGCTAATCTTTAAAATGACATTCATTCATAGAAATCTTAGTAGGTGTCTAATTCTAAATATTGAAAGTATGGTTGCAAAATTCTTGAAGGGAAAACTTCATAGGGACGTTAGTTTACACACACACACACACAAATAGACATACATGCACACCCATATATATGGATAGTTTTAAAGAAAACTTCATCAAATGTAAAACTCACGTCCAAAGTGGCTTCTATAGAAACGAGCTTCCCGACTCACTTGTAGATTGATCATCTAGGTCTGCTTACATTAAAAGATTTACAACACCCATATAGGTAATCAATCATGCCTACTCCAACCTAGTTTTGATTCCATAGATAATTTAAAGATGCTCCTCTCCTAGTCCATTCATGTCCAATATTTGGTGCTATTCTAAGTTTTTTTTTTTTTTTGGGTATTTTTGGATATGTAAATATACAACTAATTTTTCAAATCTGAAATTCACCTCTATCCTAAACTATGTGTTGTTTTTCCTGCACTATAGGTAATCTAAACCTTACATCCTTCTTTTTATAAGAAAAATCCACTAATAGCACCAAAAAAACAGGATGTGCAACTCATGCACACACGAAATATACAACTATACAAAAATCAAAAATATAATTTCTTCTCATTTTCGTCACTTAGTTCCTACTTTATCTTATTTTTCTAGTTTTAATTGTGAGACATGTGAACTTAGTAAGCATCATAGAGTTTCATTTCCTCTACGTGCTGACCCCCCTTGTTTCCAATCTTTCGCACTAGTTCATTCTGATATTTAAGGACCATCTCGGACCTCTGGTTTATATTGAGTTGTTACTTTTATTGATGATCATTCTTGTTTGACATGGGTGTGTGTGCTTAAAAATCATTCTCAATTGTTTAATGCTTTTCAATCCTTTTATACTGAAATTTCTAATCAATTCAATGCCAATTTGTTAGGCTTTCGATCTAATAATGCTCAAGAGTATAAAGGCAGTCATTTTAAACAATTTCTCGAGTCCAAAGGCATTATATACCAAACATCCTGTGTCACCACCCCCCAACAAAATGGGATTGCCGAAAGAAAGAACGGTCCCATCCTTGTTATAGCTCGTGCCCTTATGATCCAAATGCATGTTCCCAAGTGTTTTTGGGGAGATGTGTTCTTACAGCTACGTATCTTTTAAATAGGATGCCTTCTCGCATTCTACAGGAAAAATCACCTTTTAATATCATGTTTCCTCATAAAACACCTTTCTCCCTTTCTCCCAAAGTTTTTGGATGTGTTTCGTTTGTGCATAACTTGTAGCTTGGTCGTGACAAACTTGACCCTCGTGCTCATAAATATTTCTTGGTTACTCATGCATACAGAAAGGTTATGGGTGTTACAGTCCTATCTTACATAAGCACTTTGTCAGTGCTGATGTCACTTTCTTTGAGACTATTCCCTATTATTCTCCATAAGGAAGTCAATTATAGGCACCATTATTTCCTGACCTAGTTTTACCTACTAGTGTTCCAACTCACCCTCCTATTTATCAGGTTTATGTTCATCGTCACCAGGCTACAGCTCCAGTCACTCTTCCTGTTGAACCTTTTCTCTCACATCCTCCACCTACCTCGTCGTCTGCTGATCCATCTTATTCTTCTAACTCTGAACTTGATCTACCCATTGCAGTCCGTAAAGGTACACGTACTTGCACTGCTCATCCTATCTCTAACTTTGCCTTTTATGATCATTTATCCTCTTCCTTTCAAGCTTTCTCTTTGTCCCTGTCATCTCTTGTTTCTAAATCCTACAGGGAAGCTCTTTCCCATCCCAGTTGGTGGACCACAATGGAAGAGGAAATGCATGCTTTGGAATTAAATCGTACTTGGGCTCTTGTTCCTAAACCTGCTGGTGCTAAAATTGTTGGTTGTCCTTGGGTCTTCACAATCAAACAAAATCCTGATGGTATTGTTGATCGGGCTGAAGACTCGCCTTGTGGCCAAAGGTTTTACCCAAACCTATGGCATTGATTACACCGAGACTTTCTCCCCTGTTGCCAAATTTAGTTCTGTTCAGGTTATCATATCTCTTGCTACGAATCTCGATTGGCCTCCTCATCAGCTTGATGTCGAAAATGCCTTCCTACATGGTGATTTTGCTGAAACTGTGTATATGGCTCAACCACCTGGTTTTGAGTCAAAAGGGGAGTATGTTTGTCATTTTCAGAAGTCTATTTATGGACTCAAATATTCTCCCCAAGCTTGGTTTGATAAATTCAGTAAGGCAGTAATTACTTATGGTATGACTCAAAGCCAAGCTGATCACTCAGTATTCTTTAAGAAGACCCAAAGAAGTATCGTGATTCTAGTTATCTAGGTAGATGATATTGTGATCACCGGCAATGATAAGGCAGGTATTCAGACATTGATTCACCATCTTGGTTCCATCTTTCTCACCAAAGATCTTGGAAAGCTCTGTTATATTTATGGTATTGAGGTTGCAAGATCAAAAGCAATGATTAGTTTGTCTTAGAGAAAGTACATTCTCGATATTTTGAAAGATACAGGTTAGCTTGGCTCCAAACTTGTAGCTATGCCCATGGAGTCCAATCTAAAGTTGATGTCGGATGAGGGTGATTTGGTTGAGGATCCAGAGATGTATCAAAGACTCATGGGTAAGCTCATTTACCTAACCATTACTCGACCTGACATATCCTATGTAGTTAGTGTTGTGAGTCAATTTACGACTAGTTCTCGAGCTCCTCATATGGATGCAGTTACTCGTATCTTGAAGTATCTTAAGAATGCCCCAAGACGTGGTCTTCTTTATCGATCATCTGGACATCTTCGAATTGAGGGATATACTAATTCTGATTGGACAGGATCACCTTCAAATCGCAAATCTATCATTGGTTATTGTACTTTCTTAGGGGGTAATCTCGTGACTTGGAAAAGCAAGAAGCAATTGGTTGCAGGCGCATTCTAGTGCTGAGGTAAAGTATTGAGCAATGGCACATACTACTTGTGAGTTGACTTGGTTAAGAACACTTGTGCAAGAATTTGATGTTCCAGTACGTGGTCTAACACGTCTCCATTGTGACAATCAAGCGGCAATTCATATTACCAACAATCTAGTCTTTCATGAACGGACCAATCATATTGAAATTAACTGTCACTTCATTCGATCTAAAGTAGAGTCCAAGGAAATCACCACCCCATTTGTTTCTAGTAATCAACTTGTCGACATCTTTACCAAAGTTTTACCAAAGACTGCCATTGACTCTATTTGTAGCAAGCTGGGAGTTATAGATATATACTCTCTAGCTTGCGGGGAAGTGTTGTAAATATTGACTTAATCTATAGGTTAATTTAGTTATTAGATTGACTGTATTGATTGATTAATTGATTGTAGGAATTAATTTTGGATAGTTTCCTTATTTATTTGTAAGTTGTGACTATAAATATTGACATCTTAGAGAGAAGAATATATCTTTTTCATTCTCTAAAATACTTTCGACAGAGACTATTGTATGCATGAGTATTTAATGACAATAATGGTCTTTGGACTATAAGTTGTAATCCTTAATCTACTTATAGCTCTTTAAGGTATGATGCTTGTAGTTAGCAGTTGTTGTTATGCAATCAGATGCGAAGAGCCAAGCTCCTTTTGCAAAATGAAAATCCCCCAAAAAATCCATATATTGATGAAACGACTGTAGAAGATGCCCAAAACTCCAAAAAGTAAAAGTTGCAAGAAACTTGGAAAGTTTTAAGCTTAGCTTTGCAAGTGGAAAACAAGATGCACTTCCTTTCTAACTTAGGCCCTAAAATAATTTTATAACAAAAATCGATCAAAGCTAACACTCAGACTTGTCCAACAATAGTTCATACAAATTTCATGCAATAATCAATATTATCACCAGCGACCAAAAGTCTTACAAGTTTCTGGTAGAAAATATGGACTATGGTTTTGAATTGGGGACATCACCCAAATACCCAAGACTCCTGAAGTATGAGGAAAATTAGTATTTGAATATTGGTGAAATTTTCCTCTAAAGTCATGTATTAGCAATTCATTCCAAAAGTTTATATATTGAGTCTGAAATTGTTAGGCTAAGTTGAGTTTTGCTACTAGTCAATCAAATTCTTGAAGACTTGATCGAGCCAGACTTTATTACAACTATGTACTTCCAAAGATGAAGAGTTATGAAAACATTATGAAGCTTCAGAATAACTTCAAGAAAGGTATAAACACACATGACCGTCATGCATACATGATGCGTGCAGTTGTAAGATATATGTGCGTTTAATCTTTCAATGAACGGTTCTTATAGGAACTTGCATTTATTATTACATGTCCTAGGTGCTTTTTAGTTTTGATTATGGCTAGAAAAAACCTTAGAATATTCAATTTTAATGTGCCTTAGGTACTTAGAATATTTTTAGTTTGATCGGAATCAAATTAACTAATCCAATACCTGAACTGTTCAAACGCGTCCTTGACCATTGGAATGGATCCCATCGTCCAAACGCGAATGGGGTTCTGGATAATCTGATTGGCTGCGTCAATCCAAATCTTATTAGGGTTAGTAGAAGCCTAAGTGTAATGATTTTGTATATTGAATGCACGGGATTAATGTTGAAGAGAGCATATTTTGCATTCATATAGAGCACTGTCAGCACTAGTTGAATCCTTGAGAGTTCTATATTGATTCTTGTGAGTGGATTCGCATATAATCTCTTTTCACCGAGGTAATTGTGAGGTTTGCTAAGAGAAATCTTGGGACACATAACAAGATCACTGCACGGGGAGGTTGCATACCAAGTAGCATGGATCTACGGGGTCAGATTGTGATCAGGAATGAGTAGTTGATGTGGTAAAGGAACAGTAAATAGGCGCAATCGGCAAAAAAGTGCTAAACAAGGGAGGACAAAGGAATTGATTGACTAATGGTAAACTACCTGGCAATGTAGCAGGTTAGTAATCAAGTTGTTAGTTTGGTATCTTGCAACTAAATTGGTTATTAGTGGATTGTTCTCTAGCAGCAAATGGGTTTTTCTGTCCCATGTGCATTTTCCCACTATACAATGGTGTGTCTCTCTCTTGCTGGAACTGTGCTTTATTTTATTTGTACTTTTTATATTGTTGAATTTTTTAATTGAAGCACTTACCCATAGAATTAATTAGGAATCTCAATTAATTTCTATAAGAACACTTGGTTTACCACTTAAGGTCTACAATTCATGTCTAATTAATTAATTGGAGGAATAATTTGGGACTATCTGTGTGAACTGTGTGGAATAATTAATGAACCATTATTAATTAATTATCAACCTAAATTCGTCTCACAAAGGTAACAAAGAAAAAATAATCTTCACCATGATAGCCCTTCTCATTAATAAAGTGAACAAACCTAAACTACAATCTGGTGAAAATTTGATTTAATACCTACCAAATCAAGAACTCTAATGGATCACAGTAGAAAATTAGTTGTTAAGTTTTAAAGTCGTGTTGTGGTGAAGTGCTTATTATAGTTCATTGTAATTTGAATAAGCAGATCTTCCCACTAACTCTATTGATTGAAAAACACTTATCAGCACTCATCCAAGTGCACATCTTCTAGCAATCGAGGAAGTAACTCCTCAGGATCCTCCCATAATAAAAAAGAAATGAGCATCACACATCTCATGGATACCACAGAGAACCACAACTATAGAATTTTGTGCTAATGGATACTAGACGAAGATATTACCCCTTCAAGATTGTTGCATTCCCCTTGTCCAACTCTGTTAACTTTCACACCATCCCCCAAGAAATATTTTCCTTGTCACTTTTACATTTAGTCATAATGGTTAAAAGTTCTTTCAAGATTATGCAGTCCTACTACAATCATCCCAACTTGTTGCAATGCAACCTGATGCAACTGAACGCGACTAGATGGTGATATAATTTATTTCAATATTTGTGAAGGCCAATATTTTTTAGAAGGAATCCAAGGTAGCACTTCCTGCATTGAGCTAACAGAAGAAACCCTAGAGACAAATCTATAACATAGAATTCAAGAATCCTCTACTGCACATTCGAAAAACAAATTGACCAGGAAAAAAAATTATAAACTATCCTCAGCCATACCATGGTACATGTATTATAAAATTAACATAACTGCCCAGATGAGTATTGAAACAAATAGAATTGTCACCACATCTTGTCACTCATTTTTGCACCACTTTTTTGATTAATGAGTATGAAGATTATAAAATTCCAACAAAATAGTAGAAACATTTGCTCCAATGTTTAAAGTTGGATTTTACATAATCGAAGATCACCAAAAATAATAGCAAAACATAATGGTCGTTGCAATCCAACTGTATCAGTCTCACCAGCAAAGTCATAAGCAATCCGACTGAAGGATTCAACCTATATGTAAACTATAGATTTCCAGCAAAGAAGAGAGGCAGAACATTGCCAGAGGGAACAAAACTAACAGTTCATTGCAAAAGATGATTCACATCAGCATAAAATATGAATGTGAGAAACCAAGGACGTTTAAGAATCCACAATCATATCAAGAAAATATAGAAATCAAGATAAAACATGTATTTAATCATAACATAAATCCAAATTAGACATGACTGAAGTTCCATCAAGCTCTAAGATGGTGCCACACTTGAATAGAATAGAAAGATGCAACAAACAGAGCTTAACAGATTAACATAATTTGACAAACTAAGCATAAAATAAAATAAAATATACTTGGCTCAAAACTTTTAAGGAAGAGGCAGAATGCTATAAAGATCAGATGCAAATTATAAAAGAATAAGAAACAAATAAATAAATGAACATAAAATTAATTGCTATAAATCAAGTAGCATGGACACCTGTGAAGAGGAGCTGCATCCAGCTCCAACATGTGTCCACTGCTATAAATCAAGTAGCATGGACACCTGTGAAAAGCAGTTGTGTCCATCTCCGACTTGTGTCAAACACCAACACTTCTCGGACACACATATAAATGTGTCCGACACTTTAAAACATGTCCATACTTCATCCAACACATAACCTGTGTAGCACAAACACTTCCCAGTAGGGGCTATGCCCAACACTCCAGGAAATAGGATGAATACATCCTGAAGTGTCCAACTTTTCATAGGCATCATACGCATGGCCACTAAAACTCAAGCATGCAACGGACGCTTGGAAATAGGAGAGTTTTGAAGGGAAATAAATTTCCCCTCATAAATTTAAAGTTATGTTTTTGAGAGTTTTATGTGTACTGACTGTCGGATTATATACATCCTGCATAGATTCTTTCGATGAGTTTTTGGGAGACATGAAACTCTAGATTTTGTTGGAGTTCTCTAGTTTTGTATATGGGTTTGCTACCCTTGGGCTTTCTTAATGAATGATATTTTACCTATAAAAAAATGTCAAAAGCATGCATAATACACTTAGGAAAATAACATAATTTTACAAAGGAAAATATATATATATATAATAGGACATAGCAGCATATAAAATATAAGAGTAAATTACACTGACCTTCCTTGAGGTTTCTGATAATTGCAGATGCCACCCCTAAGGTTTCTTAAATTACACTGCACCCCTAACCTTCCCCTGCCGTTAAGTACTGTTACTGACTTAAACAAAAATTGATGACATCACTGTAATAATTTTTTTAAATACCAAATTTACCATTCTTCTTCTTCTTTAACTATTTATCAATATATCCGATTATTATTTGGGGTTTGGCAACAAAATAGAGCACATGAAGATAGAAATTCAAACTCAGCCTCGACATCTTCTCTCTCTTTTTTATCCACTGTCTTCGTGAAGTCCAACAACTAATTTGGAGTTTGGCAATGCATCAAAGACAACTGCATCCATCAAATCTCCGACTCGAGCCACCATCACTAGATGAAGCTTGTATATATCCATTTATATGAATGGCAAGATTGGGCCACCCATTGCAACCACCCAACAAATCAAATCTTCACCACTTTGAACACCCAAAAGGTCTCTACTTCTTTCCCCTTTACACCATCTCTCTCTCTCTCTCTCTCTCTACCTATACAAACATGGTATTCAAATTTCATCCAAAAATTTCCTCTCTAAAACAGCGCAAACCGATTTTACCCAAAATTTCAATTGTACATAGCATTCAAATTTCATAAAACTTGAATGCACACACAGATATATATATATATATATATATGTGTGTGTGTGTGTGTGTGTGTGTGTGTGTGTATTCATGCACAAAACCCACTGTAATTGAAGATTGAGAGATACCAAGAACAAAACCCTAACCTATATACAAACCCAAGCTCCTGTTGAAAGCAAGTAAAGGAACAAAATTCTAGAATGAGATAGCTTCTTGTGGGAATAATTCTCATTAATTGTAACATAGATACAGATTTGTATAAATAGATGTACAGCAGAGAGATAGAAGGAAAGAACCAAAGAAGGAAAGAATAAAAGATGCTAACTTCTAAGGAAACTAAATATTCTAGGATATTCACACATTTACAGCCAAGATCCTCTTTAGAAAAATAGGAAAGTTGACTCAACAGTTTTGAAACTTTCCAACACTCCCCCTCAAGCTGGCTTGAAGATATCTTCCATGGCCAGCTTGGTAATGAAGTTTTCAAACTGTTTCTTCGGCAGTCCCTTTGTCAGTATGTCTGCTACTTGTTCAGTTGTCGAGATATACGGCAGACAGATTACTCCCTCATCTATTTTCTCCTTGATAAAATGCTTGTCTACCTCCACATGTTTCGTTCTATCATGAAGAATTGGATTGTGAGCAATAGCTATTGCAGCTTTATTGTCACAATACAGTTTCATAGGTAGTGAATGAGTAACCTTTAATTCTTCCAGCAACCTTTTGATCCATAGTGATTCACAAATTCCATGAGCAACAACCCTAAATTCTGCCTCTGCACTACTCCTTGCCACCACATTTTGTTTCTTGCTGCGCCATGTTACTAGGTTTCCTCCAACAAAAGTGCAATAGCCAGAAGTTGATCTTCTATCAGTGATACTTCCAGCCCAATCTGCATCAGTGTATACTTCAACCTGTAAATTCCTATGTCCTCCAAATAATAGACCTTTACCTGGAGTCCCTTTTAGGTACCTTAGAATCCTGTATACAGCATCAAAATGCTCGGGTCCTGGTGAGTGCATAAATTGACTTACCACACTTGTTGCAAAGGCTATGTCAGGACGTGTATGAGAGAGGTAAAGAAGTTTCCCTACCAATCTTTGGTATTGCTCTCTGTTGATCACCTCTTCAGCCTTAGCTGGTTGGAGTTTTATGTTCGGCTCTATAGGAGTTTCTGCAGCTTTGCACCCTAGCAGACCTGTTTCTCCAAGTAAATCAAGCACATACTTACGTTGGGAAACAAAAATACCTTTCTTTGACCTTGCAAATTCCATACCAAGAAAATACTTCAAGTTGCCTAAGTCTTTGATCTCAAATTCCTGAGCAAGGATCTTCTTTAACCTTTCTAGCTCATTGCTATCATCACCTGTCAGAATTATATCATCAACATAGACAATAAGGATAGCCATTTTACCTTCTCTCGTGTGTCTATAGAACATAGTATGATCGGCTTGACCTTGGCTGTAGCCGTGACTCTTTATTACCTTCCCAAAGCGTTCAAACCAAGCTCTGGGAGATTGTTTGAGCCCATACAATGATTTCCTCAATCTGCACACCTTGCCTTTGCCACCTTTCCCTTCAAATCCTGGTGGTAGATCCATAAAGACTTCCTCCTCTAAATCTCCATTTAAGAAGGCATTCTTCACATCTAGTTGATATAAGGGCCAATTAGAGTGAGTTGCTAGAGCGAGTAACACACGAATTGAGTTCATCTTGGCTACAGGAGCAAAGGTTTCCTGGTAGTCAATTCCATATGTTTGAGTGAACCCTTTCGCTACAAGTCTTGCTTTGTACCTTTCTATACTCCCATCAACCTTGAATTTTACTGTAAATACCCATTTACAGCCAACAGTCTTTTTCCCCTCTGGAAGGTCACCAATTTCCCAAGTGCCATTAGCAATTAGTGCATCCATCTCTTCTTGAACAGCTAATCTCCATTCTGGGTGATCCAGTGCTTCCTGAATGGTTCTTGGAATAAACAGATGAGAAACATTTGAAGTAAAGGCCTTATGAGTACCGGAGAGTCTATGATAGGATAGATGGTTGGAAATAGGATGTGTGGTACAGGTTCTAACTCCTTTCCTAAGGGCAATGGGCAGGTCAAGATCAGAAGAATTATCAGATAAGGGATTTGGAGAAGAACAAGTACCTGGAGTATGTGAAGGAGGACCAACTCGTGCAGGTGATGATGATTGGCCTTGCTCTGGATTTGAAGAAAGAGCTCTATTAATTTGATGATTTCTTCTTCTGGTATAAACACGAAGCTCAAATGAGGGAATATTTGATAGTACTTCTCCCCCTGTTTGTGAATCAGGTATGCCGTGTATAGGTAGACTAGGATTTCCATTATTTTCACCAGTTAAGGTACCAGTTTCCTGTCCCTTTAAAGAGTGGATGTCAATGTCAAGGAAAATATTTGGAAGAGGCTTAGAGGTTTGCCAGAACTCATCTTCAATTTCCTTTTTCTCCCCCTGAAGATAGTTATGGCAAAAAACGGGCTGGTTTTCAAGAAAAACAACATCCATACTGATATGAATTTTTTTGGTCAGAGGATTAAAACATTTGTATCCCTTTTTATTAGGAGCATAGCCAAGGAAAACACATTTTTTTGCCCTAGGATCAAGCTTGGATCGAAGACTGGTTGGTATATGAACAAAAACAGTGCATCCAAACACCTTTAGTGGCAAGTCTGATGTTATCCGACAAGTAGGAAACACTTTTTTTAGGCAATCTAAGGGAGTGATGTATTTTAAAACTCGAGTAGGCATCCTATTAATTAGATAACATGCAGTTAAAATAGCATCACCCCATAAATATTTAGGAACTTGCATTGAAAACATTAGGGCCCGTGCAACCTCCAACAAGTGGCGATTTTTCCTCTCAGCAATGCCATTTTGTTGTGGGGTGTCACGACAAGTAGATTGATGTTGAATACCCTTTGTTGAAAGAAACTTTCCTAAACATTTGTTAAAATATTCAGTACCATTATCGGTTCTAAGTATACTGATTTTTGTTTGGAACTGGGTTTCAACCATATTATAAAAATCCTAGAAAATTTTTTCAACTTCAGATTTGTCACTTAACAAGTACACCCAACACAAACGTGTATGATCATCAATAAATGTAACATACCATTTCTTACCAGAACTAGTAGTGATTTTTGAGGGACCCCAAACATCACTATGAATTAAATAAAAAGGTTTGGAAGAATGATAAGCTTTTGATGGATAGGTGCTTCAGTGACTTTTGGATATGTGACAAACATCACAATGAAGAGAATTGCAATCTAGATTTTTAAATAAGCTAGGAAACAAATGTCTTAAATAGAGAAAACTAGGATGTCCTAGTCTAAGATGCCAAAGCATTATTTGTTCACGTACAGAAACAGAACTAGTACTACTACTCAAACCATGAGCTTGTTTATTGTTGAATAAAGTCTCATCGAAGTAGTAGAGTCCATCAATCATCCTAGCACTGCCCATCATCCTCCCCGAGTGTTGGTCCTGAAATTCACAATGGGAATCAAAGAAAATGACACGACAATTAGAATCCCGTGAGAGTTTACTAACAGACAGCAGATTACAAGCAAGTTTAGGGAAGTGAAGGACAAATGTGAGTTCTATTTTTTCAGAAATTTGGACAGAACCTGTTCCAGCAATGGATGAAAAACTTCCATCTGCAATTCTAATCTTTTTATTACCAGAACAAGGAGAATAAGATTTAAACAATTGTGAGATACTAGTCATATGATCAGATGCACCAGAATCAATGATCCATGGTGCAAGATTTAAGCAACAGGAGTAGGCACTAGAGTCATCACCTGTTTGGGCCAATGAACCAGTAGGAAGACCAGAGGCAGAAGTAGATTTCAGCAGTTGAATAAGATGATCCACCTGCTCAGCACTTAGGTAATTAGCTTCATTGGCTTTAGGGACTGCATGGTTGCTGCCAGAGGGTCCAGATTTGTTGCTCTTCCAGTTTGCTGGCTTTCCATGGAGTTTCCAGCAATTTTCTCGAGTGTGGCGTGGCTTATTGCAGTAGTCACACCATACTCGAGGCTTATCTTCCAACCTCCTTTGATTAGAGTAAGGCCGCTGTGCAGAAATATTGGCAGTAGCCAAATCTGTGTTACCAGCAGCATGAGGAGCAGGATTATTGGCAGCAACTAGAGCAGACTTTTCCACAGTCTCATCCTCCTTTTTCTTCATCATCACACTCCTTCGACAATCTTCTCGTCGTATTTCAGAAAATACTTCCCCGAGTGGTGGCAGAGGCTGTCTCCCTAGGATTCTTCCCCTTACTTCATCAAACTCATCATTAAGTCCAGCCAAGAATTTAAAAATTCTTGCATTCTCCACCATTTTCTTATTGTGACTACAATCAGCAGGATTTTTCCATTCATAATCATTGAATAAATCCAGATCTTGCCATAGGCCCTTAAGAACATTGAAATACCTTGTTACACTGCCGTCTCCTTGATAAGTGTTGCTGATCTTCTGCTGCAGTTCATAAATCTGAGAGTAATTCCCAAGGTTAGAGTACATTTGACTCACATTGTCCCAGAGTTCCTTTGCAGTAGAATAGCACATGTAATTAGCACTAATCTCTTCATCCATAGCATTCACGAGCCATGCCATCACCATAGAATTTTCAGCATCCCATATAGCATAAGATGGGTTTGTCTTCTCGGGCTCCTTAGCTTCACCAGTCAAGTACCCTATCTTCCCTCTTCCACGAATATACATCCGGACAGATTGTGACCACCGCAGAAAGTTGGCCTCATTTAATCGTATATTGGTAATTTGGACAGAGTAAGGTTCAGAATGGGTAGATCTGGGTTCAGGTTTGGTTTCAGGTTTAGCTGTGTTTGGAGTTTCAGCCATGGCTACAACAACAGAAGAGATGGGCAGAGTTGAACAAGGAAGAAAACCCTATAGAGATTAGGGTTAGATGAGAGCCGCCAAGGGAAACTAGGGTTTACACAAGGCCAAGAGCCGTACCTTGCTCTGATACCATCTAGAATGAGATAGCTTCTTGTGGGAATAATTCTCATTAATTGTAACATAGATACAGATTTGTATAAATAGATGTACAGCAGAGAGATAGAAGGAAAGAACCAAAGAAGGAAAGAATAAAAGATGCTAACTTCTAAAGAAACTAAATATTCTAGGATATTCACATATTTACAGCCAAGATCCTCTTTAGAAAAATAGGAAAGTTGAATCAACAGTTTTGAAACTTTCCAACAAAAATCCTAACCTGTTGAATATTGAGATCGAAACAACTGAAACTCATCACACAAAACTACTATTCTTCACTACCTCTCTAGTCTTTTTTGGAAGCGATGATGGCAGAGAGGGGGACCAATGATGGGATGGGATGGTGTCGTCGATGGTGGTGGGAGCAGGGAAGGGGAGGGGGAGTGGTGGTGCTGTCGGTCGTCGTGGTGGGCCAAAGGAAAGGGAGGAGAGTGGCGGTTGTGCCGTCTGTGGTGGTAGGCGGGGTTGAAATTTTTTTAGAGAGTGGTAAAGAAACGTGAGAAGGAGAAAGAAAGGAAAGATGTAATGAGAGAGCTGACACTTTTTTGATTGAATAATACATATTTAATTTAAGGGGTACATCAATCTTTGTACACCTTCCGTTACCCCCGTTGATCCAAAACAAATCTCAGGGGGTGCAATGTAATTTCAAAAACCTCAAGGGTGGCATCTGCAATTATCAGAAACTTTAGGAGAGGTCAGTGTAATTTACCAAAAAAATAATTATGCATATGACTACTGTTCAGCTTGCAATTTATAATATATGCGAGGAAAAATTGTTCATAGTGATTATATAAATGTGTCCCTCAATTAATGTATGTAAGCAATTCATTCCAAAACCTGTTGAGTCTGTAATACTTGGGCCTAGTTGAGTCAAGTATAATCTTTCTATCCCAGTAAGATTTCAAGACAAGCCGGAAATAATTACAAAGCGTGATTAAGAAGATGAAGCTTTTTGTCATCAACACATGAAGACTTCACAATTACTCTACCAAGAAAGGTATAAACACACACACAACGTGCATTGCATTCATTAGTAGGGTCTGCATTTAATTCTACACAAACTCTTTGGCATTTTTGGTATTGACGATAGGCTAGGAAGACCTTAGGATTGAGTTTATTTGACCCTTAAGTTCTTTAAATCGTAACATAGGGCTGTTTGAAATGGAGAGCTAAAATAGTGGGTTGACTGTTCGAATGCGGCTCTTAACTGTTCGAACTGTAAACATTTTGTTTGTCATCATTCGCACACAATGGAGTTTAAAGTTACATGATATGGTAACAGAACATTGACTGTTCAAATGCAATCATAGACTGTTTGAATGCAGTCGTGGACAGTCCGAACGTAGATCCCACATCCAAACAATACTTTGTCCGCTCGAACATGAGTTGTCATACGTGTGGGTTTTAATTGATTGTTGGTTTCCTATTTTTGTTAAGTTATTGATATCCTATATATAGTGTCTTTCTTGTTCAATGATGCCATATACCTAGAGAAAGACACACACTGACACAACCCTAGAATCCTAAAGGTCTTATTGAGAAATTCATTGTTTGCTATTTGCTAGTGAACACTTAGTGGTTATACATAGATCATTGCATAGATATTGCACACTTGGTAGAATGAATCTGAAGATCGTGATCAAGAGAAGTGGTTTTGCTAGTAGAGCAGCAGGTCGGCAAGCAAGAGGAAAAGTGAGAAGACAAACAGATTTAGAGGATTAGCTATAAACCAAAGGGTACTGGCAGGTTAGTATCTATTGCTTGTAAGGTTTTTGCATCATGTATCTGAATAGGTTTATTAGTGGATTGTTGGCGGCAACAGGTTTTTCTGCCTTGTGAAGGTTTTTCCACTTAAATTTGTGCCTTAATTTTTCCTGTGTTATTATTATTATTAGCACTTGGCCACAATAATCTTAATCGAGGAGTCTTACTAAAGTTTTTAGATCATTTGAACAATCATCTAATATCAACGATTCATGTTTACTTAATTAGGGTAAATAAACTAAAGAACAAATTTGGAGCATTCTGCATAACTCTTAATAGATAGTTAATTTCTATCACTAATTTTTGTGGCCTCAATATAGAAATTTATAAAACTAATTAAAGTTAAATCTTTTTCATGCATAATAAATTAATGTGTATGTGTTGTGTGTGCATATGTGAGATGTATTTATATTTTGAGGTGCGCTTTTCATGTCCGTTACCTACTTTTTAGGATTTACTATGCCAATGTATCTATGTCATGCCATATCCGCGCCCCATGTCTGTTTTTGTTGCTTAGGATACAACCACAAGAAAGAACAATGGGCAAGTGTCTTCTGTTTTCAGATAATACAATGAACACATCAAATGGGATTCTGAATTATAAACATTCACAAGTACTATGACAAAATATTCAACACTGAAATGTCTAAGAACTTACCTTAATAAACTGGCTATACGTAACATGCTGACTGTTCGGATATCTATAATAGACAGCAAACCCTGGCATGTTTCCACACTCGCGTTCGTATATTGATTCATCACTCTGGAAACAAAACATTGGTCAATATAAATATATTTTTTTTATAAGTCATTGGTCAATATAAATATCATTTCAGAAAATAGTATAAGTACTTGACCACTCTATGTCAATGTCATCACTCACAGCATTATATTTACAAAAATCCAAGGGAATAAAGTTTGCACAAGATTAACTAAAAACAGCACCTTCCAATAGCAAGGAATCTTCAATGTCTCAAACAAAAACCTCCCAAGTCGACCTGCTTCATACTCGGTGCAGCAGCATATCATTGGTTGTAAGGTTTTACATATCAGAACATCAATGTGTTTGAGCATCTGGCATACTAAAAGTACAGTGTGGAAAAATACAGCGCTGAAGGAACTTCATGTTAATCTTCAAAGTATAAGGGCACGAACTCAACCACTTATCCTTCTCACGAATAAGCCGTCTATGAACAGATGCTACATTTTCTTCATGCTTTTGGAGCTCACTAGTCAGTCCATCTACAGATTCTTGAATTTTTTTCTGTCTTTCTCTCTCTTAGTGATTGCTGCATTTGAATTATCAGAAAGTTCTTCTAGAGCTTTAAGAGCAGCATGCTGCTTGGAAATTTCAGACTCATAGCGATTTCTAGGAACATAGAGATCATAGAGTGTGAGGCCCCAAAAAGAAGTGCACAAATCAGGAGAAAGGCTATTTCAGGCTTTTGAAGGCAACAATGTCCTAACAGTATCAAGAAGATCTGACCATCTGCATGGAATGGAATAAAAAATTGAAA
Source organism: Nyssa sinensis (assembly GCA_008638375.1). Classification (NCBI taxonomy): domain Eukaryota; kingdom Viridiplantae; phylum Streptophyta; class Magnoliopsida; order Cornales; family Nyssaceae; genus Nyssa; species Nyssa sinensis. The sequence goes on along the minus strand of CM018042.1, from coordinate 17,072,884 downwards.
GTGAGGGAAATGGGCTAGTTAGAAATTATAAGTCAGAAATATGTCATAATGAATTTTTAGAATCTGTGTAACAAAATTAAGAAATTCAAAATAATACAGTGACTCAATCATACATATGTACGCATACAGACAAACATAAGTACATATCAAGAATATAATGCTACCAATATAACCAAATGAAAAAAGAATAAGCTCGGGAATATTACATAATAGGCTTCCGAGGAGAACCAAGATCCAGAACCAATTTGCCAGATGAATCTGTAAGCTCAGTCTCCTTTTCTGTCCTTGATGTATTTGTAGTTTCATTACAATCTAAAGGCCAGAAGACATCAGAACTATGACACTTGAAGAGCCTCATTACAGATCGATAAATTAAAAAGGCCACCTAGATCAGGGAGAAAAAACAAAATTACAATCGGTGTTGGAGAGTATCACAGTAATTGTCATATGGAAGTTAGTAGAAAAATATGGTAAAATTTATATGACAGCACATAGAAATAAAATTAGGCCAACCAAAAATAATTACGGAAACATGTCGATTAAATCCATAACAAAGTACAGGAAAATGAAAAGGACTTCAAATGCTCACATATAAAGCATGTGCACATGCACACGCAAACATATATATATATATATATGTGTGTAAATAGAGAGAGAGAGAGAGAGAGAGAGAGAGAGAGAGAGAGAGAGACCTTGGGGTCAAGGTGATATAGGTGTACAAGATCATGAAGACATGGAATTAACTGAGCATACACTGCTGTTGGTGTTACTGCATTACACAGGAAATCCACATACTGAAGAAGTGTTCCATGGCATCTATCAAACTGCTCACTAACCATCCTAATGTGAGGCATGTCCGCATATATGACAACCCTGCAGAGCATAACATAATAGGAAAGTGTTTTGAACAATTCACTACTTCTGTAATCAACTGGAGCTAGCAAAGGTATCCAACTCTCCAATAAATGATAGCCCATCTCTGATCAGTGGGCCTAGGTTTAAGGCAACGGACATGATCAAAACAGAGGAAGGCTTAATAATAACAGTAGGGCAAATGTAGATGGAAGTATAATTCCATATTTGTTATTTATAGTTGTTAACAGTGTTACTTCAAGTAACTTTGGAATAAATAATGTTGTATGGCTTACACAGAACGATTCTGAGCAATAAGCAAAAGAAGTGGAATTGCTAAGTTCGGTTCATCCTTCGAAAGCAATGAGTTCCTTAGCCTGTTAGCTGATTTGATCAATGCCTGAAAAGACAGTTAGATGTTAATATCTCCAAACTCCAACATATCATGTCAAACACCGAAAGGTGTATGGATTTAGATTAGAAATATATCTCGTATTTAAGCCAAGGCATAGTTATCAAATATTGTTTTTCAATTTTTTTATACCTTGCAACACATCATATGTCATGAGATACCTCTAAATTCTCAAATACAATGTATATACATATACATATATGTGTGTGTGTGAGCCAAAAAATGACTAATCACTAGGAAACAAGGATCAAAATATCGTTTCGATATATAGTTTCGGTCTGTCTAGAAACGGAAACATTTCGAAAAGATAATGGAAACGGAGAAAAAATTGGAAACATGTAGAAATATAACTTAAAATTTATTTATTTATACAAATAAGCCTATTTATTAAATATTTGTGCATGTTTAAGGCATATACATCATATTCATGATAAATGACACTAATTTAAATTGAAAAACTAAAGACTAACTACTTGTTTTTTCATTGTACAATGTGAAATACAATCTTTCTTGACTTTTTTTATCATGTAGATGACAATAATGGCATAAGAAGATATTTGGAGAGACATAGATTCACAAATTGAGACGAATGAAACAATTTTTTTATATTTTTCATGCTTTTGGATTATACAAAATCATTTCATAAATGTTCTTCTTCTTTTTTTGTAGAGTTCATTAGTGATCTTTTATGGATAAATGAACATTCTCTTGTAATGATATTTCATGTTTATAAAAGAATCAAATAATTATCATTATTATATAGAGAGATATATAAATAATTATTAACAAAATAACTAACAAGTAATCACATAAGCAAGAGGAATAATAAATATTTCTTCTGATTCGGTATGTTTCCACGGAAACAACTTTGTTTCCATGGAAACATGTGAATTTTGATATTCCACTAGTGTTTTGTTTCGGTTCCCTAAGAAACGGAAACGTTTCGGCCATTTTGATAAAAAAGAAACGAAATTTTGATCCTTGCTAGGCAAATGAAACACACATTAAGTAATGTTTCTTTCATGACAAATTAAGCCTAAATATTCACTCCTTCAAATCTAACATTGAATATAAAGTGTAGATGAGATATATTTTAGAAGCAAGACATTTAATCCACAGTATTGATTAATTAATGGGTGGAAATACACACTAAGTAATGTTCCTTTCATGACAAATTAAGCATAAATATTCACTCCAAATCTAACATTGAAAACAAAGTGCAGATAAGATATATTTCGGAAGGAAGACATTTAATCCTCCGAATGTATTAATTAATGTGTGGAAAAACACTATAATTTAATGGAAGTAACGAGTGTTGCCTTGAGAATGTTGTCAAATGTCAAAATAAATACAAAAAAAGAAATTAAAAAAAATGAGAAGAAAACTAAAAGAACATGTAATTGCAAAAGTTCAAGAACGTACTTCTATTAAAAACTATAACTATAGAATATAATAACTGAAATGTTTTACTGCCTTAGTTAAGGCTCTATCTTACAACTACATAGTTTTACAACTTTTCAAAAGTGTATTCTGATATTCAAGTATATTTAGATATATTCCCACAAATGTACACAGCATAAATAATTGGGATTAGAATTTGAGCACCATGTTTTGTAGACAGTATCAAAAAGCAAAAATGTTTTTAAATGCTATTCTCTTTTCTAAGCAGAACATCTGCTGGGCCAGTAATCGAAAGAAGTGAACCCCAGCCACGAGTAGTAAACTGACAGGTGAACCATACTACCGTCAAAATGATCAATGACAACATATCTCTCTGCTAAGACTGACCTATGTCTCATTGTGGTCTATCTCTCGACAACGAGAGGAGTCTCTAGTGTATCTACATCAATGGACCTCACCACTGTAATACACCGAAAATCTGAAATAAATAAAACACCCCATTTTTTTACTTATATACTACATGATTCACGGCGACCCAAAATGGCGTAACTAAAAAATTAAGAATTTAAATTATTTTTTTTCTAAATTGCCGATGTATCTAATTCGACCAATATACGTGCGAAAAACACATACGGTAATGGATGCTGGGAAAATACGCTTATATATATATATATATATACACATGTGAATTAATATATATAAAAATACGTGTATACGGTATTAGGTATATGTGTGTCATGTATATACATGTAAGATACATAAAGATATATAAATATATGGCAGCACAAGGCAGCAAAATGATATATATATATATATATATATTCATATATATGTTTTGTAGAATTCGAACATCTGTTGTCATTGATCATCTCTTGTCTAATGCCTTTAAAGTATTTCTACATGCAAAGAAGAAAATTAAGTACCTCACTAAGGATCCACCCACTTCAGATGATTAAAAATCAGAAGATTGGTGGAGTGAAGAATTACTTAGTAATGACTTGGTTGTGGCTTAGCATGGAGTCATATGTCATCTCGAATGTTCAATTTCCAAATAATGCAAAGGAGATATAGGTACCTCTCGAAGAGATGTATTCACAAGAGTGTAATGTGCCTCAGGTTTATGAGTTTTTTGAGCGTATGTTCAACATAAATCAAGGTGACAAGTCTCTTGCTGAACATTATGGTACTTTGAAAGGATTGTGGGAAGAACTTATTCTTTATCAGCCATTGAGTTTCGATTTGAAGGTTCAGTGTCGTCAGGGTGAGGAGTTTTAGACTGCCTTATTTTTGTCTAGCCTTAATTCAGAGTATAACGTCTTAAAATATTAGATTTTGGCCAATAAGAAGCTTCCAACTACTGCCAATGTTTATTCTCGTCTTCAATATGCTTCTTTTACTCGTGGGTCTTCTTCCTCGTTCAAAGAGTCCTCTACTCTAGTATCTAGTGACAGTAATCGTGGTAGTTTTCGCGATGGTCGTAGTGTTGGTCGTGGTAATAGCCAACGTTCCCACCAAGGTGGTGGTGGTGGTGGTAGTGGTGCCCAAGGCTCTTTTCGTCGTGATCAGGAGTGGACGTGGTAACCGTTCTGAGTGTAAGTGTTCTTATTGTGGTGGTATAGGGCATACTAAGGATTATTGTTGGAATAAATGAGGAAGGCCAGCCAATGCTAATCAGACGCCAAATGATACTTTTTCTCCTAATGTGCCACAGACATGTACGAATGGTTCCATTGCTTCTACTTCTGGTTCTTATCATGCTATCACTTCTCACCACTCAGTCAACTTCTCCAACAGTTGTCTTCTCTTTCTCCACATTTATCTACCTCTACAACTACTTTGGCTAATACTGGTAATTCTGCATGTGTGGTTGGCAAGTCTTCTATTCCGTGGATTATTAATTTTGGAGCCAATACTCATGTCTCGTATTTCTTCTTTATTCTCTAATTTTCGTCCTTCAAAATCCCATATTGTGTTAATTGATGGTTCCTTTCAACCAAACTAGCGATATACATCATACCTGAATCTCTATCCATGTCTTCAAGTTTACTTATACTTCATTTTCCTTTCAATTTGTTATTTGTGAGCCAATTAACTAAGTCTTTACAGTGTTTAGTAACTTTTTTCTCCCTCTTCTTGTGTTTTTCAAGATCTCGAAGACAAAGAAGGTGATTAGTTCGGGATATGAGCGCAATGGTCTTTATTATTTGGATCTTGGCAAGCCTGTTGCTGCCTTAAGTGCCACAATTTCTCCTCTGCAATGGCATTATCGATTGGGTCATCAATCATTGCAGAAATTACAGCAAGTTGTCCCCCATTTGAGTCCTATATCTGTTTTGGAATGTGAGACTTTCCAATTAAGCAAGCATCACCATAGTTCTTTTCGTAGTAGTTTACAAAGTCGTCAATCTAGTCCTTTTAATATTGTACATTCGGATATTTGGGGTCCTACAAAAATAAAAAGTACTTCAGGTTTTCAATATTTTGAAATTTTTGTGGATGATTTGTTTCATATGACTTAGTTGTTTCTTATGAAAGATCATTCTAAATTGCCTAAATTTTTTGTTATATTTTATAATAAAATATTGGATCAATTTGACAAACACGTCAAGGTCTTACGGTTTGACAATGCACATGGATATACTCGATCCTTTATGGATTGCCTTTTGCATTGAATGTGGCATTATCCATCAGATTACCTATCCACATACATCTCAACAAAATGGCATTGCTAAACGTAAGCATCATCATTTATTGGATGTTACTCATACTTTACTCTTTAATATGCATGTACCAAAGTCATATTGGGCTGATGCTCTCTTGACTACTACTTATCTCATTAATCGCATGTGATCCTCTATTTTGGACAGTAGTCCCCATTTTCTCTCCTTTATCCTATTGTTCCACTTTTTAGTTTGACCCCACATGCTTTTGGTTGTGTAGCTTATGTTCATCTTCTTAGTCCCGGTCAGAATAAATTGTCTCCTCATTCTGTCAAATGTGTTTTCTTAGGCTATGCTCGTACTCAAAAGGGTTGTTATTATTATGATCATGTCTCTCATTGGTATTATATCAGTGCAGATGTTACATTTTTTGGGTCCTCTTTATTCTTTTCATCAAGTGGCACACATCTTGAGTCTGCTTTGATTCCTTCTCATTTGGGGGAGCTTCTTTTGCCAAGTAAGTTTGTCCAGTTTTGAATCCTCCTCCGATTTCGTGTCCTCCTCCTCTCATGTGGCTGCTCCTCTACGGGTTTATCAACGCTGCAAAGATCAACAAGTTATCTACTAGGCTCCTGCTCCTTCCCAACAACCTAATTCTCTTAAGGTCCCATCTACTGCTTTGTCTGTGGTTCCCTCTTCTCCTGATTTGTCTATTGCTTTATGGAAAGATACTCGTAGTTGTACTCATCATCCTATTTCTAATTTTGTCTCACTCTCACTTCATCGCCTTTCCTTTATCTTTCGTTGTTTTGTTTCTTCGTTATCTTCTGTTTTTGTTCCTAGTTCTTTTCACAGGCCTTCGCATCTCCTTGTTAAAAAGTTAAAAATTGGCTATGGATGAGGAAATAGCAGCTCTCCATCAAAATCAAACATGGGATCTCACTCCTCCTCCTACTGGTAAGCAGCATGTTGGGTGTCGTTAGGTCTATGTTGTGAAGTATTATCCTAATGGTTCAGTTGAGCGTCTAAAGGCTTGTTTAGTTGCCAAGGGCTACACTCAGGTCTATGGTGTAGATTATTGTGAGAACCTTTCTCCAGTTGCCCACTTGAATTCTGTTAGAGTTCTTATTGTAGTTGCATTGAGCTTTGATTGGCCATTATATCAATTGGATATAAAGAACGCTTGTCTCCATGAGTATTTACAAGAGGAAGTTCCACCAGACATAAGCCTCAAGGCATTAAGGTGTAAGCTTTCAGGCTTTAAATTTTTATATTAAAAAGGTATATATAATATATTAAAAATAGTAAAAATGGGTGAAAAAATCAAATAAATAATAAAGAAAGTTGAGAAAGAAATTGCTACATTATAATGATCAAGAAAGAAATTAGATTCCAGTAAAAAAGTTCTACAGTGTGTTCATAATGCCATCAACTGCATAATACATGTTGCCTTTTCTTTCTTGCTTGTCCATTTTCCTACTTGGTTTTCATTTGAAGCATCCTATTTGTGGATCAGGGTACAAGAAAAATTAGATCCTTGCAATTTCATGCTCTCCCCACTTTCATAAGCCACCAACCCTATGAAAAGGCAACACACTGAACTATACCCATTCCAAGTCAGTGAGACCTAAATTAACTCCACCCAATAAGTAATCAACGCTTAAACTAATGCCAAAAAAATTAAACACATTACTGTTTGCATATAATTACAAAACAAAAATAGCCATCAATCAAAATTCAACCACCTAAGAGCATCTCCAGCGGTGACTCAGATTTTGACCCAAATTTAAGTCAGAATTTAAGTAAAAGTTGAATTTGAGTGTCATGCTCTCCGATGTTCACTTAAATTTGGCTCTATGAACAAAGGTGCACTGATTTGAGTGTGGATATGAGTAAAATTCTACTTTAGTCTGGATTTGAGTAACCACTAGAGAAGATTTGTGTGAATTTTGACTTAAATTTAATTAAGGATTTGAATCACCACCGGAGATACTCTAACAATCAAGCAATCATAACCCAAAAAGTAAAAAAAAAAACTCACATCTAGAGCCATTTGGGTCACAATATCGGCAAAATTCGAACCTAGTTCTTCATCCGAAACTTAATCCAAAAACTCAACTGAATCCAACGCTGCTTTACACTTCTGAAATGGCAATTCACCGCGAACCTAACACCGAAAATACACATAAGTCAATACAGAAATCCAAGAAACCACAAGATAGGGCCAAAATCCATTTAAAACATATCACATACCATAGTCCAACAAAGCTCATAGAGAAAACGAAGCCTTGGGACCGGGTTCGGAACCTTGAAGCTAGCGTTTCCGTTCTTCCATTCTCGAATATAGTCTTCTGTCACCTATATACACTGAACAGGCGGAAGAGACATCATTGTTAATGGAAGAACAGCAACAAATCCAAGAGTTTGGACTTGGTGATTGAATGACTTAGAGAGAATGGGGAGTGAGTGTTGAATTGTAATATGGGTAACGAGATAAAAATGAGGCGATTTTCAGGGTTTCAGGAGATCGAAGTAAGGGTTCGGGAATAGGGTGTTTGCTGCTGTTTCGAGTTCTGCTCTCTGCTATTTTTATGGGTTGGTTTTTGGCGAGGTTCATTGCACTAACAGAACGAGGTGAAGATGGCCATATGCCAGGTTTTGGACAGGGACCCTCCCAACGCTGCCCGTGTGACACAGAGCGAACGGTTTTTTATTGGGATGCTCATTTGATTATAATGAATAAATTGTATTGACCTAATATGATTTTTTTATAGTTTAAAAAATTATATTAAGTTTTTTAAAAATTTATATTCAAACTTTCTTTCATTAATCAACTCTTAGTTCACGTAACAGAGTTTATTTTAAAAGACAAATTTACCTGACACAAAACTAAATCAAAATTCTTTCCTCACTCTACTGTACCCTTCAACTCTGAGATATAATTTCTCTTCTCTCTACATATACATATAATTTCTCACTTCTCCTTAAATTCCATAATTTTTCACTTCTTCTTAAATTCCAAAATATGTCTTTGCAAAGCTTTTACAATACCATCGCATGGATCGATTTGGCTGGCATCGACTGTGTGAACATATATATATATATTAAATTCTACACTTATACCAGCAAAAATAATGAACCATTCAGATGATTGATTGATAAAACCGCAATTATAATATAAGTTTTTTTTTTCTTAGATTGGATATTTGAAGCCGATTTGGAAGTAAAATCAATGATTCAGTGCAGAGTTAGGAACAAATCACTAAACAAACAAAAACAAGATGAGGAATATTTGGAACTCCTTCAAACTCAGTTACCTCTTTGGAACAACTCTTCCACTAATCAGTCGCGAGGAATTTTTCAATCCAATTTCAATATCATTGTTTTCTTCAATATCATTGGACTGTGGATAATTGATTTCTTCAAATGGGTTTCTTTAATCCAAATTCAATATCATCTTTGTTTCACAACCATTTGGATCCCCCCTCCCTATATATATTTATATCTATATCTATATATATACGAACATATATACAGGTGGTAGTTTTCCCCTTTTTTTTCTGGACGACCGTAATATTTTGGTGGTGATGGATGTGGGTTTTAACTGCAAAGATGAGAGAGAAAATATGAAAAGTATCCTTTCTCTGATGTATGTGGTGATGAGGCTAAAATTGTGTTTTTAAACAACATTTAAGATGATGTCAGTTATTTCAAACAGGTCAACTAATGGTTGATCAACAAAGGAGCAGATTATTACCGAATCTGAACTTCAAAGGTAGGTTAATATAATTTTTTAAATCACGAAAAAATTATGTGTAATATCATTTAATCTCCAGTAATATCATTATAATTTATTATTATTAAAGAAGAGAGTTATTCGTAATCTTCTCAATATACAAATGTTTCTCTAAAAATACCACCTTAAGAGTCTGATCGAGTGGTAAAGACATTGAAGATAAATTCAAGCGTTTTAAACTCTGAGTCTCCTTTACATCAATCGTTTACAGTCAGAATTTAAAAGGTGAACCTGACTGTCACAGAAAATGAGACTTAGTCTGATATACATAAGCTGTCTAGAATACTCTTGACCAATCTATAAAAAAAATGCACTCTAAAAATTACAACTTTAATTATTAAACAAAAACAATTTTAAAGTTCAATCCAAATTTATTAACTATTGAATCAAATAGGTAATAATATTAATATTTATTATATATATATAAATTTTATGTTATAATATATATTATTTATATAAAATATTATGTATATAATATGTAAAATTTAAAATACATAAACTCAACTTAAGAAAATCTTATATCCCTCTAATCAATTTTTTTTCTTCAAAATTGCCTAGTTCATGGTTTTTTTTTTTTATCAATTTTTAAAATTTTGATCAATTTATTTTTATTTTTAAATAAATATTGATAAAAACTTTAAGAAAGGACAGTGTAATTTACTCTATAATTTAATATTTAACATATTATAAAATTAAATTTATATGTTATATTTAATTGAATCGGGCCGTTAACGGAACAAATTTTAATCTATATCTGATTCATTTAACTAAATGAATTATCATATCAGATCATTGAATCAACTTCTTTATATCATATTTGGATAAATGAATCAAATTTGGATCAATATTCGATCTAATGACAGTCCTAAAAGTCGGTATTAAGCTCCTGAATTTACATGTTACATGAAAATGTTAGATTTTTCATTCAAAGAAATGGAGCACTGAATAAGTGTATCAGAATGGGATTTATGACTTTCCCGTCCACATTATTCCCAAACCCTTGTATATAAATGAAAGAGAGATTATTTTGTATATGAATGAAAAAGGAGACATAAAGTAGCTAGAGGTATCAAACGGGGCACTCCACTACAACTTTCCTTGTTTAGAGGAGGCCTATTAGTGCCAATGGGTCGGGGCCAACCTAACAACCCAAACCCCAGCTTAGCACGGCCCAAGGGCTAGCCCGCTAACCCACCAATTTTTTTCCCTCATTTGTTTTGCTTTATATTCTAAGTCCTTAGTTGATATTTTTTCAACTTTTTTGTTTCATTTCACAATTGTCGGTTTGTTACTTAGTAGCTATATTAGTTTTTTTTTGGGAATTTATGTTATTATTTGTTAGTTTATTAATTTATTACTTTGTTTTAATTTTTTTCTACTTCTTTTCTAAGATGTTAATTTTTAAAATGTTATAAGTTTTGTTAGTCCTAAAGGTTTCAAACTAAGGATATCCTAGTAATTTTGATAATAACAAAATCATTGAGTATGAGTACCAATGTTATATCTCAAGTGACAATGCTAACTCCAAGGAAAGTTGACTAAGAATTGATAAGTTTAAAAAATGATGACATCCACTCAAGACCAAGCATCATAGTCAAGCTCAAGTAAAGTAGAAACATGCAAGCCCAAAGAATTAAGTGAATACTTTCTTTTTCATTATTTTAGATTTTGAGTGACTTAGGTTTATTGGTCATGAATCTTGTCACGCCCTTGAATCGCGGAACCGGACTAAGGCGTCATTGGACCCCAATAAGATAAGTAATAGAACTAACCATCCTAGTCAACTACATAAAATACAACCCTTTTTTTAAACGATTTCTTTTAATTGGTTTTCAGTTCAGTTTCTTGATTAGACTTGTTTAAGTCTCGTAACGGGATTAAATGAAATTGATTACTATCACAATGTAACTACATCAAACATCCATCAATTGTAGTAAATAAGGTATGTCCTATAGCTAACTCTACAATTCTTATATATATGAGATATACATGGATAGTCTGAAGGGTATAGGCACCTTACATAAAATGACTTTAGTCCATCTTTCACTACTTCCCGTCAGTCATCCATCAAGTCAATACTTGCCATTCCTATGAACAGTAAGAATGAGCCATAACACTCAGTAGGATTTTCCAAAACACACAAGCAAACAGCATGCCAAAAACTAAAACAAGTCCGAAGATGACACATCTTATAGTCTAATATGCATCACAAGCACACCACATCATCATATCCCAAACACAGGCATAAGCATAAGTATCAAAAGGGAATTGCACCACTACATGTGGTTTGACAATAATAACCAGGTAGTCGGCATATGGAGGGTTAAATACATAACATAAATATAAACATATAATTTCGTGAAACACCTCTATTTTTTATTTTAATGTCACAAGAACAATGTCTATAAACATATAACCAATCACAAGATGTGAGAACAAGCTTACCAACCCCACAAAGCACATTCATTTCCTGTTCAAAGTCACAAAAATAATGTATGCATTCATAGCTAAGCAACCAGCTACAATTGCCACAGTGTCATAACTACCAATATACAGTCCATCAATAAACACAAGAAAATATCACATGAGCGTCATATAAAGACCCGAATTTTTTTTCTTAAATTACAAATTATAAAATAATAATAATGAAAATAATAATGCAAAATTTTATTAAGAAATTAAAATTTGTTAAATGAAATGAACTAAATGGACTTAAAAATAAAAATGAGGAAAAGAAATAAAGAGGGGCAAAAAGGAAATTTTACATTTTTCTTGATTTTTGCCTATAAAGCCAAAATCTCTACACATCTAAAACACACACACAATTACGTAAAAGAGAGGAGAGAAAGGGAAAGAGAGGAAGAAAGGGAATGCAAGAAAATTAGAAGATTCTTCAAGAATTTAGGACATCTTTTGGAAGATTGAAGACGCACAAACCATATTCTACCTACAAGCACCAAGTGAAGTTAAGAATTTTGCATATTCTGGCTAAAACCATCAAGAATACTTTTGGGGTTTCTACCACTACTTCAAGAATTGAGATAGAGAATTTCTAAACCTAGGTATAGGAAGTGTGTAGGCAGGTTCATTCCATGTCTATCTCATTTATTGCCATAGAATTATGAATTTTTGTATTTTTGAGCATATATTATATGTACCTTAAAAATCTATGTATTAGTTGAATTCTTGCTATGAAATAAATGATTTTTATCCTATCTTGATGTTGATATAACTCCCGGTTGAATGTGAAAAAGTTTGATTGGTGAAATCACAAATGGGGTTTTATGTGTATTATGCTTGATATTATAAATGGCATGCAAGGTGTTTGAAAAATTGTTTGAATGAATCATTGATGCGAAAATTATGAAAATTTTATGAAGTTACTTAAATGTTTAACCCTTATGATGAAAATATGATGAATTTTGAACACAAACATGAATGACAAGCCATTGGAAGTGTGAGAATGAACATTTGAAAAATAATGAACATTGGGCTAGGATTGGGCACATCAATTATGTGATTTTGAGCGTGGTAAGATTACGGTTACTCGAGATTTTGATTAGTGTTCGAGATGGTGTCTCATTTCGGCTTACGAGCCGTAAACTCGCACAGGTGGTCGTATGTTTCTATCGGGTTAGTAGCCCATAAAGCACACAAGGCTTACCGAGGGCCAACTAGGAATATTGGGATTAAGACTTAAGAGATGAAAATGAAAACTTTGAATAATTGAAAGAACTCAAGTGGAATGAAATCTTAAATTTTGGAATAATATACATTGCTTTTCTTGATAATGCTTCTTTGTAATGCTTATATGCTTTAGCACATGAGAACTTGGTTATGTTGGAATTCTTATGGTTGACGAAGCATGCTTGATGAGCACTTGGTTGTCACTACACATGCACAAGCATACATGTGCCACCACATATTATTGCCTAAGTTTAGATTTCTTCTACTCAAGTTATTGAACTGACCCTTATTAGATGCAGGAGCGAGCAAGGAAACAACCGCGAATTGTAGGACCACTATCACCAAGTCATTTTTGGGAAGATATCATTTTTGTATAATTGGATGACCATCATGTAAAGAATATATTTATGTTAATTTTTGAATAACTCTTTAACATGTATATATATTTGAAATAGGTCATGTTGGATAGAGATTGAAGAACTGTTGAAATCTCCTTTGGAAGGACTTTTATTTTATTTACTTAGACATCATGAAATTTCTGTGAGGAGCTTGCTTACTTGTGTACTTATTTTTAAAAATGAAACATATAGTTGTAGTTTACATTATATATAACTAGATGTGAAATAATATTGGTATGAGTTTAGCATTTCTGCTGAAGGTTGTGTAGAACATCCCATTTTGAAAGACCATATCTCTTTCATCCTATGGAATTAGAATCGCATATTTTACAGAATTACACCTCCTTGTATTACCTTTCAAATGGCTCAAGAATGACCTTAGTTAGGCTAATATTGAGGGAGTTATGCCAATTCTAAGAAACCTACGTAGAATCTGACTACTGTTTACAAATTAGTCCATAACGTGAGTTTCAGGTACTCTTTTCGAGTGCTTCCAAGTTCTATGGAAACTAGACTTATAATCGAATATGACATATAAATCTCATAATAGCAAGTTTTATAAATTGGGAGATACAGAGTTTTAAACATGGTGGACCTACTGTGCGAACAAAGCGGTTCAGACTTGCCTTCACCTTTTTGTTAATAAATTGAGCTACCGGATGTTTTTTTGAGTAATTCCAAAGCTTAGTGAAAGTAGACTCATATTAGAACATGATCTAAAAATATCAAGATATCAGTTCTTATGAGTTGAGAGATATGAGGTTTCAAATAGGGCTGAACTATTTAGTGAACAAAAAAAGAAATGAACCATAGGTTGTATCCTAAATGAATCTGATTTTTTTTTTTTTTTGTTTTTGATGTATGGGGCTTCAAGAAACAGTGTATAATAGTTAAGTATTAAATAGTATAATTCATGGAATGAAGATCAAGTAGGATGAACTTTAAATATTACTAGATATGCCATTAGAGTTGATCACAACCCGAGTCTTTGGAAACTTAGGATGTGACACGCCAAGGGAAATAATCTCAAATAAATTAACCATAACAAAATGGATAAAGTCTTGTTCAACTCATTCTATTCTTTCAATAATCTCAATCCCATGAGTATTCACCTAATTTGGCTCTAGGTAAGCTTATGTGTTTTACGAGCTACTAACACAATGGAAACAAATGACCATCCATACAGGTTTTTCTAGCCGTAAGCTTGCGAGCCGTAAACCCGTGCTCATCAAGATCAATATCCTTTCAAATCTCACACCACTCAAGTATGTTCAACAATTTGTATATTAATATCATCAACATCCACAACAAACACCAACAACCATGAGAGAAGATCTATGATTAATAAATAAGTATAGAAGCAACAGTGGACACACATATATATATATATATATATATATATATATATATCGATGACAGAAATAGAAATAATAGTCAACATCAACATGGTGATCAACATAATAATCTTATTCCACTGACAATTCATTCATAAGATAACCATGTTAATAACAAACATATCATGTAATCCATATAATAAGTATGCACATCAACAAGTTAGGAATTTTTTCTAGTCCCAATCATCATTCCCCTACCAAGAGACACTACACGTGTCTTTCATAATGTTGTTAAATTCTCTCCGCACTCATAGTTCCATTCCCGGAGTCACCTTGACTCTTATCACTAGGATATCTTATTAAGTCTTAAGGTTTTCTATGGCCAATTACACATTAACCTATGATATTTGTCCCAAATCACCTTCCTCCACAAAGCTTCTTTTTCAATAACAAATCTCCACCACCATTTGAGAAGAAGACACTCGTTCATGACTCACACATTTCTGAATCCCAAAGTACTAGAAGCTTTAGATCTTAAACATTAATCCCAACTAATCAAATTGAGCTTTCTATTTAGATTACAGTCACCCCATAGAAAACTAGATTGAATTCTATCAATTTGATTAGCAACAGATTCTAGAAACTTTCAAGTGATGTTTCTTCAGCCTTTAATATATAGTGTAATTTCTCAAAAGTTATAGGTGTTGATCTATTTCTAATTTAAGTGGGAAATGCAGCATAGTCTTAGGGCAATCCATTGAGAGTTCATATCAATAAGTATTCATCCTCCACTCTAATAGAGACTGACTCAAGCTTGTCTCTAATCTCTTTGATCTTCTGTATGAAGACATCAATGGATTCATATCTCATAATGACTAATTGCAATTCAAATTTTAAGTAAAGAATGTTTGACCTTGTTGAAGGTGAAAATCTTCTTTCTAGGGCAAGCCAAACTTCCCTACCAGAATTGTAACCAACTATATGTGACAGTGCTACTGGTGAGAGAGTGGCATTTATGAGTGTCATCAAGGTTTGGTCTTGAGTGATCCAAAGCCTATAGTTAGAACTTACCTCTGTTGTAGTTGTACCTCTTTCATCTCTTAAAAATTCCTCAAGACTGGGACAGCTTCCATCCACTAGTCCTAGAAGTGAATGAGCTCTGAGAATTGTTGTGAATTGAAACTTCCATGAAATATAGTTGCTTGAATCAAGTTTAACTGTTATTAGGTTGCAAATGTTGGATAGAAGGAATATTGGTGTTTGTGGCAACAATGATTAATTTGAATTTGATGCAGAGTTCAGCACAGTGGATGTTGTTCCAGTGTTTGTTAATCCTTGCACTGCCATTGAAGTTGAGACTTTTGTCTCTCAATTAACGCTCTGATACCAAGAAAGATTCAAGAAGCTGAGCAAAGAATGAGAGAGAAGAAAAGAGAAGAAGAGAGAGAGAGAGAGAGGGAAGAAAAATTCTCTTTCTTTTATTTCATTGTATTGAATTGTTACAGATCTGTAATTAGTTACAACCATATATACACTTGTACACTTGATCTAACTAACACACTCCAACTAACTTCTGTTACAGATTCCAGCTCAGCATAAGAATTGGGCATTGCTGCCACATTCTAAAACAAATTTTTACTTTTTCTGACGTTGCCGGTGACATGAAGTAATTTCAGTAACCTGCCTTAATCACAACTGCAGTCCTTTCTATTCATCAATCACCTTGCTCGTATTCATCTGATGAAATACTGGAAGGAAACAAAAGTAGTATTGCAGGTAATATTTGATGACATAATTCTCTAGGATATCACATTGCATCCACTTTTTGATTGTCATTTTTCTTCTAAATGTATGAAAAATGATACATTGTTTGATTATAATCTGGGATTCCATGGTTTTATCTTCCTCTCCTTGATGACTCCTCTCTCTGACTTGCCCAAGAAGCTCACCTTTTTCTTTCTTTTTTATTGTAGTTTAGTACTAATCAAGTAATGCGTGTGTTTGTTTCAGTTGGTACATCCTGCAATAACTGATACCGCTGGACTGTTATGTATAACTTGAGTTGCAAGAGCCTTAAAAAATGGAGAAAAAACAAACTGTCAACTTTGCTCTTCTGGAAAGACTTGCATGCACTTATTTTTGCTGCCAGAAAGCAATGCATCGACCTCCCTCTGTGTCTGATGCATTTCTGGCTATTTCTTTTCCTGAATTGAATTTGTGCTGTCAGCTTCATCATTATTATAGCAGCTTAATTGGTAAGTTAGGTCAGTTGGGAGTTGCATGGGTTCCTGTCTCCACCTGAACTTGAGTTTCCTCTTTATCTCTACGTTGGATAATTAAGATTGAAAACCGGAAACCAGAGGTCTGCTTTCCTGTGTCCAGAACCCAGTTTCTTCTTCTTCTTCTTCTTCTTTTCTCTTTCTCTCTCTCTTTCTCTCTATCTTGCTTTACACTACGCCGTTTTCTTCTTGCGAAGCAGCTAAGTTTGACACTGCCTCACGCTTATGGCTTTCTTGATTTAAGTCAGAAAATCCCATTAATTCAATTAATCCTTATTCAAAATCTGGCAAAACAGGAAGAAAAATTCGTATTACACACTCTTCAAACATGATCTGTTCTGATAATGATGATGAGGTGAAGAAATGTTTAACCGATTGACTTGGATTGCTATGCATTACTGGAAATGAAACCATTTGGGGGCTGAATTGCATGGCTATTCTATTCATCTGTTATCTGCTGTTATCTGGTATTATTCCATTAATCAAATTGTTTTCTCATAAAATTTCATTGGGTATATATTACACTGTCCTTTAGTCGTGTTTTGACAACTACATTAACATTTCTTGACATTTTTGAAATTATAATAACCTCCTATGTTTTATCTTGACATTTTTGGAATTACAATAACCTCCTATGTTTTATTTGACAATATACAGATACTTTATCGAATCAAATTTTCTTTTTTAAATAACAAAACCGTTGCATTTTTTTTTTTAAATTTTGACCAAATTTTTATAACTTTTTTTAAAGTTTTTTTTATTTTTTTATATAAAAATAAATTTAAGATAAATAAATTATTTTTCTAATTTAAGATTTTTATCAATATTTATTTAAAAAATGAAAATAGATTAGCCAAAATTTTAAAAATTGAAAAAAAAAATGAAAGGAGTAATTTGTTATTTTGAAGAAATAAATTGATCGGATGAAATATCTGTACATTGTCAGGAAAAAGAAGAGAGGTTAGTATAATTTTAAAAATTTTAAAAAAAATTAATATAATTGTCAAAAACTTTAGAAAAAGTCAGTATAATTTATCCAATTTCATTTATTTTAAGCGAAAGTGGCAAAAACTAAAGTGAAAATCCAGTAAGACTCTTTATTTTCAGACCATAAGAAAGAGATGAAATCACTTTAGTCTGAATTAATTTAAATATACCCTAGTTTTACCTTGGTAAGGTGAAACTATAAAAAATAAATAAAAAAAAATTGCTTTCCTAAACTGATTTAGACTCACGAAAAATCACTCATAAAGTTACAATAATTCATGTAATATGTTATTGTATCTAGTTAGTGTGTCATTTAGACTTATCGTCTCTACATCGCTATTATATGCTTGCTAGCTTCAATTCAGGATGTTGTCCTTGTTTGAGCTTGTAAAGCAATTGACAGATTACTTTGTTGTGGGCATTCCTTTGATGGTGTTATGTTCATTTTAATCAAGGAGAGTGCGATCTTTGATTTTTTTTTTCCCCGTAGGGCATCCAACCCTTCAGACGGCTATTCTTTATCAGTCAGTTGAGGTCATCACTTTCTCAATATAAATAATTTTACCAAAAAATATATATATATTTTACAAGAGACTTCAGAACAAACTATCTACTCCTCGGATTTGGATATTTGATTATTCAAAACTCAAAAGCTATTCCCTTAAAAACATGCGAAAAAGTAAACAAACAACTTAACAAGTATTGACTAGCAAAAGCAGGCAAAATTGACTAAGAATATGCTAGCCAATCTGATCATGAATGCCCTGTCCCTAAAACCACTCAATATTGCCTCACCTCACACAAAACAACTAATTTAAAGCTATTTGGGTGAGTCGAATGTGTTTAGATTTGTTATTGGGGATGGATATGGGTCAGTCTGAGCCAAACCCAAGTCAAAGAGACTACAAAAAAATTGTGTTTAGATGTGTGCCAACAATATTTTAACCGTAGTTTTGTGAGAAAAAATTATGATAATTTTAATTTTTTTCGATATTATTGAAAATGAACAATTGCAACACTTGAAAAAAAATTTGGTCAATAATTTTTAAAAACTTTTGTGACCTTTAATTTTCAATGTGTAATTCCAACAGTAATGATTTGGTCTTATCATCGTACTAAAAAATTATCCATGATTTTGGCACGTAGAGAGTGAAATTAGTGGGCGAGGTTAGACAAACCTAATTTTCTAAAGTTTTACTCCACAAATTTCCATGATTCCAATATTACTTCCAAATCATATCTTTGAAATTTATGCTCATTGAAAAATATATTAAAATAACAAAATGTTTCTGTAACTTCTTACTTAATTATCATATATTTACAGTCAAAATGCCGTAATTTACGGCCCAAAGTTTTTTACCAGACATTTACCTCAATTTAATTTGGGTAGCCCATTCAAACTACAATTAGCTACTTGATGTCACCTAAGCTCTATTCACCTCACACATGCATATCTGTGTTTACACACACATACGGCACAATGTTAGTATTTAACACTGTAACTCAATATTTTACTTTGAATAAGATTTTGTTGAATTAAGTTGAATATAATAATTAATTCTTGACCTTTTAAAATAATGTTCTTCCTTTATTGTTGCAAGTTCTATCCTTGTTCAATTTAGTAAATTATAATCCCAAATGATGGTAAGCCTACAAATACATTTCTTTCCAATCTTAGTTGTCCATTGAAGCGAAAGGGAAAAAAAAAGGGGGAACTGTAGGACCATTAATCAGGATTTTGATTACTCATTGGATTTGTCAATTTGTAACCCGACTCGTTTTTATATTTTTAGAGTAGTATTAAATATAATAGATTTTTTCATTCTTAAATATAAAGTGATGAATTTAATTTATTATTTCATAAATTCTCAAGTTAGTCTGAGAGAGAGAGAGAGAGAGAGAGAGAGAGAGAGAGAGAAGACCATGTATGCATGTAACATAATATTTCACCTAGCCTAATGTTGAAGGTCCCTCATAACTTCCTAGTGGAGAAAAGTTGTTCCCCGTCAATAACAGAAGCTTCTCAAAGAAAAAATATTGAGTGACAATATAGTATGAATTTTTTTCATTGTTATACAAATTATATTTAAATATGTAAATAAAGAATGTTATGTTGATATTTTAATTTAAAATATATGTTATATAAATCAATCGGGGCTAGTCCAATAGGCTATTCATAAGAGCTTCTTCAATGCATGTGCCAAATGTCTTGTCAATTCCAAAATTTGGCGGGAATGTGTTGGAAAAAGTGAGTTTTTGAACATAATTTTTAGTTAGCTTTGAGATAAAATTGAAGTAGGCCCCATATATTATTTTTGGTGAGTCCACATAGAAATGTGTTCTCCTCCACAAGGAAATTAAAATCGTGTATTGCATTTTCTCAAAACCATTAAGGAGTGAATAAGAAATTGACTCCAAACATTATCACTTGGAAATGATAACAAAACTTGAAGTTTGTAAAAAATTTGTGTCCCACATAAGATGGGTACAAGACTTTTAAAGAGTATATATTATCTTGAATGGGGGTTTGGGCCCTTAGGGACACCCAAGTTTTGTGAAAGGGGGAGAACATGTACGCTGCTGCTGGTTCGGGCTTGGCCTGTCATATATATATATATATATATATATATATATATATATTTTGGGAAAATTTATTTAAATAATTTTTTACTTAATTTTTTCAAAACACTGTCATTTCTATTATCGTTTGGAACAGTTCAAAACACTACCGTTTCTGTTATGATTGGGAAGAATCCAAAAACGTTGTCGTTTTGATTTTGACTAAACGACACTGGTCGCATACTTGTCGTATGTCTAGACATTTTATAGATCTTTATCAAGCATTGCTAAAGGAAAAGGGAAAAGAAATAGAAATAAATTTCACTAATGGTCCTGTGAATGTTATTGATGATTTTATAGATTTCTTTGATGATCCTGTGGATATTATACACTTAGATGTCTCAGATTTCTTTACAGATCCTAGTGGAAGAATTGACCATTTAATAAGTGATGGGAACATACATGTCAATTAGTGTTCTTTGTTATATCATGTTGTTTTGTTTAACCCACTATAGTATTCATATTTTTTTGTTTAACTCACTGTAATGTTGAATTATGTTGCTTCAAGGCAATTTAACTTTTTTGTGACTCTATTTTTAATATATTATTTATAGATTCGAGATGGATAATGGAGATATCTGTCTAGCAGACAGTGCTACTACACATACAATCCTTCGAGATAAAAGATATTTCTTTACTCTGAAATTATATGAAGCTAATGTCAACACCATATCTAGTGCTATAAACATGATTGAAGGCTCTGGAAGAGCCGGCGTTACATTGCTAAATGGAACAACATTTCATATAAATGATGCCTTATACTCTAACAAATTCAGAAGAAATTTGCTTAGTTTTAAAGATATCCGCCGAAATGGATATCATATTAAGCCCATTAATGAAGGTGATATGGAATACCTTTGTATCACATCTATGATTTCAAACAAGAAGAGCTTCTTGGAGAAACTTCTTACTCTCTCCCTAAGGCTATACCAAATTACTATAAATGTCATTGAATCACATGTTGTGATGAACTAGAAGTTCATTGACTCAAATACTTTTGTACTCTAGCATGACCAATTTGGCCACCCAAGGATAATAATGATGCAGAGAATCATTGAGAATTCACATGGA
This sequence comes from Nyssa sinensis, assembly GCA_008638375.1. Classification (NCBI taxonomy): domain Eukaryota; kingdom Viridiplantae; phylum Streptophyta; class Magnoliopsida; order Cornales; family Nyssaceae; genus Nyssa; species Nyssa sinensis. The sequence goes on along the minus strand of CM018042.1, from coordinate 17,051,388 downwards.
TATCCTTTAAAGAACTAGAAGATTCTTTTATCACCTAAATATTCATGTACTGCTTGTTCTTAAGAAAAACTAATAATAAGACCATCTCCTACAAAAGTGAGTGATGAATCTCCATTGTTTTTAGAACACATTCTAGTAGATATATGTGGACCTATTCACCCACCAAGTGGACCATTTTGTTACTTTATGGTATTAATAGATGTATCAACTAGATGGTCTCATGTCTATTTACTTTCATCTCGTAATATAGCATTTGCAAGATTCCTTTCTCAATTCATTTGATTAAGAGCACAATTTCCTGATCATCCTATCAAGACAATACGTCTTGATAATGCTGGTGAGTTTACATCCTAAGCATTTAATGCATATTGCATGTCAATAGGAATTAATGTCGAACACCCTGTTGCTCACATACACAAGCAAAACGGTTTAGCAGAATATTTGATGAAACGTCTTCAATTAATAGTTAGACCTTTGCTTATGAAGACAAAGCTTCTTACTTCTATTTGGGGGCATGCCCTATTGCATGTTGTGACATTAATTCGTATTTGGCGAACTACTTTCACAAATATTCCCTTTTACAAATTGTACTTGGTTACCCACCAAATGTGTCTCACCTAAAAATCTTTAGTTGTGCTGTACAAGTCCCTATAGCACCCCTGCAACGTACTAAAATGGGTTCCCAAAGACGATTAAAAACTTATGTTGGTTTCGATTCTCCATCATTCATAAGATATCTTAAGCCCTTGGCGGGTGATTTATTTACTACACGATTTGTAAATTGTCATTTTGATGAGACAGTCTTCCCACCATTAGGAGGGAGAAGCTGAAGCTAGAAACTCAGCATGAAATTTCATGGAATGCAACAACATTAGCTCATTTTGATTCTCGTACTAATCGATGTGAACTAGAAGTTCAAAGGATCATTCATTTACAAAGTATTGTAAATCAATTACCATATGTATTCACTGATACAAAGAAAATAATGAAATCGCACATACCAGCTACAAATTCCCCTGCACGAATTGATGTCCCTATAGGACAATCCGTTACTACAGCAGCAAATAAATCTATGACACGTCTGAAGCGTGGTAGACCCATTGGTGGGAAAGATAAGCTTCCCCGAAAAAGGAAGACACAAGGAACAAAAGAAATAGCGACTCTTGAAGAGACCACACATAATAAAATGATTGATAAAATCAACGTTGCTATAAAGAGACCTTATGAGGAAAGTAAACAAATACCTCTAGAAGAAGAAATGCTTCTTAAAGAGGTAATATCCCTTGAAGGCAGAACAAGTAGCCCTTAAAGAGGCATATAGACCTAAAAATAAAGAGATCTCAATAAATTATGTATCTAATGGAGATATATGGGATCGAAGTGATATTATCATTGATCATATATTTGCTTTCTCAATATCACTTGAAATGACCAGAAGTGATGAAGATCCTGAACCACAAAGTGTCGAAGAAATTCGATGTAGAAATGATTGACCAAAATGGAAGGAAGGAATATAGGCTAAGTTGGACTCGTTAGCAAAACGAGAGGTATTTAGACCTGTAGTTCAGACACCTTAAGACACAAAGCCTGTAGGGTACAAATGAGTATTTGTACAAAAACGTAATGAACAAAATAAAATTATTAGGTATAAAGCCAAACTTGTAGCATAAGGTTTCTCGCAGAGACTTGGTGTTGATTATAAGGAGACATATTCTCCAGTCATGGATACAATTACGTTTCAATTTTTGATAAGTTTGATAATCTCAGAAAGACTAGATATGCGTCTTATGGACGTAGTCCTAGCATACTTATATGGATCACTTGATAATAACATATACATGAAAATTCCTAAAGGATTTAAGATTTCTAAAACTAGTAATTCACATTTTCGTAGCATGTATTCAATCAAGTTGCAACGATCACTGTATGGATTAAAATAGTCGGGGCGTATATGGTACAATCGCCTGAGTGAATATTCACTAAAGGAAGGATATGCAAATAATCTGATTTGTCCTTGTATTTTCATAAAGAAGTCGGATATTGAATTTGCAAGGCAGTATATATTGATGACTTGAATCTTGTAGGGACTCCTGAAGTGCTCACAAAAGCTGTTACTTATTTAAAACATGAGTTTGAAATGAAAGATTTGGGAAAAACCAAATTTTGTCTCAGTCTACAAATCGAAAATTTCTCAAAAGGAATCCTTCTTCATCAATCGGCATATATAGAGAAGATTTTGAAATGAATTTATATGGATAAGGCTCACCCATTAACATCACCTATAGTTGTCCGCTTACTTGATGTAAACAGAGATCCTTTTCGCCCTCGTGAAAATGATGAAAAGCTCTTTAGTCCTAAAGTACAATATCTTAATGCAATTGGTGTACTCATGCATCTTGCAAATTGTACACGGTCAGATATTACATTTGTTGCCAATTTGCTAGCTAGATATAGTTATGCTTCAACTCGAAAACATTGGAATGGCATCAAGTATATATTTTGCTATCTACGAGGGACAATCAATATATGCTTACTTTATTCAAAAGGATGTAAATCATCATTAGTTGGATATGAAAATGTTGGTTCTCTTTCTGATTCACATAAAGCCAAATCACAAACTGGATATGTGTTCACCTATGGCGACATTGTTATATCATGGAGATCTACAAAGCAAACAACGACTGCTACTTCCTCTAATCACTTTGAAATTCTTGCACTTCATGAGACAAGTCGAAAATGCATATGGTTGATATCTATGGTCCAACAAATTCGGAAATCATGTGGGTTATCTTTCATTAAAGACGGTCCGACAACAATATATGAAAATAATACAGCACGCATTGCACAAATTAAAGGAGCTTACATTAAAAGAGATAGAACCAAACACATCTAACCAAAGTTCTTTTATACTAATGAGCTTCAGAAAAACAGTGATATTAATGTACAACAGATACGCTTCAATGACAATTTAGCTGATTTGTTCACTAAAGTATTACTAACAACAACCTTTAAAAAGCTAATACATAAATGTAGAATACGTCAACTCAAAAATTTGAACAAATAAAGAAACTATGCCCATATCATGATAAGAAGGAACATGAAAAGATATTAATTTACAACAAATTGAGTATAGGCAAGAGGTAGACATTTAAAGAGGAGTGTTATGACATAACAGATTGGATGCCTATGCTGGTCAATGAAATAAACTTGATTTCTTTTGAGTTGATATATATCCTTTGAAAAAGGAAATGCGTCAAAGTAAGGCGACAAAGCAATTGATATGTATCAATTGCTGTAAAGTAGTTAAAATGGATTATAAAAAGAGCAGAGTAGGTAGATTAAAGGACAATCTGAACTGAGACTGAAAGTGATAATTTGTGGTGAGCTTAGTGATTGAGTGGAAGACTCTCACACTTAATATTGTATTAACAGTAAAGGGTATTTATACAATAGTGTCATGATAGAGATAGAATACCTATATAGCTGTATATTCCTAAGAAAAAATACAATAGAATTCTATTTCCTATCACTCCCCCGCAAGTTGAGCGGGAGGAGACATCACGGTCAACTTGTCACGTAACCAACGAAAATGATCCTTAGGTAAAGCCTTAGTAAAAACATCAGCTAGTTAATCATGAGAGCTGATATATTTAACTTGTAACAAACGGTGCTTGACTTGATCACGAACAAAATGGAAGTCAATTTCCATATGTTTAGTACGATGATGGAAGACTGGATTCGCGGTCAGGTAGGTAGCACTTAAATTTTCACACCATAAGAGGGGGGCAGCTTGTAATGGTAAACCAATCTCACGCAGCAGCAACCGAACCCAGGTAATCTCAGAGGCAACAGTGGCGATGGCCCTATATTCGGCTTCAATAGAGGAACGAGACACAGAACGCTGCTTGCGAGAGGCCCAAGAGATTAAATTCGAACCCAGAAAAATGGCAAAGCTAGTGGTAGATTTTCAATCATCAAGAGAGCCACCCCAATCCGCATCACTATAACCGTGCAACAAGAAATTGGATTGCTTAGCCAAAAACAAGCCATGACCAGTAGAGCTCCGAAGATAACGTAAAATCCGTTTGACAGCACCCCAATGCACAGTAGTCAGATTGTGCATATATTGTGACACCTTGTTGACAGCATAGGCAATATCAGGACGGGTAAAAGTGAGGTATTGCAAACCACCAACAATGCTGCGAAACAAGGTGGCGTCATGAAATGGTTGGCCATCGGTGGCAGTGGAGCTTGTCAGAGACAGACGCAGGAGTGCCAATGGCGCTGCTAGTTGCCATGTTGGCACGGGCTAATAAATCAGTAAGATATTTCTGTTGAGTGAGCAACAAGCCATTCGATTGCCAATGCTACTCAATGCCCAAAAAGTAGGAAAGTTGGCCAAGATCACGTAATGCAAAATGCTGTTGAAGAGAGTAGACAAGTTGCTAGATAAGAGCTTTATTAGGACCAAGAACAAGGATGTCGTCAACATAAACAAGGAAAAAGAGAAGATCGGAGCCACGGGCATAGTAGAAAAGAGAAGGATCAGTCTTTGATCCAGAGAAGCCGAATTCACAAAGAGCATCGGTGAGCTGCTGATTCCACATCCGTGGGGCTTGTTTTAAGCCATAGAGAGACCGTTTCAACAAACACACATGATCTTTCTTGTCGAGATCAACAAAACCCGGAGGTTGAGCCATATAAACCTCCTCGTCTAAGAAACCATGCAAAAATGCATTAGAGATGTCAATCTGAGTAACCGGCCAAGATCGAGACACGGCAATGGAAAGCAAGAGACGAATAGTAGTGGGCTTAACAACTGGACTGAAGGTATCTGAGAAATCTATACCTAGCCTTTGAGTGTACCCCTTGGCGACCAATCGCGCTTTATGGTGCTCAATAGTATCGTCTAGGCGAAGTTTGGTCTTATAGATCCATTTACAGCCAACTATATTGTTCTTGGGATCAGGAGGAACCAATTCCTACGTGCCGTTCATCATGAGTGCAGAGTATTCTTGGTGCATAGCCTCACGCCAATGAGAATGCTTAACTGCTTGTGTGTAGAAAGTAGGATCGACATTATGTTGGACTACGACATTCATAGAAACAGGTACTTTGGGCTTCAAATGACCTGTTTGGGAATGAGTCACCATAGGGTGATGACGAGGAGAGACAACAGCACTGGCTAAGGAGGAATCAGGTGAAGCAGCGGCAAGAACATCAGCATTGTGGACCGAAGCAGAAGGGGCAACAGCAGGAAAGGTAGAACACGCACTCAGGTGTGGTAGGAGCCTGGAAGAGGAAGAAGGAGTGGCCAAAAGAGGTGAGGGGGCGGCATGCATTCCTAATGACGTGTTGGGTGGAGAAGATGAATGATCCAAACACATGCTCTCAGTCACCAAAGTTGAATGCGGCAAAGTAAAAGGAGGTGGCAAAGCAGACATTATAGATAGAGCAGTCCCTGCATCGGTGCTAGAAGCAAAAGGAAATATTTGTTCATCGAACACAACATGGCGAGAAATATAGAATTTTGATGACGAAATATCAAAACATTTGTAACCTTTGTGGGTGCGGCTATAGCCCATAAAAACACATGGTTGTGAGCGAGGAGACAATTTATTTTGGGAGTAAGGGCACAGCCAAGGATAACATAAGCAACCAAAAGTGCGAAGAGCTTTATAATCCAGTTTTGAATGAAATAACTTTTCATAAGAAGAGACATGAGTCAAGACAGGAGGAGGTAAGCGATTAATAGAATAAACAGCTGTTTCAAAAGCATTTCTCCAAAATTTATGTGGAACCGATGCGTGATAAAGAAGAGCTCTACCAGTTTCCACAATATGTCTATGCTTACGTTCGGCACAACCATTTTGTTCAGGGGTGGATGGACAAGAAACGCGTTGTGAAATACCATTAGCACGAATATATTGAGTTAAAGCCTGAAATTCACCACCCCAATCAGTTGGAAACATTTTAATGAGGCGACCAAAAATTTTTTCTACCAATACACGAAATTGTTGAAAAATAGAAAGAACATCTGATTTGTAATGCAAAAAATAATCCATGTATATTTAGAAAAATGATCATAAAAAATGACATAATACCGAAAACCATCATTCGAAACAACAGGGAATGGTCCCCATAAATTCGAACAAACTAAATCTAAAGGGCCAGAGGCCAAATAAGACGACAAAACAAAAGAAAGTTTATGACTCTTGGAAACTGAACAGGACTGACACAAGGACCCAAAACTAGTAGAACCCGAAATCAAACTCGGATCAATTGCTCGTCGAACTGTTAGTGCATTGGCATGTCCTAGCCGTGCATGCCATGTGGAGAGGGAAGCAGAATACGATTGTATAGAAGAACGAAGAGGCACGGAGTCAAAGGAATAGAGTCCGCCATCACTCTGGCCTTGGTACAGAATAGCCCTAGTTGCCAAATCCTTAATGACAAAATGGTTAGGAAAAAATTCAATAGAAACATTATTAGACCGAGTAAAAGAATTAATAGATAACAAATTGTGAGTTGCACTGGGAGCACGCAAGATATCATGAAGAGAAAACTTACGGTTATCGGAAAGAACATGAGATGTGCCAATATGAGTTATGGGTTATTGGGAACCATTACCTAGAGTGACTTATTCGGGCCCAGTGTATTCAGAATGGATGGCCAAACTATCAAGATCAGCAGTCAAGTGGTGCGTGGTACCACTGTCCAGTAACCATGTCTGATTAGTTTGTGACGAGGTGCTTGCCAAATTTGAGGATGGTTTCGTGGGAGCACGGAACGAATTATTCATCTTGGGAGAGGGGCACACACGAGCTAAATGACCATTGCTATTGCAATTATGACAGACAATTGGGAAAGCATCCGTAGTGGCAGAAGAAGACCCATTTGAGGGCTGATAACCACGGCCATGAGAAGGAGAAGAAAATGGAGGACTGGTTCTGCGCCGACCACGTCCGCCTCTCCATCTACCACGACCTCTATTGAACGGAGGTGATGAGAATTGAGAGAATTGCACAGAGGGCGGAATGATGGCAACCGCATCCTCTCGTGTGAGGCGACATTCCTCTGTTAAAAGCATTCCATAAAGATCATCAAAATCAAAATCGTCAGTACGACAGTCAAGCATACGAGTGAACAATTTATAAGCTGGTCCAAGACCAACAACAACAAACTCAATCAACTCTTCATCCGAAACAAGGTGTTGAAGGGTAGCCAATTTGTTAGCAATGCCTTTGGCACGCACAACATAGGTTTCAATCGAGGCAATGTCATGGTGAAGATGATGCAGTTGTGCACGTAACTCTCGAATATGGGCCTTCAATCCAGAGGCATAGGCAGAAACGAGTGTATTCCAAGCAGCAGAAGTCGTAGGCGTACCAACCAATTGAGGTAAAACCCCTTCGGAAACTGAAGCAACGATCCAGCTGAGGATGAGTTGATCCTGGCGTTTCCAAAGCTTAGACGCAGGATTCGGTGAACCATCTGCAAGAACAAGGCAGAGGAACGAGGTTCACTGTGATCAAGATGATGGTCAAGGCCACAACCGGTCACCATGGGCAGAAACTGAGTTTTCCAAAGTAAAAAATTGGTAGTATTGAGTTTAACAGGTAACTGATGAGAGAGATTTGGGGAGATCGAAAACGGAGGAACAGAGGCTGGAGCTGATGCAGCTGTCGTAGCCATAGAGGAATTACTGTCATCGGTTTGGGTTGGTGTGGAAGACATGGTGCGGCTAGGGTTTGCTTTTGTTTGGGTTTTGTTTGGGTTTTTTTTTTAGAAAGGCTCTGATACCATGATTGAGTGGAAGGACTCTCACACTTAATATTGTATTAACAGTAAAGGGTATTTATACAATAGTGTCATGATAGAGATAGAATACCTATACAACTGTATATTCCTAAGATAAAATACAATAGAATTCTATTTCTTATCATGATTGAGTGGAAGACTCTCACACTTAATATTGTATTAACAGTAAAGGGTATTTATACAATAGTGTCATGATAGAGATAGAATACCTATACAGCTGTATATTCTTAAGATAAAATACAATAGAATTCTATTTCCTATCACTTAATAGAATTCTCGATTATACTCACTTACATAAATAATAAAATATTTTTTCCTTTATCCATAAAGGTAAGCATGTAATCAAACCACATAAATATTATGTCCATTTATGTGGTTGATTTTGTCCATTAATTTCTAACATAAATAGTATTTTCGGCATTTGGTACTTTGTTTGACCATGCGTCACTGTCGTGAAACTTTATCGTGTGGAACGTTATCTTACTTTAAAAACTAAGATTCGGCCCACATGAAAGAAACCCAGAGACAAAATAAGCTGAGAATTGGTAGATGATCTCTTCTACGGCTGAGATTTTTCCAGTAGGTGATCATATTGCTCTAAAAAGTCTCCTACAGGGACAGTGTTCAAAACGATGGAGACTCAATGACTGAGAATGTGCAGTCTCCAGTCCGGTCGATTATATTAAAGCTTAAAGCAGTCAACAGTCGATGATCGTATTGCATTCATGGCTCTCACCACTTTGAAGTGTTCTTAATTTGACTCGTTCAACTTCAAATGACTAAAATAGAGGGATATCGGACCATTCATGTCGATGCATTTGAGAAAGACAAACTAATTCATGCAGGTTTAGATATATATATATATATATATATATGTGTGTGTGTGTGTGTGTGTATGTGTGTGTGCGCTTGCGTGTGTAGTGGAGGTCAATGCCTAAACTTGAGTTGAACACTAATTTAAAATTATACATTTTCACATATATAAGTGTGATGAAACCTCGAGGGGCAGAAGAGATGGCCAAAACATTGCTTCAAAATTCAAATATCTAAGTTTGAGTCATCCTTTTTGAACTGTCCCATATGGGAGTGCCAATCTTGAAGAGGAGAGTTTCATCAGTACTGGTTGAGACATCCAAGTCAAATTTTGTCTCGATAGCATGAGTTACGAGGACTATATATGTGCTTGGACAAAAGGAACAAAAAAACAAAGAATTTTTAGAGAGTTGCTATTGTCTTTGAGCTTTCTCTTCCTTTTTTTTGAAGTCCAATTAATTGTTAAGGTTGATTGTGTTCGATTCTTACTAATCCTCTTTCTTTTGTTTCAGGGGTGGTTCAAATTCTATTCTTTCTTTTTAAAATAAACAAATAATGTTATTGTATTATTATCTGTTTCGATTATTATTTTTGAACTTTAATATATTGGATATGAGTGATCTATTTATTATTGATAGTATTTTTAACTTTGTTAATCAATTTTTGGAGGGATTTGTTGCTTTGTTTTTTTTTTTAAAAGTTGGGGCTTCAAAATTTCAATTCACGTGGTTGAATAGTGCAAATTATACCCCGTTTGTCTATGGAGAAAAAAATTGGAAAATTTGTGCAAGTCTGCACACGATGATAGTATATTATGGAACGGTCTTTGCCATGCAACTTTATCCACTTTAAAGAATTTCAGTGGGCTCAAGTACGAATATCTAAAAGACAAATTAGGTCTATTTTATGGTAAATAATTGCCAGCTTTGATGAAATACCGGATATGATTATCAATTGGGCATCACCCTGCTCTAGAAGGTCTCCTTCTAGATGCATGGCAATCTTCAAAACTAAGATTTGATTGAGACAGCCATGTGATGGTGATGACATTTCTGTCATGAACAGCCAGGGTATATATATCATGTGAACGGTGACTATATTTTCAAGCAAAGTTGCAGAACAATTACTGCTTTCAAATTAGCTGTATTGTGAAAGATGACTTCTAATTACCAGCTTTAATTGGTAAAATAGAGGATATAATTGTCAAATTTGGCATCATCTTGCACTAGAAGTTCTTCTATATGACAATCCTCGAACCCATCATTTAATTGACGAACATTTCTGTGATGAAAGCTACTGTCATCAAAACTTGTTATATCAAGTGAATAATTAACGCAGTATGAAATGTAAAAGAGAATTAAATACGTTAAATTTTTTAATAATTAAGAATAAAGAGAGTTCTTTATTTAAAGAAAACAAATCTCCAATTTCTAAATAAAACATATTATTGATAATTTGAATAATAAAGATTACTTTATATCATATATATATATATATATATATATATATAGATAGATAGATAGATAGATAGATAGACTAACACTACAAATAATCTGAATATAAATTTACTAATTCCTTATACTAGTTTTATTATAATTAGGAATTTATAATAATTCTTAAAAAGATGAAAAATCCGAAACCTATATCAAATTAAGAAACTATAGTCGGCAAAAGTTAATTCAGATTTTCTTAAACAAAGTAATTGTAAAATTAAAAATTACTATAAATGACAAAAAAGTCAAATCGAAGACCTAAACGAAATCGTTTGATCCTGTGTTAGCTTCGGTCATGGCGGAGTTGTGAGTATTATTCCATCTTGCCATTTTAGATCAAGATAGGGCCTCCTATTGTTCTTTAAAAGCTTCCAGCAACTTGTTCTATATCAATAATGGTGATTATATTTTCAGGCATGCAAGTTGCAAAAAAAAGTACTCCTTCAAATTAGCTGTTTTGTGCTAAAGTCTTCCGTAGCGCCAGTGGTATTTTGTGTTTTTTCTTATAAGAGAGGTCAGTGTTAAATTTTTTCAAAATAAAAATATGTGATATTATGTTAATTTTTCAATTATGAACTCAACTTGTTGCTGATATAATTCATTAGTTATTTATAAATAGATATGCTTCCGTTGATAAATAAAAAGTGAAAAAACAGATGCCTTGTCCAAGATGACTTCTGATTACCAGCTTTGGTAAAATAGAGAATATTATAATCAATTGGGCATCATATATCTTGCTCTAGAAGGTCATCTCTTCAACACCATGATTTGATTGAGACTAATGTGGTGGTGATAAACATTTCTAGGATGAAAACTAGTAAGATCAAACCACTATACAGTTGAATGAAAACAGAATCTTGGGACTAGCTTTGGGTGACCATATCAAGATACAGCTAAGTAGATTTTCAATCAAGTTGTAGAAAAGGACTCCTACCCTCAGTATTTCCAAAAATGTGAAAAACGCAGTATTCCATCTAGAACACATCAAACAGAGTACTGTTTACTGAGAAAGTCTTGGTGGAATTCTTTGGCACATTTTTTATTTTAATAATGTTATTGTTCATTATAACTCTTCTTTAAAATTTTAATAAAAAAACTAAACATATCTATAAATTATAAAAAAATATTGACACATCATTTGATAAACCAAATCAGTATACAAAGCATTTATTTTTTTGGTGTTTTAGTCCAGTTAAAGGTGAGTTTTATTTTACCTAGTTTGTGATTTTTGAGGGTAGAATCGTATATCGGAAGTTTACTTTCACAATCAGGTACTTACAAAATTTGTGGTAAGAAAAAAAAAACAGATTACCATCCTAAAGCTGAATCTTTTGATTATTAAAACCAACTCCACCCAATTCATTTAATTTTCACCAAAACAAATGGTCAAAACTCTCAAAGTATCCTTTGATAAGGGAAAAGAAGCTATGATACAACAAAAAAAGTTAGACACATGATCATTTTTTTTTATTTTACACAATAATTTGAGAAGGATAAATCGAATTCACGTCATTTGCATAAACATAAACACAGACACTTGCACTACTTGAATATAAGACCTTAGGACATAGTTATGATGGAGGGTCATATCTATATTATGTTAATTAAGTAAAATTTTCAATAATACTGTCCGTACAATAAAAAGTTAGGTTGCGCATAATCCACCATAGATTCCCAATAAAGATTAGCGTATTGTTACCTTAGGCATATGTTTTTAAGCTTTAATCCCTGTGATTGATCTATAGTAATCCCTGTGTTATCCATTATATATAGACACCTTCAACTAATGTCATCGGCGCCAATTTTGTTCTCTCTCTCTCTCTCTCTCTCTCTCTCTCTCTCTCTCTCTCACACACACACACACACACACACACACACATATATATATATATATAATTGTAGAAAAAATGAACTGGAGGCTCAAAATAACATCAAATAATGGAGTCTTCGATGCATTCTGAAACAAAATGCATGAAAAACATCAAAATAATCAATAATAAACTGGGGCATTTTTCTGTAAAAATAAATATACCATTTTACATTATTATTTCGCGTAAAGTGTTATTTGTAGAGTTTTTCTTAACGAGGAAACAACAAACATTTTACCATTAATTTTTGCAATTCTATTAGTGTATGCTGGTCATGTGCATGTATTACATGATGACATGATTCACATGCACACACCAATAAGATTATGAAAATTTTCAACCTTGGACTGAGAAAAGTGCTCCTCTTATATTAAACAATGACTCAAATCAGTGATGTCCACCGGAGGATAAGACAGCCTAAGTTGGTACCAACCCTGCAGTCCTCGGCGGCCTTGGTTGCACCTAGAGATAAAGCTTTGCATTATCATTAATGTGTGCGTGCAGATCACGAGCACACATTTCATACTCGCTCGATTTATATGTACCAATAAGATTACGAAGATTTCAACGTTGCGAATAACAGAGTGCTTCTCTTATTAAAAGAAATTTTTATTTTTACTAATAGTGATAAATTAGTAATCTCAATCTTCCCATCTCATTATTTTATTCATGTTATGAATCATTATTTACTGTTATTAATAAACTCTTTTTTTTTCTTTTTAAATACTGATTTTACAAAATTATAGAAACTAATTTATTCAATTCATTCTCTAAGTAAGCAAACAAACATAGCTTAACAACTCAAATCAGAAACGTCCACCAGAAGATGAGATGGTCTAAGTTAGTACCAACCTGGCCTTCACGGCCTTGTGTTGATCAAAAGATAAAGACTAGAGCTATAGAAGGTGAGTCAACTTTAGTAATCTCTTTTTGGAATAGAATACTAAAGTGGCCTATTCTAGAAATAGTGGTCCCAATTCTTGTCTCAATCTGAGCTGAGAAATCTCAATTATTGATGTCTCTGATTGATACGATGCCTAAACATGGTAGTTCCAAAAAGAAAACAGAAAAAAAGGAAGAATAATAGTGATATAAAAGCGACATCGCAACTCAACTTTTCTCATCCAAACTACCAGGAATTGTAACACAATCAATGTACGTTTGTTTTTGTTTTTAGTTTTTTTTCCCCCTGAAAAATTAGATGGACATTTTTTTTTCAAAATGAGTTTGGGGGATGATTGCCAACTTATGCAACTAATTGGCATCTTTTATAACACCTTCTCTCAACAATATTATAATTTTGACTTATTCAAATCTAACATTTCAAATGGATATGCACCCCAGGATTGGTTTGATTTCAAGAGTCATCTTTCTCATTTTTTATTTTTTTTTTTATATATTACTATGATAAAAGAAAGAATCAAAATTACGTCAATTACATAAGAAATAGATACTTGTAATACTTAAATAGAACCTCAATCCTAACGACTATATTAATTTCCACGAATTCAAATAAACTCATTCATGCTAGCATGATACAATCTCACATGGCTTGATTCTATCTAATAATCACTAAAAAAAAGGGATTAAATAAGTATTAATTGCCACATCTGGGGCCTATTCATCACTGATTGTACAATTTTAAAAAAATTTAAATATTGCAAACCATTCTAACCTAGGTATTCTATAACATCAAACACACCTCACAACCAAGAATTATTCAAACACCCATTATAGATGTTTAATCTTTTTCTAGAATTTATGTATGAATTTGAATAAGCAGCCCCTGGATCAACCAAATTATAGTTGTGAAATGAAGTTTTGCAAACGGTAAAAAATAAAAAATAAAAAGTTTTTGCTTTTTACATGCCTTACCTTTGGTCCACCACTTCCACATTACCCACAATATATAATATAAATGGTAAATTACATTAACCTTCTCTGAGATTTATGATAATTATAATGACCTCTTCTGAGGTTTTTGAAATTTTACTGATCTCTCCTACTTTACAAATTAATATATAGATATCTTCCTTCAATCAATTTTTTTCTTTAAAATAACAAAACTACTCTTTTCATTTTTTAAAAAATTTTTAAATCTTGACAATTTTTTTTATTTTTCAAATAAATATTGATAAAAACCTTAAATTTATATATATATAATAAGTTATTTACCTTAAATTTGTTTTTAAAAATAAAAAATAAAAAATCTTTAAAAAAAGTTAGAATAAATTAGTTAAAATTGAAAAAATAAAAAATAAATAAATAAAAAGGAACAGTTTCGTCATTTTGAAAAAAATAATAATAGGAATGAGGTATTTGAATATCATTTTGTATAGTAGAGAAAGTCGGTGTAATTTTAAAAACCTCAGAAGAGATCAATATAATTGTCATAAATCTCAGAAGAAATCAATGTAATTTATCCTAATATAAAATATTTATCCTAATATAAAAGATAAAAAGAGAAATAAATAGTGCAATTGTCAGTGTAATGGATGTCCTAATCTTGCTATATGTCATATTAGTGTAATTGCTGACACCTAGCTAGGTATATAGACTTCTTTTACAAAGCATTGACTGACTTTGCTCATAAAAGAAGTGATTATATGAATCAAGCATCACTCAATATATCTTTGGCTTTAAGAGGGCTTAAAGGTCCTTATGCGAGACACAGTAATATCCTATTTTATTTATTGTACGAGACTAAACCTAATCCTAATTGAAAAGAAGTCTTGTAATTAAAAAAAAAAAAACCGAGTTCCAACCATTCACATTTGGATGAGTAACACCCTTGCGTTCGAATGAGCCTCACGTTTGGATGACACTTGGTCGCATCCGAATGAGTTATCTTCTAGAAAATTTATGTCAAAATTAAACTTCTTGTATTCAAACGATACAACATGCATTCAAATGATTCAACTTTTGTTTTGGCTCGTTCGAATAAGACTATCTTGTATTCAAATGAGATACGTTATGTCTTGATAATTTTTGATAATTCGTTTGACACAATATAAAAAGTAAGTGTAGAATTCATTTTTTCAATTTTCAGAAGTCAAATTTAACTTATAATCAAAATTAAATCTCGCTTAAGCTCATTGTAAACATTAAATTCAAATTCTAAATAGTACAATCCTAAGGTCATGTAGTTAAGTGTAATAAATACAATGCATGTTATGATTACCTTTTGGGTTCATACTTCAAATTTGAACATGAAGAGGCTTGTAACATTGAGTCTTAAGTTGTGAGTAGGGGAATCTACAAGACTCACTAGACAGTACAAATATTAGTTTTAGATGTACAACTTTTGAAAAAAAATTGACAACATAAAAATACAAATATTTTTCCTCACATCTACCAAACACCCCAAATAATAAACTAATATGACATAATTAATTTTTCAAAACTTATTTCCTATTAATCAATTTTTCAAAATATAAAACTCCTCCAAACAAACCCTTAGTCTTCTTTTGCATTTCTCTTTAATCACCTATTTAAACCATATCACTACTTTTTCATTATAGATCTGTAAAGAGAAATTATTATACGTGCCTCACTCTAATTATGTTTTTTGTGGGACATACAAGACATCAACTATGAATCATGAAATTACGATGGTCATTAGATGGAGTGACAATCACATGATGATGATGTCTTCTTAGCATTTATCTTTAATCACCTATAAACCATGCCACTACTTTTTCATCCTAGATCCTTAACTGACCTCAATTTTATTAAAAAATCGTCATATGTGACTGCCATTGTAATGGTCTTTTGTGAAATATACATCACATGCATGAATCTTGAAAGAGAAAACACTGATGTCCTCACATAATCTACATTTGTTCCCTCTCTCTCTCGTAAAGATAAGATAAGATTTATTGATGAATTTCATGAGCAGTAGATTCTATCTTTGCAAGAGAGGCTAGCGCAACACGAAAACATAAAAAGATATTGTACATGTCAAATTTCTTGAATTATAGTAACATAAGTATTACTCAACCAACAAGAGAAAAAGTTTCTAAATTCGAAATCTGATATATCTAAATTCAAAATGTGATATATTATTGATAAACTGAAAAATACACAAATCTATTTTACATCATATTTAAAGAGCCAAAACCTGAACCACTAATTCGAATAGAAAACTATTATATATTTATACTAGTTCTAATTTGAATAGGAAACTTAAAAAATTACCCAAAAAAGAGTCAATTTTTTTCCCCCATTTTTTTGGGTTGCATTGAGTTATCAAGAATCTGAAAAGTCAAATGCCAATTATTGTACATCAGATGCGAGACAAAAATGAGTGATGAGAAGTGAAATATCTATTATTGCTATAATGAAATTACAATAGCGGATATATGGTATGACAATAGCATGAATTAACTTCTTACATAATATATTAGGATCCTATTTATTTCTTTTTCACTCCTAAGTTCTTGGCTAGGAATGTCAATTTTAGTCATTAGATGAAATATAGACTAACTCATAGGAAGATTTGAAATATGTTTTCTGGTAGCCAACTTATGCAACTAATTGGCATCTTTTCTTGCCCCTTAATGCAATATGAAAATAAAATAATAAATACGACCAACGTTAATATTCATCAACAAAGAATATTCAATTCGAAAGAAAACAATCAACTCAATCAAGAGAATACTAAAAGTAAATCTTGATATAACTCATTACCTCTAAATGTAAATTTTAAAGGCCATAAATCAAGATAGTTATATATGTTCCAAAATATTGAATCACATAAATATGCTAAGTTGTTCAATTGCATAATACTAGTTGGAATTCAAATATGCCTTTGAACATTCATGTATATGAGTAGCGACCTTAAACATGAGTTAAGAATTAGTTACACAATAACTCATGGAGGTTAATATATATAAGTTGTGCATAAGGTTTAGCAAGTAAAGCATATGCATGAAGTGAAATAGTTAGAATCACGCATATTCAAACAAATTAATGCACAAACTAACTCTATGTCATGACATTGATAGACTCTTATTAATGGGAAAATAATTAAGTAACTAAGATAAGGTCATGCATGATATTTAGGATACATCCTTGTAATAACAATATAAAACTTATATAGATGCATATTTTAGGAAGTCTTTCATAAATAAACAAATGTAGTAAATATAAAATTCATGAATGACTTTATGCTTGAATACTTAACTTTATAATTGGTCCATTGAATTGAGGTTTATAACATGTACTTAAATATGATCTAACATTGCAACCTAGAAGTATTTGTTTAATCTTGAAATATGTTGCAAATCAAGTGTACAATATAACGAATGAAAGTAACAATGCAAATTGGTAAACTAGATCAAGAAAGAGATGACCAATACTTGAAAGGTTCAAACATCCACTCAAAGTTTAAGCATTAAGTCAAATTCAAGCAGGTGGATGCACTCAAGCCCAAGAAATCAAATAAAGTTAAGTGAAGACTTAAATTTTCATTATTTTGGGTTCTTGAGTGATTTAGGATTGATTCATAAAAACATAATGCTTTAAGTATTTATGTGATCAACAAAATAATTTTTCAAAAGAAAATATTGATATACTTTAAGATTTGAAAAATCAAGTTATTAAATCAAAGTTGAAAAATTTGAAAGGATTGATTGATCATGAACTTAATGCATTTCTATTTATGTGATCAATTAAAATCAATCAACAAAATAATTTTTCAAAAGGAAATATTGATATACCTTAAGATTTGAAAAATCAAGTTAAATCAAAGTTGAAAACTTTGAAATGATTAATTGATCATGAATTTAATATATTTCTATTTTAGTGATCAATTAAATCAATCACTAAAGTGATTTTTCAAAGGATTTCATTGATGTACTTTTAAGTCTAGAAAATCAAGTTATTTGAAAATTAGAATTTTGGTTAAGATAGGTAAAATGCCTAATCTATCAAAATCAAGTCAACCTATCAGTCGATTGACTCTCAAATCCGTCAGCTAATTGTGTTTTACAAATATGAACCGCTAAGCCTTTGGAAAAATCAGTTGACCTTTCAGTCGCCTGAATTATGATCCAATCGAATGATTATTGTTGAAACCAATCTACTAATTATGTCGATCTAACAATTGCAAATTTAAATTTTGAAGAGATGTAAATATGAAACAACTAATTTTTGAAACCTAATGACTATATCTTTCAAATATCTATAAACAAAGGTTTTATATAGCATTCATTGCTATCAAATTTTGCACATAAACTTCCAATCTTTGTTATTGACTTTAGATATAACAACTTCCAAATCTAGATTTAAAAGTTCTACTCATATTTAAATACTCTAATCTTATCATTAATCAATCTATAGAATGAGAGTTTTCATTTTACGAAATCCACTCTTTAAAAGAGTACTATTAGTAGGATTTCTTATTATATCTCATTGTAGTGAGATTTGTGGATAGGCGCATTATCAGTGTGTGAAGGCAAATAGGGTTTGCTAGGATAAGAGTACTAAGATCTTCGTTTTGAGATAAGAGGATTACGGTCTTTGCTTTATAAAGGTGTGGTCTCCACCTGCAAAGAGGTCACTATAGTGGAAAAACTCAAGTGAGAATGCTTGAATCGAGGATGCAGAAAATTTTTCGAACCTCGTAAAAATCTTGTGTCTGCATCTCTTCTTCCTACTCTCTTTTACTTTCTTACACTTTAATTACTTTATATTTTTAAGATTGTAAAAGTTACTGATATTTGCAAAATGCCATATTCACCCCCCACTCTAGGGTAAATATTGGACAACAGAGAATAAGAAACTACTAATACTAAAACAAACACAATTAGGAAATCGAAAAATAAAAAAAGACGGGTCAAAAATTTTTCTTACGAGTGGACGCCGTGGAAATGGTGGAAAACCCACACATTACTCATTTTTTGAATCATATTTAGTTCATCGTTGATCTATGCACGACTTTGCTTTGAACGGACCATGGAACAATCTCATTGATCTATGAAATCAAAGGTCACTTGTTCTACATTAGTCATCTCCACCTTAAGAGAACTTAACATCAAGTTATAATATGAATAGAGTGACCCTTTTGCATGATACTCATAAAAATCAACAACATTAAAAATCCTTGAAATACCCATGTCTTATGGAAAGTCAACAATATAGGCATTCTCATTGATTTTAGACATAATCTTGTATGGCCTTGCCTAACTTTGAGAAGATCTTTGAGGTGGAGTGTGATGTGAGTGGAGTTGGCAGTTGTGACATTTTTATCTTAAGAGAAGATCTTAATACCAAATGATGCGGAACGAAAAGAAGAAAAATAGAATTGAGCACATCAAATTTCTTTCTTGAATCAACACCGAATTATTCACACAACAAGAGAACAAATCTCTAAACTTAATATTACTGATAAACTGAATAATAAAAGTCTAGGATACCATATGTATAAGCATAGAGAATTATTGAATAAGAAATTGTTGTCATTTACTAGTACGTATATTAATAAAATTAAGCAAGTAAAGAAATTTAAAAATAAACAAAATTAGAATAAAAAATTATTAATTTTTATATTTTTTATACTAATCCTAATAAAAATAGAAAAATAAAAAAATTTGGAATAAATTAAAAACTAAATAATTTTATAATAACTCAAAAACAAAAACTTCTTATTTTTATAAAATACTATATATATCCTACATCATGTCTTCTTTCGATAATATTACAATTTTGACATATTCAAATCCAATATTGAAAATAAATGTGCACCTAAGGATTGGTTTGATTTCAAGAGTCATCTTTTTTCCTCTCCTGTCATTTCCATGAATTCAAATCAACCCATTCATGTTAGCATGATACATTGTCACATGGCTTGATTCTATCAAACAATCACTCAAAAGGGAAATGAAGAAAAGTATTTACATTGCCGCGTATGGGGCTTATTCATTATTGATAGTACAATTTCACAAATTAAAACATTGTAAACCATTCTAACACGGACATTCTATAACATCAAGCACACCTCAACACCAAGAATTATTCAAACACCCATTATAGACGTTTAATCCTTTTTCTAGAATTTATGTATGAATTCAAATGGCTTATATCAGCTGTATACTTATAATTACTTGGTTTTTTTTTTGTTTGTACATTAAATTGTGAAAGACCAAAAATACTCTTAGAGCCTTCTCTTTGAAAACCAATTTCTAATGCTTGCTTTTGAATCAAAAAGGCCTCTTGAGATTCTTAAAATCCATAGAATCAATACACTCCAATCTATCCCTATGAAGATTCAACAATTTCAACAACTCAGTTGTCTTCTCCTTTGTTCTGTCACTACAACCAACTTGTAAGAGCAAAAGGAGTTTCTGAAAAGCACCCACTTGAAGAGCCTCAACAAGAACTACTTCCTCCTTCTCTCTTCTCATTCTTGCTCAGCTTCCAGAGAATGGAAACTGAAAACTCGGTAGCGAAATCGGAAACTCTCAGTATCTTCTTGACTAAAACCGGCATAGTTAGAGCATGTTCATAAGCCTTTTGTCTCCCTTCTTCGCACCCACAAAGTCCATCCAAAACACCCAATGCCTTCTCGCATATGCTTCTTTCAGATTCCACAAGCATTTCTAGCATCAATGACACCAAGCCCATCTCTGCAAATCTTGCTACGACTTTCTCATTTTCAAGAGATGATGATGAAACCATATAGTATATAGCCATCAATGAAGCTTTTGTAGTAGTAGGGCAAATGGGTTCTGTGATCAACTTAACCAAAGCTTCCATTGCGCCTTCAATCTCTCCCAAAGCATCAACCTTTTGTTGATCAGATGAAAGAACCTCTTTTAGCACCAAAACAGCATTCCTTCGCCCTGACAAGCCCCCGCACTTCAAAAACCACACCATGCAATTCAAAGACACGGTTGATCCAAGCTGAGACTTGGCTTCTAAATCAAGTGGAAACATCAAAGTTAGAGCTGACAATATTTCCTCCAGAACTGCAACATTTTCATCAAAAGACCTCTTTGCAAATGCCTCAAATGTAGCCGATAGAACACAACCCGTCTCATTTCCCACAATGCACCGCCTGTTCCGATCGCTTTCCTTCACCAAGGCCTTGATCTTCGCCACCACCTCTCGGCACCCATCTCCGTCCTCATCCTGCTGCGCAGCCATAACTTTCGAAAGCATTCCCGATACCTCAAACGAGTTCACCGGAATTCTTGGCGTCGGAATTCTCTCAATCCCATATGACTGCTTCTCCACACACCAATCTTGAATCATCTTTCGAATAGCATGGTTCGGAATTGGCTCAAAATTTCTCAAAACTTGGTTGGTGATCGGACAAGTACAATTTCCGGCTTCAATCCACGTCTCAATGCTCTCACGATCATATGTTATCCCCGTTGACAGCGTCACAGGGTCTTTCATCAAGTCTAGTGATATTGGGCACCGAAAATGATTTGGTATCGTCAGCTCGATGCCGCCGTTTGCCGCCTGATCATACTTCTTTCCCGGCATGGCGGGCTGCCCTTCGCCGCCTCCACGATGAGATCATTCTTGGGTTTCCTAGTACAATGATTCAACCTCAGAGAGATAAAAGAGAGAGAACTATGGAAGTTGTTTTTTGGTTGCGAAGCTTGGATTTAGGAATGGCAGTTGAGTTGGTGGTGCATATATATAAGTTTGTCTATGTTACGCCGTCCAACTTTCAAAACTTACAATATTAAATTTTGCGAAAAGAAACATTCAAGCTGGAGAGAACGTGAGAGTTGTGAGAGAGAGAGAGAGAGATTTGAATGTTGACCGTTGAATGTTTGAAATGGTAAAACAAAACCGTCAGAAGGGCAACAGGTTTTTATTATAAGAGGAATGAATCAAAAATCAAAAATTTGACGGAAGTGTCGTCAACGAGCCGGTGCCCTGACTATCGAGATATAGATTTAGAGATAGAGAGAGAGAGAGAGTTTTAGAGAGAGAAAGAGGAGGAGGTGGGGTTGGGGTTCTTTTGTCTTGCTGGCTTTTGGTTCCATTGTTTCACGTTTGCTCTAACGCGTAACTAACGCGCAGGTTTAGAATTTGAGTAAGATTATATATATTCTGTCTCCTCATGACCTGTTTAACGTGTACTATATTCCACCAGGCATGACCTTTTCTGTGTTACACGTCAAGATCACACATGGCAGATCCATCTGATTTTGAAGATTTTTAATCAATCGTACACTTCTTTGTTTATTTGTACCTTGAAACGTTTTTTTTTTTTTGCAGTGTTCTTCAACATGTGCATCTGGGTTTTGCTAGCCAAAATTATCAAATTATCTATCTCTACATTTATTTATAATGCAATGCAAAACAACCATTCAGTCGGAAAAAAAAAATTGACATATGACATTTATTTCATAATATGATAATAACATGACATTAATTATTTTATTATTTAAATTTTAATATGCATCATCATAAAACTTTTTATTCATGCTTGCCAATGAACTCGACTGGTGCTTTCATTCGTTGATATATAAATATATGTATGTAAATTGATAAGAATAATGTTATGTATCCAGAATTATGTTTCTATTTTTATATCCCAAATGCATGGTAGTGAATGATGGGCAGATCATTAAACATTTCTTGACACATCACCAATGATATTATGTCAAATTTTTATTCTAAATTAATATTTCAAATGATGTGATATTGTTATTATTATTCATGCCACATTAACTAAATGTAATGACATTTGGAATAAAAATTTATGAAGTACAAAAACTTACATTTATATTTTTGTGTATATGTTGGAACTGTTTCTTTTTCTTCTTTTTTCTTTTTTAATTTTTTTTTTTTTTTTAAAGTTTGCATGAGGAAGTGAAGTTAAGTTGGGAATCAAAAGGCCAACTTCCTTTATATAATGATATAAATGTATTTTTCAACAGACAACATTTATAACGAAGATCAACTTGCATGTATGTACAGTTGTAAAAGTTTTCAACAAAGATTGGTTCAACTCTCTTTAAAAACCTAAAAGCCGGTCTCACTTGCTCGGTCAAACGGTCAAATGATAGCGAAGAAACATAATAGAGTTTGGTTGGGTAACACTTACAAACATTTGCAGTGTTCCTCAAGTAATTAGCTTAAGTAAAGGTTCCCACAATTGCGTTGTAATCCCACTAATTACTAATATTATCCGTCTCAAAAAGGGATACGCTTTTTATATTGGTTTAGTTTATACGAGATTGTGTTAATGATATTTTTAAAATTATTAGATGTATTTTATTTTTCTATTTAAATTTTGAAAGATAGTTTTAATATATAATGTCACTTAGCTAAATTATTCTCGTATGCCAATTCAGTGCACTTAACATTGCTTTATCAAAAACTTAGTGTGATATTGAATGCATATAACATCATTGAATGATTTGCATCTAATTTTACAATGTCACATCATTTAATAAATAACTTTTGATAAAAGGAAATTTTTTTTTTGGTAAGAATAATAATAGTCTTGTAAGCCCTTATCAGCAAGAGAATGTTCAGTGGGGCAACCCTTCCTCCAACGCTAAAACTAGCATTATTATATCTTAAAAATAATTTATTTATAATATATAATATATATTTTAAGCATATCTAAAGTATTTACTAAATAAAAGTAAAGAGAAAACTTCTTACTCTATAATAATATTTAAATAATTTTTATCAAATATTTAATTAACAAATTAATTTTTTTAAAAATTAATTATATATTTAGAATTAATTTTTGGCCTTTTCAGTTTTAGATGGGATCTAAGGTCATTCGTTTTAACCTCAAAATTCCCTCATATTTTGTTGACAAAAATATTTCTCATCAAAAAACACGGAAGACTTCTCATTCCCTCTAAGTGTCGTAATTTCTTTTTCAAATTTTAAAATTTAATAACTCAAAAATAAATCTATTTTAAATAAAAATTATATATTTAGACTCCAAAAATTAAGATATATTAAATAAGATACATATTACATATGACATTTAAAAAAAATCACTATCAAACAGTAAAATTTCATTCGAGGGAAACAATTAAATTTAATTATTTTATAAAATAAAAGAAAATTCACTCCTAAACATAAAACATAGATTATGAGATGTATTTTAATTAATGTTAGGACCATGGGGTATGATATTGTAATTGGCTAATCCGCTTTGACAAAACATGCTTTGTGTATAATCTTTACATAAGTCTTAGGAGTAAGTACCTCAATGCCTGTTTTACTCTAAAATCGTCCAAAAGACATTACCGCGCATCACTACCGATCGACATACTTTTTGAATGGTATATTGAACTTTTGTATTTGATTTGAACCTCACACACTAACATCATACATACATTGCATATAGTTTTTATCATAATATCATGTATGTGATAGACTTGCGGTTGTGAAACAATTTTTCTAAAATGCATCTTTAAAATCCTAAGAAAAAATGTAGTTCACAAGACAAGCAAGAATGAGAAACTCTCTATTGTTCGTTTGAAGGCTCGTTCGAACAACAGAAAGGTCATTTTCATTCATTCGAAGTTCCTATGTCAAACGAAGAGCTGCAACTTCAGAGTTATACTTGTTTGATATTCGTTCAAATAAATGAGTGCTCGTTTGAACGAATGATAGTTCGTTCGAACGAACGAATCCTAGGCAGAAAATAGATTTATAATCTATTTTGAAGCGCATTTGGGATTGAACAAGCCCAATGCAAAAATACACAAAAATTTAGTTGAAGAGAGTGAAAAATGGAGTGAGACAGTTTTCAATTGTGAAAGCTAAATTCTTGAGAGATCAAAAAGTTTTCATGGAAGATCAATCATCATTGTCATTCATAAATTTCTCTACTCTTGTTTATTGATCGATTTAGATCATTCATTAGATCCAAATCAAATCTATGAGTTTCTTGCTCATATCAATTTCACCATTGACGAATGATGGAGTTCAAGCTTGAGGATTCGATGTTGAACGATCGGTGGACACCGAGGTTGTAAAGATTTGTAATTGTGGAGCGGCTTAATTGGAGGATTCTGAGGCCATCAAGGATTCCGGTTATATAAAGGTTCTAGTTATGAGGTGCTTGTGGATTCAAGAGGAATTTTAAGATGTGGTCAGGTAGAACGGAGTTTGAGGTACTAAGCTTGTTCATAGATATGTTATAATTCAATTTTCATCATAGTGGAAGTCTTCCTTGAGTATTAGCCCGGTTTTGGAGTTTTACTCTAAGGATTGTTGTCTTTGGTGGTTTCTCCGTCATCAATCGGTTTGCAAATCTCTCAATCACTTCATATCTCTCAATTTACTAATTGAATGCTTTTGCTAGAATATTGATATTGAAATTAGGTTTTCATGAAATTCATAATTGATCTTTAATTTGATTAATTGAAAAGTTAATTGAGCAATTGATAGAGTAAATTGAATTGAATTGTAAATTGATTACTTAGTTGAATTTTGCTTTTAATTGATGAAATTGCATATCAAATTAAGGTAGTTGATCAATTTAGTGAATGTTGATAGGCTGGTGTTTTTGAATGATTCTTGGTTATTTCCTTGGTAGATGGATACAAATATTGGATTAATCACGTTGAGTGATTTTGTTGTTGTGGTATCTTTGTGGTAAACAAGAATTATAATTAACTTTGTAAGAAATTTTTTATTCCAGAACCTACCTATTCAACCCCACCTTCTAGGTAATATTCACACTTTCAAACCATGAATGATATCCTAGTGGTATCCCTCCGTATCAAAGTGGTATCAGAGCTTTCTTTCTAAGGCATTTGATTGATATTCTAAGTAGTGAAAACCATGGAAGGGTTAAGAGAGGGTGGTTCGATCTCAAGGCCACCCCTATTTGAGGGCTCAAATTATGCTTATTGGAAAACAAGTATTAGAGCATTCTTAAGAGCCATGGATGAGCGAGTTTAGCTCCCCGTCGAAGCAAGGTTGGACCCCTCTGATCACAACCACAACTATGCCAATTTCCTCCGTAATCAAGCCTTCAAACACTCGAAACGAGTTAGAGTTAACGATGAGTGGCTATAATACCAAAGGGTTGAATGCCATCTTTAACATGGTAACTCCAGACCAGTTTCACGATATCATGACTTGTGAGACGTCCAAGGAGGCTTGGGACATCCTCGAGACTACTCATAAAGGTATGTTGACGATAAAAAGGTCAAAATTACAAATATTGACTTCTAGGTTTGAAGTTTTAAAAATGAAAAAATCAAAAAAATTTTTAATGTTCTATGCTAAATTGAGTGACATTGTCAACTCATCATTCAACTTAGGAAAAAAGTTAGAGAGGACCAAGATTGTATGAAAAAAATTGTGATATCTTCCTTAGAGATTTCAACCTAAGATAACCGCTACTAGGGAGCGTAAGGACGTGGACTCTCTTTTTGTTGATGAGTTAGTTGGATCTCTTCAAACTTTTGAGCTAACTCTAAGGCAAGCAAAGAAGACTAAAAGTCTTCCCTTGAAATCAACACAAGGAAAAAGTGAAGGGGAATTTTGAAATTGACCCCGAGTTTATGAACGATAAGGACTTAGGCACTTTTTGTTAGGAGGTTTAACAAATATATCATAGGAAGAATGCCTAACTCCAAGGGATCTCAAAGCTCAAGTAAAAGATCTTTTGGAAATTCTAACTCTTCAAGAGGCCAAGTCCAAAAGTTTTCTTCTAGTAGTGATAGAAGAAGACCTTCAGCACAATCCTCCTCTAAGCCTAATGAATGCTATGATTGCTACAATTTTGGGCATATAGCGGTTGATTGTCTTAATAAGAGAGAGGAAAATTCTCGAAATAGGAAGGTAATGAAATCATCTCTTTCCGAAGAGGATGAAGAGGAACAAAGGGATGAGAATGATGATAAAAAAGAAGAAGGAGATGAAAGTCAAGAATAACTTTCACAAGTGTTACCAATGTCTATGACGGATCATCATTCATTGAGGATGAAGATCATGAGGACATCAAAGACCTTGTGTCTAGTGATGATGAGAGCGATAATGAAAACAATATTGGGATTATTTTTAAAATATTATTCAATGAATCTGTAAATCTCAAAAAGTCTAACATAAAGCTTATCACTAAGCTCAAGTTTTGTGAGAATGAGAAGAGTGATTTAATAATTGATCAATCTCTATTAAATCAACTAAATAAGGATGAATTATATCTCTTGAAGAAAGTGAAAAACTTAGAAAAAGAGACAAACTCATAGGTCAAATAAGCTCTCTAAAATGCTTAATACCGTCCATATAGATGTGGTACGGGTTTTGACATGTTCATAGATAAGAACAAGCTTTTCACATCCACTTCAAGTCAATATCCCACACTCAAGCCGGTTGTGTTTGTGTCTCAAAATCTAAAGGTTTTGAACCACTTAAACCTAAAAGGCAAACACAACCACAACCAAAGATTTAAGCACATTCTCTTCCACGCCCTCAAACTAGACAACAATATTATTTTATTGTTCTTATTGCATGGTTGAAGGGCATTCTAAGAGAAAGTGTGGATTTGCTAAGAAATGACAAATAAAATTTCACACCATTACCTTAGAGCATAAATTAAAAATTGCTACCTTGAAGCAACAAATGAATAATCATATTCAAAAATCAAGGAAGCATGACTTAAAGGATCATTTATACTTCTAACTTTGAAAGTCCTAAAGTAATTCCTCATTCCAAGGTTGGAGGTAATGTCAAGACTCAAAATGTCTCTCCTATCCCAAAAGAATTGTAAGACAAATTTGGGTGAGGAAAAATAAATTGAAAGGTCTTGAGAAGGAGTGTGTAAGTCACACTTCACAATTTGCTTTTTCATAGGGAAAAGCAAATTCATCTCTTAGATAAATAAGAGATTCTATAACAATTTAGAGATTTTACTATTCACTCTTATCTTAGAGTTCTATATGAATTGCTTCATATTGAAAATCATCTTTGAGTAAGTTGAGTTCTTTTCCATTGTCTAGGTGATCCTTACTTTAGTCATCTATTCTTGGTCTATGAATCTTTTTTTAGTTTGCTTTTTTTTGTACGAGTTTTTGATCTTTCATAGTTATGTGCATTTCATATCTTTGTGAAGTCAATAATCCAAAAATATTTTTCTCTTATTTTAATTGCTAATGGTAATCTCACTTTTTTGAAAAGAGAATTGTATTAAGTACATTTTAGGTGATTGAGCCTTGACTTGTGAACTTTATTTTATCAATATCTTCACTTAATCTTTTTCACTTGGGTGCACACAATCTTTCAATCTACTTGTGATCTCATAGATTTTAGTCTTGCTTACTTTTTGCTTGAGATTGCCTTGTAGATAGGTTGGTGTAGACACCTCACTTTGAGACCCTTGATTAAATAAAGTTGGTTTTGCTATTTTTGGTAAGTTGATATAATATGTCCCTTCTAGAGGTATTTTAGTATTTTCTTACTTCACCCATAGAGGGCATTTTCGTCATTTTTTTCATAAAGAGCATTTTTGACATTTTGGTCACTTCGTCCATAGAAGACATTTTGATCATTTTTCCCATAGAGAGAATTTTTAATATTTTGGTCATTTTGTCCATAGAGGGTATTTTCGTCATTTCGTTTATAGAGGGCATTTTTATCATTTTGTCCATAGAAGACATTTTTGATATTTTGGTCATTTTGTCCATAGAAGACATTTTGGTCATTACACTCATAGAGGATACCTTCGTCATTTTTTTCATAGGAGGCATTTTTAACATTTTGGTCATTTTGTATATAGAGGGCATTTTGGTCTTTTCGCCCATAGAGGCCATTTTCGTCATTTTGTCTATAGAGGGCATTTTTGACATTTCGGTCATTTTGTCTATAAAGGACATTTTAGTCATTTCGAGGGCATTTTCGTCATTATGTCTATAGATGGCATTTTCGACATTTCTGTCATTTTGCCTATATAGGGCATTTTTTGACATTTTGGTCATTATATCCACTAAGGGATTTTGGTCATTATGCCCACTAAGGATATTTTAGTCATTTCTAGTGTTTCCATATCTATTAGGGGTAGTTTAGTAAATACTAGAGGTTTCCTACCTTTTAAGGGTATTTTTGTAATATTGGTACATGTTTTCTATTTTGGGGGCACTTTGGTAATTATAGAATATTCTTATCTCATATAGGTTATTTTCATTATTCATGAGAATACATGTAATTTTCATGTCATTTTACTCATATAAGGTTATTTTGGTAATTTTGGCCATTAGAGACAATTTTGACTTTTTAATGCCTTAGTGGCATTTTTGTAATTTTCTTGTTCCTAAATTCTCTACCGAATTAAGAATGATATAATAAATATAGGTTTGTCCTACCAAATACTTGCCAAATTTCCTTCCTTCCTTATTCTAAGGAATTTACCCTAGATTTGTGCACAAAATAATATCTATATCTAATTGTTTGCATATTAAGCATTGAACAGTTGGCCATTCATCTATATGATTCATTATGAGTCATTGGATCAAGTCTCTTTACTTTTTCCTTATAAATAAGACCTCTTGGCCACCATAATTCAGGATTCTAGTTCCATATCATAATCAAGATAGAAAAATTGAGAAGCTAGCTGTTGCAATAATAATCTTTCTCTCTCTTCCATATTTCTTGAAGCCTTGCTCTACACAAGCAATAGTTCTAATCCAATAAAGATGAAGTTTTACACCATTGAAGATTCAATCCAAGGAGTTCAAGCTCAAGCCTTATCTGATTCAACATAAATAATCAAGTACGCTCCCTGAAACCCTAATATTCTCTCCTTTACTAACTTAATTTATCCTATTACTCTTGATAAAATAAATTGAATTAGAGAACTATGTTGGCTCTGATTCCATTATATGAATAGATACGTTGGACGCCTCATGGGCCCGAGTCTTCTATTTTCTTTTAAGCTATTTACTTTATGTCTTTTTCTTATTTCATCTATATCAGATTCTCTCTACTCTTTTCCTTTTAGGAATCTACTTCATGTCTTTTTTTTTTTTTTTTTTATTTCATTCAAGTCAATCTCTCTCTCACATCCCATCTCTCTCTATTATTATTATATTTTTTTTCTTATTTCATTAATGTCAATTTCTCTCTCCACTCATTTCTTTTGGCTTATTTACTTTATTTATTCTGTTTATTTTATTCATCCATATCATTACTATCATTATCTTTGAATGTTCACTTCTTTCTCTTGTTTTATGTTATGAAATATTAAGCCTCGTGGATGAACACTTGAGGTCAATCTATTCAGACTGGGTGGGATGGGTGCTTAACCCCTTCCCAATCTCGTACTTTAGCTCCCGAATTCGGAATTCTTTGGTTTAATATAGATTAGTTTTGCTTTACTTTATTTAACTCATGTCAAAGGGTTTAGAATGTAATAGGACCAAAGTATTGTAATTCTTAATTTCTTTGCTATTTTTTTTTACAAGTATTCTTTATGGGTTGTATCAGCTTTGCTTGTTATTTAATCTAAAACAAGCTAGCAATTCTTTTGTGTATTCATGTACAGCCCTAAGTTGAAAGAGGGCGTGTTCCTCTCTCACTTTGAGGGAGTGGACTTTAAAAGTCGTGTTTAGATTTTTTTAGTGCATATGCTCACAATTGGACTTAATGGTTTTATGTTCAGATCTTTATAAGTCTATGGCTAGAAAGATTGACTTGGGTTGAAAAATTCAAAGGACCAAAAGTAAAAGCTTAAAATAAAAATGGCACACACACAAAAATCAAAGAGTGGAAGGAAAGGACTACCCTTGAGATAATGTGTTTTCTAGTATTGGTAAATCCTTTGAAAAAAGCAACCTAATCAATTGTGTGAAAGTCGCCTTACAAAAGGGGAGACAAGTGCAAATTCAATTTACAAACTTTTTCTTCTAAGTTGAGAGGAGTTTTGATCGAAAATAGTAAAAAATTCCTAGGTTGATTGACTATGGTTGTTTACTCTTATTGATGTGAAAATCATTCAACACCATAAAAAGTCAACTTTGAGACAAGAACATTTCATGGTTGAAATTAACGTATTTGTCTGATTACCACAGTTGAGTGATTAGAGAGTGAGCTTGTATGTATTTTAGTATTCTAGGATTATTTGAATGTATTGATGCTATTTAGAACACATTTACATCTCTCAAATTCACTCAAAATGTTCTTCAAATTCAGATTTTAACTCAAAAAACATTTGGATTGATTTTAGCTTTGAAGATAATTGAATTCATCTCAGAGTTTTGTAGCTAAAAATAGTGTTTTTCATGAAAAACTCCAGTTTTCCCCTATTTAGTAGTTGAAGTGGGCAGAGGATTTTTAAACAGAGAAGGACACTATTTTTCTAAGAAAAGAGCAGTTTCTAGTGCTCATTCGATCAAAGCTCGTTCAAACGAAACTCGTTCGAACAAACTCTGCTCAGTTGAAAACATACGAGAAGCAGCGAACAGATCACATTATTTGGTGGTTTTCTCTCATTTTCTTTCCAAATCTGCTCGCGTCTTATTACATATTGATCCCGGGTTACGTCATTCTCAATTTCTATTCCGGTTAGTGTGTTCTACTCATCATGGGCTTTGTTTTCATCGATCGTTTTGTGATTCCATTCGTTTATTGGTGTAATAAGTCCTCAAGTCGATTTTTCACTTTTCTTTGGTTTATTTGATTTTTCATTTAGACTTAGGATTAGTGTGGACTATAGTTTAGTACACTAGACGTAGTGCCATCTTAGGATTATTTTACCTCCTATTCTTGATATATATACTAAGCGATCATGTCTTCCAAGACTGTTCTCATAGAGCGACGACACTTTTCTTATGTTATTCGTCTGGGAGCAGCACCTAAGGTTGTGGTTCGTTTTCTAACCCAGATAGCTCAAGTTCGAACAATGTCTGTCCTATCCCGAATAGTCCTTATTGAGAGGGTATGCACCGTAGATGACATATGTGAGACACTAGCTTACATGTTATTTAACTCACATGGTTGGCTGCCTCTTTTATCAGTCATGGTTCGGCCAACGAGACCCTAGTTCGAGAGTTTTACTCGAACCTAAGTTTTCGTGATAACCAAGGAGCCTACCCAGTGACACTACGCAGTGTTCTTTTCTCTCTCACCGTTAACATCATTGTTGAGACTTTTGGCTTTCCTCGAGTCGAGCAGCCTGACTTCTCATTCCTTTAGTGTGCTATACTTCCATTTGCTAGTTTTATCGCATCCACCCTATGTGTCGACAGTTCGATAGTTTTCGCCATGAGGGGTGTCACTTTAGAGTAGGGATATTTACATGAGGGTTATCGTATCCTCAATCTTATCGTGTGTAGCGTTTTGTATCTAGTCAGCCACACGAATGCACTGACTCTCTCCTATGTTACATTTCTATATGCCATCGGTGTTGCCATACCGATCGATGCTCCATTGTATATTTTTTGAGTCATTGATTCGTTCATCACTGGTACTAGTACATCGCATCTTTGTCATTCGGTAGCCCGATCACGAGGATTTGTATTGCATAGTAAATACCTTTCTACATTGCTAACATGCTCATTCTCCCACCTGGTCTATTTACACGTCGGACTTTAGCCAAGTCTTAGGGACATGTCATCGGTCTTCTCGATGAGGTCGATATTGATAGTGAGCATTAGGAGGCACATTAGCCACAACAGCAGCAACAGCAACCACCGGTAACGCAGCAGTAGCCATATCTATCATCGCCACAACAACAGTTCGGTAAGCAGATTCTTGTTGACAACTTCCTAGTTGAAAAGAATCCACCGCAGTTTTGTACCCCTTTGGGTGTAAACTTTTATTCGTCAGTAAGAGCCTCCTCATCTTCAGCTAGTCAGCCAAATTCTATAAATGAGTTAAAGGAGCGATTACAGCTGCATCATGATTAGATCATTGTTGATATTGATCATAGGCTAGAACAACACTATCTTTGGATACAATCAGACTACTTCATACAGATGATAGAGAAGACGACCTATTTCCAAGGAGCTTTGTATGGATTGATGGAGGTTCTTACACGTGTCTTTCCTCCTCTTCCTCCACTTGCAGATGATCAGTGATTCAGTTTGTATTAGGTTACATGAGTGATGAGTGATATTATAGTGAAGTTTACCTTTATATCTTTCTGCTCATTAGTTATATGTACTTATTTTTTGATATTTTATCCTTATGACATCTTGTTTATCTTTTTGGGATTGATGATAGACTCTTTTGTTGTTATGATATCCTTGATATTTTTCTTCTATGTCTATGATCATTACTTTCACTATACATGCCAATCTTGTTATATTTTACTTCCTTATGATCTTCTTTATTTTTTACCTCCAATGTCATCGTGACAAAAATGGAGAGATGGTGTTACAAAAGGGGAGTTTTACAAAGGGAGAGATTGGATAATTTGTATTAAGCATATATTGAGGGGGAGTAATATACATTTTTTTGTATATGTTTGAGATAGCTTAGAGTCACTTTGTCTTGTTGAAGTATTGATTTGATTACATATGGTTCTTGCTCAAGTATTGATTTGATTGCATATGGCTACCATGTTTACTGTAACTTGTCTTATATTGATATTTATCTATTTTTGTGATCTCATTGGATTTATTTGATATATTTCTATTGATGTGATCTCACGTAGTATAGTTGTAGTTGTTGTGTAGGAAACAGGTTGTTTAATTGTTGAGCATTACTAAATGATATCTCTAGAATAGGATACTAAGTCAAAATGTATAATTTCCTTCTATCTGGCTCTTTGGGGGTTATAAATTTGGGTAAATTGTATTATCATACTATTTTTCGCAATTTTAACATGGATTTTCAAAAGGGGGTTTGTTAGGACCATGGGGTCTGATATTGTAATTGGCTAATATAGTTTAACAAAACTCGTTTTGTGCGTAGTTTTTACATAAGTCCTAGGAGTAAGTACCTTAGTGCCCGTTTTACTCCAAGATCGTCTAAGAGACATTATCGTGCATCACTATTGGCCGACTTGATTTTCGAATGGTATATTGGACTTTTGTGTTTGATTTGGATCTCATACACTCACATTATGCATGCATTACATATAGTTTTTATCATAACATCATGTATATGATAGACTTATAGTTGTGAAACAACTTTTTCAAAATACATCTTTAGAAAAAAATTTAGTTCACAAGACAAGAAAGAATAAGCAACTCTATGTTGCTCGTTCGAACGAACAACATAATTTTGTTTTCATTTGTTCGAAGTTCTTGTATCAAACAAAGTGTTGCAACCTTAGAGTTGTGCTTGTTTGATATTCGTTCCTTATTCATTCGAATGAATGAGTGCTCGTTCGAATGAATGATGGTTCGTTCAAGCGAACCCTGGGCGGAATACAGATTTACAATCTGTTTTGAAGCTCATTTGGGATTGAACAAGCTCATTACGAAAATTCAGTTGAGAGCAGTTAAAAATAAAGTGAGACAATTTTCAATTATAAAAGCTAAATTCTTGAGAGATCAAAAATCATTCATGATAGATCAATCATCATTGTCATTCATACATTTCTTTACTCTTGTTCATTGATCGATTTAGATCATTCACTTGATCTAAATCAGATCTAAGAGCCTCTTGTTCATGTCAATTTCACCATTAACGAAGGATGGAGTTCAAGCTTGAGGATTTGACATTAAGAGATTGGTGCATACCGGGGTTGTAAGGATTTACAATTATGGAGCAGCTTGATCGAAGGATTCCAAGACCGTCGAGGTTTCTAGTTGTATGAAGGTTCTAGCTATGAGTTGCTTGTGTATTCAAGAGGAAATTGAAGACGTGATCGGGTAGAACGGAGCTTGAGGTACTAAACTTGTTCATAGATACGTTGTAATTCAATTTCCATCATAGTGAAAATCTTCCTTGAGCATTAGCCTGACTCTAGGGTTTTACTCCAAGGATTGTTGTCCTTGGTGGTTTCTCCGTCATCAATCGGTTTGCAAATCTCTCAATCATTTCATCTTTTTCAATTTACTAATTGTTTTAATTGAATTCTTCAGCTAGAATATTGAATTGAAACCGAGTTTTCATGAAATTCATAATTGATCTTTAATTTGATTAATGAAAAACTTAATTGAGCACTTGATAAAGTAAATTGAATTGAATTGTAAATTGATCGCTTAGTTGAGTTTTGCTCTTAATTAATAAAATTGTATATCAAATTAAGGTAGTTGATCAATTTGGTAAATGTTGATAGGTTGGTGTTTTTGAATGATTCTTGGCTATTTAATTGGTGGATGGGCATAAATTTTAGATTAATCACGTGGAGTGATTTTTTTTGTTCTAACATCTTTGTAGTAGACAAGAATTGAATTTACTTCAAAAGAAAGGTTTTATTCTAGAACCTACCTATTTAACCCCCCCCTCCCCCTCTTCTAAGTAATATTTATACTTTGGGACTTTGAGTGATATCTTAGTTGTATTCCTCTGCAAAAATTAATAAATTTGGGATATTATAAATAAATAACAATAAGGACCCCTAGCCTCTACGTTACATATCTCAAATCCTAGAGGGAGAAAGAATAGAGAGAAATAAACTATGTTATAGATGATTAAAGAAACTTAATTTTGGAAGAATGTATCAATTGAGGTATGTTTATGGTTTTATCGAATTGATCTTATTATTTTATGATGATTTAATTAGAATATTTTATAAATTTATTATGAATTCTTGAAATAATAATATTCTTTAGAAAGAGACCATAGAACAATCAAGTTAGGACTTGAGTTTGAATATGAATTTTGGAGTCTTTGAATGACTTGGAAACATAGTTTTCTTACCTATGAAATAAGATTTAATTTGATATATAATATGCCTAATATATGCATGTATTGAAAGAGGTATAAAGGATCGAAAGTTTGGAGGAAAACATTATAACCGCAAACTTTGGGTTGAGTTTTCTCGTAATCTTCAAAGATTTGATCTAATTCAAGTATACAGTTGGATAGATCTCGGAAAAACAAAAAATCTCTATATATAACTTGCATGATTTGGATAAGAATTAAGGGAGAAATTCAAGTTTGAAATTTGAAAGAAAAACAAACAAAAAAAATTGGTGGACTGTTATATTTGCATAATTTGAGTGTTGAGTTGGGAAAATAACCACTTTTACACAAGTCCATTCTCAGGTCTTGGAGCGTAGGAAGAGTGTACTTCACTCGTAGGTCTAATAGGCTAAACCAAGTATTTAAATTATAGTTCTCGATGATCCCAACCAAGTGGACTAGGTCTTGAACCCAATAATTTATTATGTTAATTATTCTTAATTTTTAAATGATAAAACTGAAGAAATTAAGGAAACATAGTAAAGAAATCCCAAAAATTATTAAATTTGGTAAAAAAAAAAGTCATATTTAATATTTTAAAGTTATTTGTATAGAAGATGGGCTCAAAGTAATACGATTAATTAAAATCTTATTAAAGTTTACTTTAATGTATTAGTTTCTTAATTGTTTAAATGTGTAATTAGGTGACTTAAATTATGATAGTTATTTATACATAAATTTGAGTTATTAGAAGTGTACTCGGATTGAAGATAATACTTTTGATTGATTGAAGAACCATATTAGTTCCATGTTTGACTGTAAGTCTTGAGTTAAGCTTAATCGGTTAATATTGATAGAATTAAAAAAAAAATAGTAATTAATATTTACAAATTATAAAAAATAAATTATGGAACGCTATAAGGTCATCATTTAGGTATTTTAAAAATACTTAGGCTTAATATGTACCCGTGATAGTATATTAATTAGGGCATGTACAATGATATCAAATTTGGCGAATTGAAGTAATTGATTAAATTTGTTATTATGAATTGTTCTTAGGTTTGAATGATTTTACAAAGGATTCTTGGAGTGTATTATATGATTTGAAGACGTTGCTTTCGAGGTAAGGAAACATGCAAGATATATCTAGTTTTCAAATAAATGTTTTTTTACTTTTATTTTTATTAAAATTTGTTTATACAAACCAATGATTTCAAATTGTTTTGAGTTTGAAAATATATTTTACATGTTCTGTTTGCTTCATTATCATTACTTGGGTCAAGCAAAAATTGACTGTTTCTGATATCTGCTCTTCCTTTACAAGTAAAATTGTTTATGAAAATTATTTTGTTTATTGAAAAGAATCGGCTTCTTCATATGATCGTTATCAAAGTTATTTGAATTGTTTCTGTGTGGATGTGAGCTCTGGTTGAAATTTGTTTTATGTCAATAGTGGTTTACTACTTTTGATAGTATGTTTTGTTTAATGATAATTTACTATCATTTGCTATGTGGTTTGTGTCAACTGGGGTTTAATACTGTTGACATCCAATACTAGTGTTATGTACAAGTCCTAATATGATTAGACATCTTATATGTAAGAAAGACCACTTTAGTGTAATGTCTCAATGTTGGTGTCTTTTAAACTATAAACCAACACGTAGGGCAAATAAGACATGACTCACAGAAATTTGGTGAAATTTAAAATTTTTATGAACCTCATTTCTTTGTTTGAGTCATCCTACTCATCACGCACATTACACTTAACTAGTAAGGTTGTTCAACACGGTTTGGCATGTTTTCGCCATGCACCACTCTTGGATTTTCATCAGTGCTCTAGAAAACATACCTAAGTTTTCATAAGAAGCAGCCCCACCTCTACACCCACATAGGTGAATCCATCAAGTGTGTACTGCAATTAAACACACCACCCATATAAGGGCTATGGTATTCATTAAGAGCTATTGCTTAACCTCATACATTGCAATCTCTTTCACTATCTACACCATAGAGATGGACAATGAATAAGTGATAGTGTCTCATCAAGTCAACCAATGGCTTGTTATTACCAATATAAACCTATTTCGTGGGATCTCCACTCATTTCGGTTGGGTTCCTACAACTATTGACCTTTGTAATAAGCATTAGTCCTATCTCTCTCGATGTACTTTCCACTAGCTTTTTTCTTAGGGGTTTGGTAAAAGGATCTGCCAAGTTCATCTCTGACTATACAAAATCTAGGGATATAACCCCATCATTTAGCAGCTACCTCACAATATTATGTCTTAAGCGAATGTGCCTGCTCTTGCCTTTATTGGCTTTATTCCTTGCACTGGCTATAGCAGCCTGACAATCACAATATAGTAATACAGATGGAACTAGTCTCATCCATAAAGAGATATCTGCCAAGAGGTTTCTAAGCCACTCAGGTTCTATACCAGTCTTCTCTAAAGCAATGAACTCGGACTCCATAGTGAACCAAGCTGTGCATGTCTGTTGGAAGACTTCCAAGAGACTGCACCTCTACTAAGAGTAAAAATGTCACCATTCGTGGATTTTGTCTCATCTGAATCAGAAATCTAGTTAGCATCACTATATCCCTCAAGTATAGTGGAAAATCCAAGGTAATGCAAACTAATATCAATAATACCCCTTAAATATTTAAGAATTCTACATATAACAATCCAATGTTCTTTGCTAGGATTATGTGTGTATCTACTAAGTCTATTAATTGCATAAGAAATGTTTGGCTTAGTGCAGTTCATAAGGTAAGTTAGACTTCCAATTATTTGTGCATAATTAACATATGATACAATACTATCAATATTTTTCTTAAGCTGTGTATTCGGATCATATGGGGTACTAACTAGTTTGCAATCATAGTGTCCAAATTTTCTTAGTGTATTTTCTACAAAGTGTTCTTATGACATCATAATTTCCTCGTTGGTTTTTGTTAATTTTATTCCAAGAATTACACTAGCCTCACCTAAGTCTTTCATATCAAAATTAGATGATAAGATATGTTTAGTGTCATTAATTACCTCTATGTTAGTGCCTAGGATTAACATATCATCTACATAAAGACAAATTATTACACCTAAATTTTTATTAAATTTATGATATATACATTTATCTGCATCATTTATAGTATATCCATTAGAGATCATTACATTGTCAAATTTCTCATGCTATTGTTTTGGTACTTGTTTTAAACCATATAAAGGCCTTACTAATTTACAAACTTTATTTTCATTTTCGAGAACTACAAATCATTCAAGTTGTTTCAGATATATTTCTTCTTCTAATTCACCATTTAGGAAGGTTATTTTAACATCTATTTGGTGTATTATTAGTTTATGGATAGAAGTAAGTGTTATTAGTATTCTAATAGATGAAATTCTAGCTACAAGAGAGTAAGTATCAAAATAATCTATGTATTTCTTTTGAGTATATCCCTAAGCCACTAATCTACCTTTGAATTTATCAATTGATCCATCAAGTTTTAATTTTCTTTTAAATATCCATTTACATCCTATGAGTTTAGTGCCATGGGGTAAGTTTACCAATTCCCAAGTATTGTTGGCCATTATAGATTCTATCTCACTATTAATTGCTTCTTTCTAAAAAGGAGCATCTGGAGAGGTCACAGCCTCACTATAGGATTTGGGATCATTATCCATGAGAAAGGTAAAAAATTCTTCTCCTAAGTTTGTTTCTTTTCTTTCACGTTTACTTCTTCTCAATTCTATTTCTATAGCTTCATTTAATTCTTGATTAGATTCATTTCTAGGTTTTGTTCTTGGTCTTTCAATTTGATTTCAAAGGAAATATGTGTTCAAAGAAATTTGCATTTTTAGATTCAATTATTGTGTTTATTTCTAAAACGTCACTTTTAAGGATAAGAAATCTATACGCTACACTATTTTCAGCATACCCTATAAATAAGCAATCAGTTGTTTTGGATCCTATTTTTCTTTTCATAGGTTTTGGGAGTAGAACCTTAGCTAAGCACCCCCACACTTTAAGGTATTTAAGGTTAGGTATATAGTTTTTCCAAAGTTCATAAGGAGTTTTTCTAGTTTTCTTAAATATTATTCTGTTTTGGATGTGACAAGCAAAAATGATGGCCTCCCCCCACAAATTATTAGGTGCTCCTGAACTGATTACCATAGCATTCATCATTTCTTTTAAGGTTTTATTTTTTCTTTCAAAAACTCCATTAGATTCTGGTGAGTACAGTGGAGTTACTTCATGTATAATTCCATGTTGTTCACAAAATAAACTAAGTGGACCTAATTCATATTCACCTCCTCTATCTGACCTAAGTATTTTAATTTTTCTATTTAATTTATTTTCTACTTCTGTTTTGTATTTTATAAATTATCCTTCTGTTTCATATTTATTTCTAAGTAAATATACATTTGTGTATCTTGAATGATCATCTATAAAGTTTACATAATAATTCTTTCCACCTTTAGACATTATGTGTTTCATATCTCCTAAATATGAATGTATTAACTTGAGTAATCCGGTTTCTCTTTCTAATACTTGTTTACATGGTTTCTTAGTGTTCTTAGCTTCAATACATGTTTGACATTTTTCATTTTTAGTTATTTTAATATTTTCTAAAATTCCTAACTCTTTCATTTTCTTAATATATGAATAGTTTACATGTCCTAATCTACCATGCCATAAATCAATACAATCAATCAAGCAGAAGAAGTATTGGCATTCTCATTCATAATTTCAGATACATTCATGGTAAATAAACCCTTATTGTAGTACCCTTTCCCCACAAAAACCCCATTCCTAGTCATTACAACTTTATCAGATTCAAAGATGAATTTCACACTTATTTTTCCAAGGAGAGACACAGATACAAGGTTCCAACGAATATCTAGCACATAGAGAACATCAATGAGTGGGAGGATCTTCCCAGAAGTCAAATTCAAAGTGACTTTGCCTTTGCCAATCACATGTAAAGGTTTTGAATTCCCCATGAACACATGTTCCTCTCCTTCCCCTATTGGTGTGTAGGAGGTGAATGTACTTCTGTTGCCACAGATGTGCCTGGTAGCCCTAGAATCTATCACCCAATATTTCTCATCTACCTCTATATTGACCTTGGAAATGACCACCACAACTACATCATTTGCCTCAGCTAAGTTGGCTTTAGTAGCAGGTCTGTCGTTTCCCTTCTTGTATATGCACTGTGTTGCATGATGGCCAAATTTACGACATACATTACAATTCTTTTTTGGTTTAGTGTTTGAGTTTTGGGGTTTCAGATAGTTATTGGGTTGATAATTTTATCTCTTATTGTTTCTTTGGAATTTTTTTTGGTTCATTTCTACTAGGTTTGCTTAGATGTCGTAGTTTTTTCCTTTCTCAGCCTATTCTATCTTTTTGTTCTTTCCTTCAATGCGGACATGAACAATTACTTCATCTAGGGTTATCTCTTTTCTCTTATGTTTCATCATGTTCTTATAGTGTTTCCAAGACTCAGGAAGTTTTTCTATCAAAGCACTAGTGATAAAAGGTTCAGGAAATTCTATTTTTTCATTAGTAAGTTCAGACACTAGAAGATCGTATTGATAGATTTGGGAGGAAACATCTTTCTCATCAGTCATTTGAAAATTCAAAAAATTTCATATGGCATACTTCTTAATACTAGCATATTCTATAACATATTTGGTGACAAGTGCATCCCAAAATTGTTGTCTACTCTTAAAGATACAGTAAACATCAAACAACTCATTTGACAATGCATTCAGAATAATGCTCTTGCAAATATTTTTTGCATTTTCCCATGCTGGCAGTTTAGTCTCACATTCTTCAGACCCTTGAATGGGTTGGTCAAAACAAATTCAACTTTTGCAATGTCTAAGACTAACAGTAACTTAGTTTGCCAACGTTTGAAGTTTGTGCCATTAAATGGCTCAATTCTAGTCATGTCTGGGACAGCTTTACTGACAGTTAACATTGCCGCATCCATTATAGGCAGGTACTTTTAAGATTGTTAGAAAAATAGTGTAAGAGATGATGCAAAATAACAAAATACAGAGAAGAAAGAACTTATCAAGTTGAGGCATGTGCAAGACACTGTCCTTAAGAGTAATTTCCACCCCTCTGGGATGGTATCTCGATGCAGAAGGTCTCAACGATCTACCCTCTAAGATTCACCAACTTCGTCTCCACTTACGTGCACTCGAACAGTGAAGGTCTCAAGAACAGCCTATTGTAACAGTGGTCCTTGAAAAACAATTAGGACAATTGAAATGAATGAAGTACAACTGAAACCAATTGGAGAACAATTGAGATAATTGGAACTAGAGAACAATTGTAACAATGCACACTCTAAAAATATCACTCGCAGAAGCTGTTTTGAATGTATAAGAAACTCTGAACTTTCTATTTAGAATGATTTAGAAGTTCTGCATTCATAGAGTTATGAACATAATTGAATCCCTTGGTTCACACAATTGCATCACATTGATATTATCGTTAACGGTGGGATAAGTAGGCTCACTCAGAGCTTTGGACACAAAGAGATTCTAACCAATTGGTCGACTCACTCAAACAATCCGCGTTAATCATTAACAGAATTGACTAATTCTGAACTCAGAGAAATAAATAAATAATATTAAGGTTGAGTGACACAAGGTCTTTGTCTTTGAAATACCTACAATCAAAGCTGCAAATACAACAGATCTACGAGCTCCAAAGAATTGATGAATTCAGTGAAATCTCTCATTCCTATTCTTTGGTCTGAATATCGGGGGATCTCCGTTTTCTTTGGGTATGAAGTTTTATCAGTAAGTTTGTGTCTTTCTCTTTCTTTAGGCTTAGTGCTAGCACTTGATTGGCTTCCCATTTGGTGCTGACATAGTTAGGATGATTCTGGTTAGCAATGATGCTTTTTGCACCTAGTCTTTATTGATATAATTGAGTTGTATACCTTGTACTCTCCTTTCATCAATATTATCTCTTTTTTCTCTGATCAAAAAATATATATTAGGTGAGCTTAAATATTATAGAATCCAAGTCGATCAATTTAGAAAGTTAAAGATAAACTTCATAGACTCATCATCTCGAAAGTCGTGTGAGAAAGTATTCTAACT
This sequence comes from Nyssa sinensis, assembly GCA_008638375.1. Classification (NCBI taxonomy): domain Eukaryota; kingdom Viridiplantae; phylum Streptophyta; class Magnoliopsida; order Cornales; family Nyssaceae; genus Nyssa; species Nyssa sinensis. Next base: position 17,008,530 of record CM018042.1, on the reverse strand, counting down.
AAGAGAGCAAATTTGAAGAAAATAGAAATTACGTAAGAAACAAACTTCCTTTTTTTTTATTGAAATAGTAATTAAAGCTTTTGTAAAAAGGTAATATTACTGTAAGTTCAAGTTCATATGAGACAACATGTTTTAACCATTGGATGACTTAGGAATTGAGTTTTCATTTATCCTTAACACTTAAATTAATTCCTAGTCCAACCAATGGTTGAAATACTATGTCTCATGTATACTCGAGTTTATACTACTGTAAACTCGAATGCATACGATACATGGTGTTTTAACTATCCTCTTACCTTTTTTAGCCTAGAGAAACAAAATTTTTATTAAAAACTTCCAACAACTCTCAAATAAGTTATAACAATTAACTTGGCACTTTATATATATTTTGACAACCACATCAATATATATATATATATATATATATATATATTACATACTTGTATATATATTATATATATACACAAAAAAAAGTCGTCAGGTCCAAAAACAATTCTTTACTACTCGAGAGAATAAACATTACTTAGAGGGTATGATACGAATAAACAATACACATCGAAAGTATTGTAGAGAGAGTGCCTTCACGGGTATGGAGGAGAGCTTGGGACTTGACCTTGAAGAGGGAAGCCAAAGAGCTTTAAGGGAGAAGTGGTGATAGATGAGTGGAAGAGTTGGGGAGAAATTGTAGATGCTTTTATAAGTGTTATAAAAAATGAAAAATTATTGTCGCCAATAGGAATCGATATCCCACTCTCATTAAAGTTTAGAACCATGCGAATTTCTCCTATCTCATTTTCATTTTAGAAAATTTTAGAAACTTTTTTTTTTCGTTTTTCGTTTTTCGTTTTTTGCCTAAATTTAAAAAACATTTTCAAAAAAATTAAAACAAAAAAAATAACCAAATGCGTTTTTTGTTTCAATTTTCAAAAAAATTGAAAACAAAAACAAAAAACTAAAAATAATAACGTTACCAAACGATCTTAATAAATGATAAGTAAATGGGTTAGGTTAAGATTCAGATTTTAAGCTAAATAATAATAGGTTGGGTTAATGTTGGGCCTATAAATACTATATAGCAATCAACATGATTGTCTCATTCCGAAGCTAATTACGCCAGTAAAGGCCAAGCCCAACTACACTTCCTCATTTGTTCTTTTTCTTTAGCCCAAGTAGGAATCCCAGCATGGTTTACAATGTAGTTGGGCTTTGTGTTAGAGGCGGACCAGACCAGACCTGGGCTAGTAACATGTTTGGTTCTACTACATTCAACAAGTCCTTCGTAAAATTGAAAAATAATATGTTAAAAAATACTCACTCCTAATCTCTTTTAGTAACTTTCAAAGTAACAAAAGGATTTTCTTGAAACAAAACTAGTAAATAAATTTTCTTAAATTGTTTTTAACAAAGAGGGTTGATCAACAAGCAACTCAAAGTCCAAATCTTGTCATTTATCTCTAGGGGTGTGTGTGTGTGTGTGTGTGTGTGTGTGAGAGAGAGAGAGAGAGAGAGAGAGAGAGAGAGGGAGAGAGAGATATTTAGTGCTTAAATCTTCATAATTTTTGAAATTTTATCGCTAACTACATCTCCTTTATATTATGATCATAGAGTTTGTATAAATAGAAAGAATGAAACAAATGCAACAAAATGGCCGTACCAATATTTTATGGACAATGCTTGGCTCCAAACCAATTAAAAAGAACCTCATGCTATCCACATGTGTCACAACTGTAATGTGCCACACATGCAATCGCATGTATATTATGTGATTATTTAGTTTTAACTAAAAAATAAAAAATAAAAAAGCACATCTGTATTGCATATGTGACAAATTATGGTTAAAACATGTACCCAATTAGAAGAAAATTCTCTCTACGGAGTTTGAAATTAAGTATTGTCTATATTTTATTATATTTTTTTCTTTAAATAAAATTTTAATAAATAGTAAGTCAATGGGTTAGGTTAAAGAATTAGATTTTAAGCCCAAATATGAGTAGGTTGGGTTAATGTTGGGCCTATAAATAGTAAATAGTAATCTCCATGGTTTGTCTCATTCCAAAGCCTATTATGTAGACCAGTAATGGCCCAGCCTAACTCTACTAGCTCATCTGTTCTTTTGTTTTTCTTTGGTGAATAAAGTAATCTGTACTGATCTATACTCCATAGCCAGATTAATAATAGTTGAATGAAATTGGGCCACCCAAATCATATCTTCCTTCACAATATATACCATAGGTGCAAGCCAGTTTACAAATTTATTTATTTTATCTATTTCTTTTGGTGATGGTCAACAAATTACAAAAAATATCCTCAGAATTAACCATTATCAGAAAAAAGCTTGAAAAAAAAATACAAACATGCCTTTTGGATCCATTTACGTTGAAGAAAATCTTAAAATTTTGCAATTTCTAACAATTTGATGGATTTATTTTTTTAAAAAAAAAACTAAGTAGGATAAGATAAGAAAAAGGCCAGAATTTTAGAACCATACATACCCATTAGAGAAGTAGGAAAGGTACTGATGCAAAAAGGAATAGAACATTGAAATTTTTAGTGGGATTGTGAAAGGAGGGGACAACTTGGAAGGAAATAAGACATTAAAACTCCTCTACAAGTATGAATATTGAGGTTCCTTTATATTGAACTTTTGGTGTTTTTTTTTTTTTTTTTTTAAGGTAAGTTTGGTATCTTAGACTAGTTTGCGCACACTAGAGTTAGTCAAGTCTTTTAAAGCAATCTTGCAGTGAGTGGCCGCAATAGTTGCTGGAAGGAGAGTTGAACTCAAGAGCTCAAGAGTAAATTATACAGAAGCTCACTCAACCAACCCCTTGGGGTTAAATATTGAGGTTCCTTTACTTTTTTTGACAATTTTTTAATTTAAATTCTGACTTTGTGAGAATTTTTTCTGAAGCTCAATATACCTATCTTTTTTTTTACACATTTGTTTTTAGGATAAATTACACTGACCTCCCCTAAGATTTCGAATAATTATATTAATCTCTCTCAAAATTTCTGAAATTACACTAATCTCCTTTTTTTCCCTGACAATATATAGATACCCCTCTCCAATCAAGTTTTTCCTTTTAAATGACCTTCCCCCTTTCATTTATTTATTTTTTCATTTTTTAAATTTTGATAATTTTTTTTAACTTTTTTAGATTTTTTTATTTTATCTAAAACTAAATTTACTGTTTTTATCAATATTTATTTGGAAAATAAAAAAATGGTCCAAATAAAAAAAAATTGAAAAAAAAAACATTAAATGGGCATTTTTATTATTTTGAAGAAAAAATTTGACTGTAGAGGAGTATCTGTATATTTTCAAGTAAAGTAAAAAAAGTCAGTATAATTTCAGAAACCTCAAAGAAAGTCAGTTCAATTGTCATAAACCCTAAGGGAGGTCAGTGTAATTTACTCTTGTTTTTATTTTTTTTAAAAATAATGTAAATTACACTAACCTCTCCCAACGTCTCTGAAAAATACAAAGACCTCTCATGAGGTTTTTGAAATGCACTGTCATTGCCTACTTTTACATCTTTTTTAATTTTGACCAATTTTTTTAAAATTTTTTATTTTCAAATAAATATTAATTAAAACCTTCTTCATCAAAAACAAAATATATATATATATATATAAGTTATTTAACTTAAATTTTTTATATATATAAAATGAAATTATTCTATAAAAAAATTAGAAAATATGGTCAAATTGAAATAATGGAAGAAAAAAACATGAAACATGTACTTTTATCATTTTGAAAAAAAAAAAAAAGGAGACTAGAAGGGAGGTATTTATACTTTGTTAGTAAAGTTAAGAAAAGAGAATGTAATTGTTAGAAACCTTATAAAATATCTTTATAATTGTTACAAATCTTAAAAAATATCAGTATAATAATATAATTGTTAGAAATCTTAAAAAATAACAGTATAATTTACTCAAACAAATAATATAATGAATGGTGCAAAACTTAGATTTAAAGTGGAAATAAGCCTACCCCAAAACATTCTCAGAAATCATTGTGAAAATGACATTCACAAATTGGCATGGCAGTGGTTATTGGCAAAGGCAGAATGGATCACACATAGCCTTTGATAAAGGCTTAAAGGCAACTGAATAAAGAGGGAATGAGGAAATCTAATGAGAGGGACACATGTATGGGTGTGAAGAGCCCGGTGACCCCATCTGTGCCTTGACCGACCATAAACTGGTTGGAAGCATTGGACCCCATCAAAATGTTCCATCTTATTCACACTTCTCATGTCATGGACAAAGCCACCTCACTAACCCAACTTGTAAACAGGGGCCCCACCACCCGAGGCTCAGGCATTTGCAAATATCTATAGTTATGGTTAATGAAAATAATGGCGGGTATGTTCGTACATAAGTTGAATTCATGAAAATTGATTGCTTCTATCCATAATCTATTATACATAAAATATTATTCTTTTGAGAATATTAGTTTGGTTATGTTTTTAATTTTTTTTTTATTTACAAAAAATAAAAATAAAATGAAAACACTAACATAAAAAGTGTTTGATAGAGCATTTTCAAAAACTGTTTTCGAAAAATATTTATGAGAACATCCATTTTTTTTAAAAATAAGTAAAAGTAACTTTTTGTGTTTCAAAAAAATCGAATTCATTTGAAAATAAAAAGTTCTCCAAAACATACAACTTCAAAATTCTCATCGTTTTTTATTTTTATAAACACAATAAATAAAAATAGTAAAAGGCTAATTAAACCAAACTAGTAGAGTTTTAGTAGGACTCTTACTATTTGATATATCTTGGATAAATTTTATCTTAGATAGGAGTTGGATAATTAATTATTAGTGAGTCTTGGAGTCTTTATCATAATTGGAATAGTATTATAAATTTGCGTAGGATTAGATGTCCTTATCAATATAGGACTTAGTGTCAATATTATATATATGTGGGTCTATGTCACATTGAGTTGCAAGCCACAAAAATAAAAAATGGTGGCTTTCAAAAATATTGTGACCCTGAGTGGCCAAATAGAGAGTGAGTCGTGAGAGCGTGTGTGGCCATGAGGTTCTACTAGAGAGATTTCTAAGAGTGAGTTTGTTTGATTTTATAATAAAATATTGTTGTGATACTTTGGTTGTCTTCAATAAAATATTAGTTTGTTCGCTTTGCTTCTTCTATTGTTTTTTGGTTCAACAATTGGTATCAAAGTAATTTTAAATCCTACAGTTGGTATCAGAGTTATTTTTAGGTTCTACATTTGGTATCAAAGTTAGTTACGATCTTAGGTTAACTTATAAGAACTATATAGTTACGATTTTGAGGGTAATTAAAACTGTGAAAAATCATAGTTTGTTCTCGTTCCTGGATTATTGCAGAGAACTGTGGTTCTCGTGTTACTCAAGATTGAGATCTTGAGTGGTTTCTTGAAGAATTGTTCGATTGTAATTCGACGGCTGTTCGGATTAGAAAAAAGATCTTGTAGTGATACAAATAATTGCGAAACAACAAAGGAGTTTCAGTTTAATTGATAGGGAGGCCAACTTGATCAGATAGAAGAAAAAAAAAAAGATGACGAGATTAGTTTTTGGATAAACTCAGGTACGTGATTTAAATAAATTGTTGATTTGAAATTATAAAGAAAGTTTTGGTAAGTGGACAAAAGTTTGAGATTTTAAGAATATGTGGTCAGAATATTGATGAGTGGTTACATCGTGTTACACTTTATCTTAATGCTTGTAATGTATTTAATATATTGGATATTGCATTGAAGCGTTCATAAAAAAAGCTTTACGAGAAGAATTTTAAATAGTTCTATCAGCTAATAAGAAAGACAATACATTGGGCACATTGAAATACTTTTATTTGTAGACAAAACCATCTACCAACACATAAGTTTTTGTTTGATCTTATTTCGGCATATAAAAATAAACCGCGAAACAGTTATGAACCTCTCATAAATAGATATTAGGTGGTTGATTTTGAAAAAGAAAATTTGATGAAACTAAAGAGATTGATGGTTCAAAATTATTTTTAGAATTCAGTCTAATTTGGGATGATTCATATAATGTGGTAAATTTAGATTCGTATGATATTGACTGCTTCGTTAATAATTTTGAGGAAAAAAATACTTTGGAGGTTGAAGAAGAAGAAGGAATTAATTGTGAGGTTAAAAGTTTGGCTTTGGCTCATGAAGATGAAAGTTTGAACTTGTTGGAGATTGTTTTTGGAGAGTTGGAAGATATTTCTAAGTTGTTTCTATCTACTCAAATTTGAGAGTTTACTATTTGAGAAAGAATAAGTTTTTACAGGTTGTGGAATTGATGCAGTTGAAGACTTTGAAAGTTTTGGCCTTACTATTTTGTTTGATTTGTCAAGTACTTTGGAATCAAACCATGCATGATAAGATTAAAGATTTCTCAAATTCAGAAATTGTTGATTTTGTGGGTATTAAGAATTTTATTACTAGAGACCATGTTAATTTTGTGAAGACGAGATTTTAAGAATATCAAGAATTTTCGGAAATTGAAAACCACAGTTGTTTGAGATTTGTAATTTCATTGTTGTTGATAAATTCTTGTTACCGAGTTAGAACAATAGTTTGGATCTTAATAATTTTGTTGTGGCAAATTGTGTTCAAACTAAGGCTTTTGGTGTTATGAAATTTAGGCGGGTTTGCATCATTATGAGGTGGAATTACTAGCATGACTAATTGTTTTGCTAATTTTTATTCTGAATGAGTTAGCATGGATTTATTCTTTGGTCGTGTTGAACAAGCTGAGAAGTTGTATGCCAGATACAAGATTTGACCACATCCACGTGTGATGATGAAGATTGATGAGTGTTCCAAATTGCTGTCGCGCCAACTTCTTACAGTAGCAGAAATTGCATCGAAGATTTTTGCTTGTGAAAACGTTGGAAAGTTACTTTGGCGAGGTTGGTTTAAGGGAAGCATTGTTAGCTAATTAAACCAAGCCAGTAGAGTTTTAGTAGGACTCTTACTTTTGAGTCATAGTAGTATTTGATATATCTTGGATAAGCCTTATCTTAGATAGGAATTGGGTAATTAATTATTAGTGAGTCTAGGAGTCTTTATCTTAATTGGAATAGAATTATTAATTTGTATAGGAATAGGTGTCCTTATCAATATAGGATTTAGAGTCAATATTATATATATGTGGGTCTGTGTCACATTGAATCGCAAGCCACAAAAATAAAGAGTGATGACTTTCAAAAATATTCGTGGCTCTAAGTAACCAAATAAAGAATGAGCCGTGAGAGTAGTTGTGTGGCCATGAAGTTCTGCTAGAGAGGTTTCTAACTAATAAAATATTGTTGTAATATTTTGGTTGTCTTCAATAAAATATTAGTTTGTTCGTTTTGTTTCTTATCTTATTTTTCGATTCAATAATTGGTATCAAAGTGATTTTAAATCCTACAGAGAGTTATTTTTGGGTCCTACAACGTATCCTAGAGCAAAGACATGGCCAACGAAAGTATATAGCCCCCAAGGTTTTTATTTAAAATTTTACCTATATTTTTAAAATATTTTAAAATATATTTCTTTAATTTATATCTTTACCCCACTGAATTCAAATAATTTCACTTTACTCCAGCTTAAAGTTCAATTTAACTCTTTTTATTTATTATTTCCAAATATGGATAATGAGGCTAATATGTAATGTTTCTAAAAAAATGAAGAATCGTTGGGGGAAACAGTGAATTTGTCAAATACAACACCCTTCTACCCTAATGAAGATTTGAGGATTTTTTTATATAGCCTTAAGTTTTTGAAAGTCCTTCTTCGGTTGGATTAATTGTCTTCCTGTACATTAATGAATTTAGTCGTAAAAAAAATAATAAACTAATATTAAATATTATATTATTTTAATATTTAAGAAAAAATATTAAAAAGTCCTTAAAATAATTTTTTAAATCTAAAAAACTCATGATATATGTTTTCTATCTAAAAGATCTAAAAAAGAAACTTTAATTATTAACTTCCATCTTAACACCGTTAGAAAATATTATTAATTAGACTAAAATAACCTTCAAGATACATTTTAAAAAATAATAAATAAAACAAATTCGTCAATCCAAAAAAAAAAAACAAAACATTTTTTATTTATCTAAAATACTTAAAAAATAAAATTTTACTTTATAAAATGTCATGAATTTTTTGGGATTAAAAAAATTATTTTATATATTTTTTAGTATTTTTTTTTTAAATGTATCTTGAAGGTCATTTTTACATAATCAATAATATTTTTTAACAGTATTAAGATGAAAGTTAACAATTAGATTTTTTTTGTATTAGAAGTTTTTTTTTTTAGATAGAAAAATATATTATGAATTTTTTTGGATTGAAAAATTTATTTTAAAGATTTTTAGTATTTTTTTTCTAATATTTAATCTTATGATCGAAAATTACAAACAAAATTTGCTTCTCTAAATTAAATTCATGACCTTTATCTCTGGAAAAAAAAATCATCATGTGAAATTTTGAATGCTGCTAGAGGTAATCGGGCAGAGTGTAGGAAGATGACTGTTGACCTTGCTTCTCACTTCAACATTTTAAAAACAAAAATATTTTCTCGAATGCTGCTATTAGGCCAAGTGGCAGTACTCATACACTTCTAGTGTTTCACAAAATTTACAAATTATTTGGTTTGTACCCTAATAATTTGGTTTGTACCCAAATTATTAGGCCAAGTTTATATATTTGGTATGAATCTAAATTTTTATTGCTATATCATTCGTGATAATGATATGTGTGAGATTGATGTATGTGTTCAAATTTGCCTTTAAATTTTACCTCAATAAATGTCTAGGTGATTTTAACATAGTTGGGAAATAGAAGAGATTCATCAACATTACTTTAAAACAAAAAAGGAAATAGAAGGAAGATTAAAGAAGATATTAAATCATAGATTTGAAGGGTAGAGATCCAAAGAAAGGAAGGAAAGAAAAACATATACCCATTCATGTTTTTTTGTTTTCTTCTCTCTTTTTTAACCTTGTTGAAGTTGTCAAGATTCTAGTTGTTAGGGTTCCTTTATTCTAGGATTTATTCCTGGACGTGCTAATAACCCTCCTATACTTGAGGGACAAGTTTGTTTTTTCTTTCTCTAACCTAGTCACTTACCACGATTCTAGAACCTGTATAATTGTGGGTTGTTATCTTATTTCCTGTTTGATATAAGGCTATTTAATAGCCAAGGTTGTTGTTTCACTTTAATTAGAATTCTCTCGAGTTTATTAGTGTAATCATACTTTGTATTCACAAAGCTTTTCGGTAACCTAGTTCAGTTCTAACAAACCTGTACTTTATATTTAAATATTATATATATATATATATATATATATATTATAAATTGAAAAAAATTTTAAACTAATTTATACACATTAAATCTTCTTCCCTATAATAATCAAATCATCCTTTAATCTTTGTAGATTTATTATACTTTTTTCTATCAATTGTAATGTCATAATTTATTTTAACTTTATAGAAATATGTTCTGTCTTTGACGCTTTGAATTTATTTTTCGCTTTAAATAAATCTTATCAACCAATAAAAGGTTAATAAAAAATTCATTATTCAGTATTCGTCTATCAACGTGGAATTTTGAGAGAGAGAGAGAGATTAGAAAGGCCTAATTTTTTATAGTATTAGTTCAAAGTGTTTACTTTCGGATTCAAAACTCACATTTTCACACTTTACCGTCTGAATATTTTACCATCGCATCAAACAATAACTCAATTCAATGGATGAATAAGAAGGATTTTTTTTTTTCTAGCTATTCAGGTATTCCAAGGGATATTTTTAAGGCGAATTCGGTAATAGATTTCTCACAAAGTATTTAATTAATAGAAGGTTCAACTCAAAACATTATAATCCAATAAATTTCTCACTATTTTGTTGATAAAAAATATCCCCCATTGAAAAACACGAAAGATCTCTTTGCATCTCCAGTATTTAAGGAAATACTGACACGTATTCCAATTTATTTTAACTCACAAAATATAAATTCATTTTAAATGAAAATTATATATTTTGACTTTAGAAATCGAAATTTATCAAACAAGATTCATATTGCATAAGAATGTTTTTTTAAAAAAATCGCTATGAAATAATGAAATTTCATTCTACGAAAATAATTAAATTTCACTGCAAAATAGTTAAATTTTGTTGTTTCATAAAATAAAAGAAAATTTATTCTTAAACACAAAAGAAATGAACTATCAGACTTCTTCTAATATAAACAAAAAGATTAATATGCTTCATGGATAACCCAATTGTTAAAAAAATTAAAATCAAATCACTTTTTGATAAAAAAAAAAAAAATGAAATTTAATTGTTTCTCAAACAGTTAAATTTAAGGGTTTGGCAGAAATTTTATTACTTTGATACATTTCTGCCTAGCATAAAATTGGGATTGTTTGGCTTGGACAAAGATCACATAAGAAAACAATTTCTTGTGTCATGGCTAAGTCCACTTGTCCCAACTACTAGGCCATTTGCTTTGGGCTTAGATTGGAATAATAGAATCCTCTTTAGTGCTTGGCGAAGAGATGGTGTGTTTCAGCATCACATTGGTTCTTGGGATGGTCACAACTTCAGATTCTTCTTCTAGAGTTCATCACATGGTTACAACTTCACCTTTGTATCTACCAACAAGTCGATTTAAGTTACATTTACTAAAGGGAATAATAAATTTTCATGATTTGTGTTCACTTCAACTGGGAAAATAACTGAGATTACTATGTTGGACAACTAGATAAGGGATTGCTTTTGCATTGTAAATCATATTAAAAGATGGATCTCAACTTTTAAAAAAAATATTGGACTTGTAACAACAAATTAAAAGAGTGTGGACTCTTTCTTTCACAAAGTTCATATGAGAGACTTATTATTAATTATTCATAGTTTTAAAATTGTAAATGAGAAGAAATTATTTCATGAACCCATCATATGTATTGAACGACATCTATCATTTTAACAATATAGTAAATCTCACAAAATATTAAATTTATAAAAACTTATCACATCATGTGACAAACTCATAAAATAATTTTCTGTGCGTCATATTATATTGGTACATTGACGAGATTGAGAGAACTGAAAGAGGCTTACGTCTCAAAATGGCATGTTATTTCTTCTATCCTTTTGGTACTAGGAAATTGCATGGTTGACATGATCAACCCAACCTAAAGGCTCTTTCCCATCTCTTGATGGTGAAAATTCAAGGAAATATTAGCATGTCAGTGAGATATCAGCCAAACAAATTTTACACAATTTTTTATTTTTTCTTTGTTCTGTAACCAATGCTTTAGAATGATTATGTACAAATAAAGATGAAGTTTCCTAATTTAATTTAGCAATCTCATTTTAGAGAAGAATAATATTTTATATCTCATCACATATATTTCATCTTATAACTCATCTTATAAGGAGTAGGAGTCACTCTTAAGTCCTATGAGGAGTAGGAGTCACTGTTAAGTACTATGAATAATAGATTTCACCTTTGTAAAAGATTGAATTAAAAGTAGGATAAATGTCACGAGACATAAAATATTTTTGTATATAAAATGATGTGACCTATATATGATGCCTTGTATAAAATTTCTCTATAAAGTGTAACTTTTTTTTTTATTATTTACATTGAATTTGTATAGAAATTCTCTATATAAAATATTGTGATGTATATCACTTCAAAAAACAGCAAAAAAATCCATTAACACACTATAATATCAAAATTGCAATTGTAATTATGAATAGAATTTGTATATAGAAATTTTCTATGTTTATCTTTTATATTTAGTAGTCAGCAGAAACAGCGTTGCGTGAATATCCCTTCTTCCTTGCAAAATTTTTGTCACTAAAGCCCTATTTTGTTGTAGTGTTTTTAAAACTTTGTTCCCAACTTATGTGAGACACAAGCTTTTCACAAGCTTCAAGGTTTGTTATCGCTTTCAAGTGATGATATTTATTGTATAGTTCTAGGTCGTTGATTAAGTCAATAATTTTGATCAATTATATAGTATCACGTCAACACCCGGATGATATTGTATGGTTTTGAGTTATTGACTAAGTTAATGGTCTCGATCAATTATATTGTATCATATCAACAAAAATTATTTTATTATTTGTTACAAATCTAACATATTATATACATATTATTTTATGATTGAAAGGAATTATTGATCTCGATCATATAATATTCATTAGTCATCATAATATTCTTTCTCTCCAAGTAGTCATTATAGTATCCATTATAATATTTATTCTCTCCACGTTGTCATTATAATATTCATTAGTCATAACCCTACCCCCACTACAAGGATTAATTGCCTTCCAGTTTGCAGACAGCTGTTTTTTTTAAATTTCTGTTTGTTATAATTTGCTTTGGCTGAACACCAAATGATTGCTTGCAATAAATTGATTAATGGGTTCCATATTAATGTAAATATGAAAACATTAAAGGCAATGAGATGGTGAACCTTTGCCACTTCATTTCACTATTCAAGTAAAGTAAACAAACAAACGATTTTAAAAAATGTCATAAATTAGTGGCATTTTACATAAAATGCCGCACATTTAATACATTTTCTTAACAACGCCACTAAATGAATGGCAGTTTCTTTAAAAGCCATTTATTTTATAAAAATGAGTTCGTTTTAATTAATAAAAAATGACACTTTTAATTAACCATCACTAATTAGTGGCAGTTTTTTTTCTAAATGTCGTTAATTAACGGTGATTGTTCTGAAATGCCGCTAATTAGTTACAATTTTTATTAGAATGTCTTCAATCAAGGACGGTTTTATAAATGTCGCACTTCTTTATTTTTTAAAAAGTTGTCAATTTTATATTTGGTAAAATAAAACTTCCCTCCCACATTAGTTTGCGCGCAGACGTGCAATTGTATTTGACAAAGACTCTTCCTATTCATCTCTTTGGAAAAGTAAACATGTATATAGAAAACTGTAGCACTCTCTAAATTAATGGAAACAAAATCTGCAATATCTCTTTGTTGAAACCCAAGTCTCTCGAAACTTCGATACCTGTTATACTATGAAGGCTTCTATATTTTTGTCGTTGACAGAACTGATCGATTAAGGGCTTCTAATTAGCGGCAATTTATTCATAAATGCCAATAATTTGTGGTAGTTTATTTTAATTGCAGCTAAATATTTAATTCTTTTTTACTAAAATGTGTAAAAGAAATGAAAAGTCATGATTACTAAGGATTCCTCCTGGGTGTATAGAGATGTGAACTTCCCTCCACACATCAAAAGACAATACCCTAACATTAACATAGATCCCTAAAGTCGGCTGCCCCTCTCATCAACGCCAACTTCCCTTTCTAGGGTTTCAAAGTCGCTAACTTCCATTACTAGGGTTTCAAAGTGATCAATCACACCGTTTGCAGAATTGGTATATAGAGAATAAACCTGTAAATAATTTTATCTTTATCTCTTTCATCTCATTATTTCTCCTTCTCTAGAGTATATATACAATTATCTTGAGTTGGGCTTGGACCTTGGCCGTTGTATATATATATTTGGAAAAAAAAGTATTTATTTAAATTACATTTTTAAAATGTTACGTTTTTTAATTTTGACTGAACAATCACCATGAACAGGTGCGTCCCTTTAGATTGGTGCGTCTGTTTACCAATGGATGCATCTATTCAAATTGAATTATTATATATGTTCGCGTGAACAGATGCACCCTTTAGGTTCATGTCTATTTGAACAGCCACCAAGTCGCCTATATAAACCCAGTTCGCATTCATCATCATTCAGTCAATTCACGAGTTTTAGAATTAAATTCATGCATATTTCGAGTTTGCATATTAAGAGAGTTCAATGACAAGTTTTGATTCGCTATGCACATAAGATTGGAGTGCTTCCATCTATTGTGTGTGACCATTGTATCCTGGGAGACAACCGCCATTGAAAACTAGAAAGCACCAGTACGAGGGCGATATTTTCTCAAGGACATAGTATAAGACACTAGCCTTATTTTCTCGAGTTTGCATATTAAGAGAGTTCAATGACAAGTTTTGATTCGCTATACACATAAGATTGGAGTGCTTCCATCTATTGTGTGTGACCATTGTATCCTGGGAGACAACCGCCATTGAAAACTAGAAAGCACCAGTACGAGGGCGATATTTTCTCAAGGACATAGTATAAGACACTAGCCTTGGTCAATTACCATTGCTTTATTTTTGGTATTTTCGTAGAAAATTGTAATTTCTAATTTCTGTTTGTTTTCATTTAATTTCTATTTTTGTATTGATAGTATTTTGAGAATTCTGTTTTTGTTTTATATGATTCTGAAATTGTTTCAAACTATTTTTATAGTATAATATTTATATTAAAGTGCTGTAAGTTTTTTCAAGTGCAGTATTCTGATAAAATAATATTGTTTCTAACAATCTTAAGACAATATCTAACTTTATCTTTATCAATTTATATATTGTATTAATTTACAGAATTTCAGAATTAGTTTTGGCTTGATTACTTTAAATTCAAATTACAGAATTTCAGATTCTGTGTTTTATTTGCTAGTTTGTTAATGTACAAATTTTAATCTGTGTATATTTATATTAATTTTACTTATAAGATATAGTACTTGGTTGATTCTAGTTTTTTGTATACTGAAAATTGTATGTTTTTACAATTAGTATATTATTTGAACTTGACATGATATTTAATTTATCAATATAAATATTTTGCCATGTTACTATTTAAAGCAAGAAGATAATAATGCTTTAATATAAAATTCTAATATTGATTAGTGTCAGTAGGAAAAATATCATTATTTAAATTAGATTTGATAATTCTAATTGAAAGTTTTTTCATATTTATTGAAATAATTAATAATATAATTTTTGTTTCTTTGTATTTTAAATTACAAAAGTGACATTATATTATTACAAAAGTCTTCTATATTTATTGTGTATGAAATATCATACATTTTAAATAGATATATATATGAAATATGTATGCAAGTGAGGAGAAATTAAAAGTGTGTGAACTCATTCTTTCACAAAGTTTATACGAGAGACTTATTATTAATTATACATAGTTTTAAAATTATAAATGAAGAGAAATTATTTCATGAACTCATTATATGTATTGGACGACATGTATTATTTTAACAATATAGTAAATCTCACAAAATACTGAATTTATAAAAACTTATCACATCATGTAACAAATTTATAAAATAATTTTTCGTGCATCATATTATATTAGTACATTAACGAGATTGAGAGAACTGAAAGAGTCTTAATGTCTCAAAATGGCATGTTCCTTCTTCTATCCTTTTGGTAGTAGGAAATTGCATGGTTGACAAGGCCATCATAGCCCAAAGGCTCTTTCCCATCTCTTGATGGTGAAAATTCAGGGAAAATATTAGCATGACGTGAGATACCAGCCAAACAAATTTTACACAATTTTTTATTTTTTCTTTTTCCCGTATCCAATGCTTTAAAAAGAATATTTTATGTCTCATCACATATATTTTATCTTATAACCCATCTTATAAGGAGTAGGAGTCACTGTTGGATCCTATGAATAATGAATCCATCCTTTGTAGGAGATTGAATTAAAAGTGGGATAAATGTCATGAGACATGAAACATTTTTATTAATAAAATGACGTGACCTATATATGATGCCTCTGTATAAAATTTCTCTATAAAGTGTAAATTTCTTTTTTTTAGTATTTACATTGAATTTGTATAGAAATTCTCTATACAAAATTATGTGATGTATATCACTTCAAAAACCAAAAAAAAAATCCATTAACATCAAAATTGCAATTGTAATTATAAATAGAATTTGTATATAGAAATTTTCTATGTTTATCTTTTATATTTAATAGTCAGCAGAAACACCGTTGCGTGAATATCCCTTCTTCATCTTTTGTTTGTTTACTTTACTTGAATAGTGAAATGAAGTGGAAAAGGGTCACCATCTCATTGCCTTTAATGCTTTCATATTTACATTAATATGGAACCCATTAATCAATTTATTGCAAGCAATCATTTGGTGTTCAGCCAAAGCAAATTATAACAAACAGAAATTTTTTTTAAAAAAAACAGCTGTTTGCAAACTGTAAGGCAATTAATCCTTGTAGTGGGGGTAGGGTTATGACTAATGAATATTATAATGACCACTTGGAGAGAATGAATATTATAATGACTAATGAATATTATATGATTCAGAATTAATAGTTGCGTTCCATCATAAATAGTATGTATACAGTATATTAGATTTGTAATAAATAATAAAATAATTTTTGTTGACATGATACTATATAATTGATCAAATTATTAACTTAATCAACGATCGAGAATCATACAATAAATTCTCCTGATTGGTGAGCTCCCAGCAAGGGAAAGGGAAGAGGGATTTGTCTCTTTTATTTATTAATCATAAGAAAACTGCTTCTAATCCCCCCCCCCCCCCCTTGCTCCCTCTAAATGCCATACCAGAATTGTACCAACTCTACTCATATAGCTTATGGGACGAGTAAATTTTGGATACTTATAAAGCACTGTACCTTTTACTGTAAAATCAGTGATCACATATGTAAAAATGTATTATTTATACACATTTTTTTCTTCTAAGAAATATGAGTCTCCATCCGAAGTTGCTTAAATATTTAGGATTTGTTATGCAGGAACAATCTCAATGAAATACACGGATAATAGTCAAGTGGAACGATTATATGGTGTCATTTCTATTGTAATTTGAGTTTTTTGTTAGTCTTATTGTGATACTTAAAAATAACACTATATTACCGTTCCAATGAGTTTATTTTGTGATGCACGAGCTTAAAAAAATGACATTATAATTATCAAGTGACAACACAAGTTTTTTAATCTAATATTCATACTAAATTTTGATCTTTAATATATATAATTTTGCAGTTAATTAAGATACCATTTGATAAAACTTTTTAAAGGATTTTCGAATAAGGAAAAAGGTACCTTTTGTAATTTTTGCTTTATTATTTAAAATAAAAAAAGTGAAGAAACAAAAGTGCTTTTGATATCTTGAAAATTATTTTAATTTTTTTTGTAAACCTATTAAAATCATTCTTTAAATAAGAATAGATGTTTATTAGATAACGTACACTTAAAAGCATATATATATATATATATATATATATACATACAAATATGTGTAAGTTATTTGTACAAGAGCATACAAAAGGACTTATATAGTACATAAATTAAAAATAAAATGAATAATTATACTTATCTCTTTTAGAATTTTTGACAATTATAAATAGTACTTTTATAATTTTTTAAATAACACTGTATCTCTTGCAATTTCAAAAGTCTTCCAAATCTCATGCAAAACTTCACCAATTAGGTAGAATATCATGACTTCTGTTTTGGATGAATGTAAATATGCCCAATTCAAGTCAAGGACCAGAATATTCAAACCATCAAACAAGAGAGAACAAAAATCACACTTATTGCAGGTCACATGACAATAGCAATTTTACTTCGACTAAAACATACTGCACAATGAGATCAAAATGGATAATATTGTGACACTTGAAAATAAAATATACCACTTAACAAAAGTAAACAAAATTTTGAGAAAATTAGAATTTATATTAAATATTATTATTTTTTTAGAGAATTGTAGAAATACATAGAAGAACCAAAATTGAATTCCAATTCATAGAACAATTAGAAATCCCAATTAAAAAATAACAAAAAATTAAGAAAAAAAATAATAAAGAATCAAAATCAAAAAGAACCTAACTAGATAATCCCAACTCGTGTACAAAGAAACTCGATACCCCAAATCTTAAAGAGAATTTACAATGAAATCCCATTACCCAAATCTGAAACAAAATTAACAAAGAATCAAAATAATAATCCTTCTCTACCCAACCAGTTTCGAGGTTGGGGAGGTTACTAGTTGTGTCGGAGAGAGTGAGTTCAAGAGGGTCGATGTTTTACTTCAAGATCTTGTAATAATCTGACGGTCGACATTCGTAAAGCTTGGCAGGGGCGACGATATGTTAGAAGATGATGTCGGAGAATTCTTTGTCCATCAAAATGTAAGGATTCTACTGATTAGACCATCTCCAGTAGTTACTCAAATTCAAATCCAAATTTCACTTCAAATTTGAGTAAAAGGTGAATCTGACTTTGATGTTCTCCAACAGTCACTTAAGTTTTTACTCAAATATTTTTTAAAAATTTTCACCTTATCCCAAAAGTTACTTTATGTCATTTCCCTTCAAAAATCATTTTCCCTCTTCATTTTCCTTCCAAACCTCTTTCACTCTTAATTTTCATTCTCTCCCAAATTTTCTCACCAATTTTTTGATTCAATGTAACTTTTTTAAATGATATGTATTTTTTAAAGATGTTTGTCTTTTTTTTAATTCAATGTATTTTTTTGTGTATTTTTTAAATCATATTGCATTACATCTTAAAATAATATAAAAAATAAAATAACATTACATTACATTGAAAAAAAAAACATTAATTCAAAAAAAACATTGAAAACAAAATAACAGTATATTGAAAAAAAATATTACATTAATTAAAAATAAATAACATTACATTAAAAAAAATTACTAAAAACCCATTACTGCAAGAAAGAGGAGAACAAATGAAATTAGGTTTTGGTTTGAGCCTAAAATTAAACAACTGGTTAGGTGGATAAAAGAATAAAAGGGGTTGGACCCTCTAAAGACTTCTCCTTCGCAACAAACTTTTGGGTTTCAAAACCCTTTTCCAGCAACACAATGGCTAAACACGGGAAGACGACGGCAACAAGCTCTCTGCGATGATGGCCTGACGCGAGGCTTTGAATCTGTGACGATGACCTACAATGATGGATGGAGACGATGACTCCAAATCTTCTCCTGCACTTCGCCATCACCAATTCCCGCCAGGTCAGTTTTCCTTTTCCTGATTTTCTTTCAATTTCTTTTCCTTGCGTTTTCCTTTCATTTTCCATCTGAAGTGAGACTAGGTAGGGAAAAAAAGGTAGCCGTTAGAAATTTGATGTTGTCAACAGTAACACGCTGATTTGGGTTTGGATTTGAGTAAAAAACAGATTTGGTATCGGTTTGGTTCACTGTTGGAGGGTGATTTTTGTGGATTTTGACTCAAATTTAAATTTGATATGGGTTTGGTTCACTGCTGGAGATGCCCTTAGATCTCGACCCAAACTTCTTGGATCACATCTGTCTCATCTTTCGTGTGTTTGTCTCTGATCCGTCTGTGAGTTGGGATTATTTGAACCGACAAAATTTGGTGGAGCCGGACACAATCACAGCAGAGCATCGTGCAGCTTGGATGGACTAGAACTAAAGAGAGAGAGAGAGAAAAGGAAACCAAGTTATGTTTTTAGAGAGAGAAATAGTGTTTAATATATATATATATATATATTAGTTTATATAAATATAATAAGAAAGTTGAATTTTTAATTAAAATATTTACATTAAATATGAGGATAATTTGATCAATTTACAAAATTCATTAATGCTGATATACCACAAAGTGACAGACCAGTCTCCATGTGACACGTATGACTACAAACCGGTTAAAGCTCGGCCATACAGAGCCGACTCACCCATTCAGAGCACGCTTGGGTACTCAGCCTTCAGAACTCACAGGTCTGAGCACAAGGCCATCAAAGCATCCATCAGGGTTCAGAACTCAACACTGCCTTAAACATCCTACCGAGCAAAGGATAAGAAAACAATCTTCAACAAGGAAACTGTTACTCACAGATATCTCTCAATCGCAGTATCCAACATGGTAATTGCTATTCTCCGATGATCAAATTTCCATATTCATAGCTCCAAATCCTACTCAACTAAGGAAATTTCTAGCCTATACATAAAACCTTAAGGTATGCCTTACATTCATGCTCATTCTTTGGTTTATATTACAGTCTTTCAATTCGGTTTATTGACTTAAGCATCGAAGCGGCTACTGCCGAAGCCAATCCGGTGGCCCTCTAACCCTTCTCTTTAAGTGTTTCTCAGGCGACGGAGTTCGAAGCCCCTTCCGACCAAAAAGTGCAGCATCAGTTTGGCGCCGTCTGTGAGAACGACAATCACTCTTTCAACAAAAGTGCTCTACCTACGAAGGAACTTGTCCTCCTTCTCACCGGAGGACCATGGCTCCCAATCTCTGACCGAGAAAGAATACTCAAAATCCTCAAAACCCTCAACCCCGGCCTCCTGCCGGACGAGGAAGGGGACGAACAACTGGTCCCATGCGGCAAGAGCTTGACTTAATCAAACAATAAAACGAGTTGATACAAGAACAGTTACTTGCCATGTCTAAAACTCTAGCAGTACTCACCTAGAACCTCGAAACCAACCCTTTGAATCCGCCCGTCAACACAGCTAATCAAAGGACACAACTTCCTACCACCACCACAGGCGGAGGATTTCATGAAGAGATTCCCAATAATCAACTGGTGTACCCCCAAGGTGCCGCCCACATTAGCAGAAACCTACAACTATTAGCAGCTGCAGGTAGGGGGATACCAACTTTTACCCTAGATATCCACTATAGAAGCACTACAAGGGCTCCAACCCTAGGGGCTTCAGGAGCGAATCTAGCGTCGCAAGAGTCTCAACCTCAAGCGGCTCCTGTTCCTCCAGCTCAAGAGCACCAAAATCCTTCCTCCAACCATGGACATGCTCATCCCATTTGGGTAGGAGCCAAAACTGCAAGGCAAGACTCGCAAGAAGTCCTGCCCAAGGACCCATGAAGAGTTGAAGAAGTTGTAGACTCCATGGACTGTACTGTTGTGATGAAGGGTATCCAAATCCCCCTAGAGCCAGACGAGTTAGCCCGGTTGGTTGGAAGGCTTGCCACACCATTCACCCTTGCTATCATGGTTGAGGAGAGGCCGAACAGCTCTGAAGTGGTTCCACCACCTCCCACCGAACTCGTTCGCCAGCTTTTATGAGCTCGGTAGGCGCTTCCTAGACAGGTTCATGATTAGTAGGGGTTAAGGAAGGGCCTAAGAATTCGTTCTTAAAGTAAAACAGACTAAAGAAGAACCCCTTCGAAGTTACATTGCACGCTTTAATGTCGAGGTTACGGAGATTACGGACTGCAGCCCAAGCTTCTTAGTAGCTGCTATGACCTCTAAACTCCCACAAGGAGGCTTCAAGGACTCTCTGACAAAGAGCCCTCCTGCCGATATAGCAGCCCTCATAGATCGGGCCAGGAAATACATTAATCTAGAGGAAGCGAAGAGTCCAGCTTAAAAGACTAAAAAAAAAACTCAGCAGGATGAACAGAAGGACTCCAGTACAATCAGGAAGAGGGTCAGAAGCTCAGACCGAAGAACCACTTCTAGAACTCCAAACAGCACTACTCCAAGGGGATTCACTACCTTCACTTCTCTGAATGCCTCCCTAACTCATATACTTCAGCAAGTCCGATCACGTGAAAACTTGAAATGGCCAGAGCTGCTAAGAGACAATCCCAGCTATCAGAACCAAAGCAAGTATTGTGACTTTCACAAAGACCATAGGCACGCCACTGACTCATGCAAAACACTTAAGCATGAAATCAAGCAGCTCATAAGGAGATGACGACTGCGAGAGTTTTTCAGGGCAAAACGGAAGGCAGAACCCCCACAATGACAGACCCCATCAAAGAAAGCCTGACTAGAGGCCGGAGCAAAGGGAAGGATAGAATGGGCCTCAGCAGCAGAACACTCAGGTTATCTTCGTTCTCCATATGGACACCCCGGCAATAGGAACGTCCAACCGAGCAAGAAAATGGTATGCTCAAGAGGCCAGAATTACTCCCAACATCCTATAGATCTCCAATGTCGATAAAAAATTGAGGCTAGTACCTAAGATCTAGTTCTCAGATCAGGATCTTGCAGGAGTACACTGTCCTCACAGCGATGCCCTCGTTATCTCCCTCAAAATTGCCAACTTTGAGATCCGAAGAGTCTTAGTGGACACAGAGAGTTCTGCGAACGTGCTGTTCTACGAACCACTCAAACAGATGAAGCTCAATCCCAATGACATCAAACCCACCATTGCTATCATAATAGGGTTTGATGGGAACCTCAGTACCCCGCTAGGAAGGATTGACCTCCCAACCACGATAGGAGAGGGTGATGGACAAAAGACGACGATGTCAGAGTATGTGGTTTTGAATGCCAAGTCCCCCTACAATGTCATAATTGGGAGACCATGGCTACACCAAATGGGAGCAGTCACTTCGACCCTTCACCAATGCTTGAAGTACGTCCACAATCATGTTGTTTACTCCATCAGAGGATGTCAACCGACCTCTTAAGAGTGTCATGCTCTCGCGCTCAAGGAGAGGGCCCCTAAATAGCAATTACTGTACACTCGTGAAGGTAGGGATCTAGACCTCACCCACCATCACGAGGCGGAAGACTGCCCTTCCTAGAATTGATGAGCCACTAAGCCCTAGAGGAATGGACAGCAGGGCCAAACCTATAAGTGATCCCATTAAAGTATTGGTCAGCTCGGAAGAACAAGGGCAATACTTACAGATCGGTCCAGGACTTGACACCTACTGATCAGGAAGAGATGGTGAGATTTTTAAGAAACAACCTCTTAGTGTTTGCCTGGGAAACGAAGGATATGGAGGGCATAGATCCAGACCTCATCACTTACAAGCTGATGGTAGATCCTGATCACCCCCTAGTAAGACAAAAAAGAAGGCCACTCGCTCTAAGTGGCATCCTATCATTAATGAGGAAGTACAGAGACTGCTAGAAGCCAAGATGATACGAGAGGTATTCTATCTAGAATGGCTTGCTAACAATGTTCTAGGTAAAAAAGAAAAACAAAAAGTTGAGAGTTTGTGTTGACTATACAAACCTCAACAAGGCCTAGCCCAAAAGATAGTTTTCCACTACTAAGGATAGATTAGTTGGTTGATGCTACTGCTGGACACGAACTCATGAGCTTTATGGATGCGTACTCCGGATATAACTAGATCCAAATGTACCCTCCAGACCAAGAAAAACAGCATTCATAATCGAGCGAGGTCTCTATTGCTATAGAGTGATGCCGTTCGACCTAAAGAATGCTGGTGCAACATATATATCAGCGTTTAGTCAACAAAATGTTCAATCCTCTGATCGGCAGTACCATGGAGGTTTACATTGACGACATACTGGTCAAGGGCCTACAAAAAAGTAGCCACCTCCAACACTTAGCTCAGACATTTGACATCCTGAAGCAACAAAAGATGAATCTGAATCCCTCGAAGTGCACCTTTGGTGTAACCAAAGGGAAGTTCTTGGGGAACGTAGTCTCTCAAGGAGGTATAGAAGCAGGCCCTACTCAAATTGGGGCATTGATTGGGCTAGAATAGCCAAAGACCAAGAAGGACATTCAGGCTCTGAACGGCAAAATTGCAGCTCTGAGCAAATTTTTCTCCAAATCCACTGATCGCTGCTTATCGTTCTTCAAAGCCCTGAAAGGTAACAGAGCCCTGCAATGGTTAGAAGAATGTGAAAAATCCTTTCAAAAGCTAAAGAGTATATGGCTTCGCCTGAACTCTTGTCAAAACCAGTCCAAGGGAAAAAGCTACTCCTCTACTTTGTTATCTCCGAAAACGCTGTCAGTTCTGTACTGGTTAGGTAGGATAAGGGAATCCAGAAGCCCTATATTCTATGTCAAAAGGGCACTACTGGACACAGAAAAGAGATATCCAAAGATTGAGAAATTAGCCTTCACCCTAATAACCTCAGTACGGAAGCTCAGACCCTACTTTCAGGTGCATCCCATTGAGATCCCTAACAGCCTATCCGCTGAAGTCGGTACCTTTGAAAGCCAAAATTCTCAGGACGACTGGTCAAGTGGTCAGTAGAATTGAGAGAATTTGACATATCTTATGTTCCACGGACCTCCATCAAAGGGCAAGCCTTGGCCGATTTTGTCGCCGAGTTCACCCCAACACTACAAGATAGGGCACAACTCTATGAAAGCTCTGGTACATGGCAACTTTATACTGATGGATCTTCTACCGACCATGGTTCTGGCATCGGCTTGGTGCTACAATCCCCTTATGGGCTTATGACAGAAAAGGAAGTAAGTTTGGGGTTCAGAACTTCTAATAATGAAGCAAAATACGAGGCCTTTATCCTTAGATTAAAGCTAACTCTAGAATACGAGGCTCAAAACCTCGAGGTCTTCTTCGATTCCTAATTGGTGGTAAGCCAAGTCCTGGGAGAGTTTTCCATTAAAGATGACAGAATGCTCCGGTACTCAAAACTAGTGAAATTATTAAAGCAATCCTTCCAAAAATTCACAATCTAGAAAATTGAAAGAGGTCAGAACTCTAGGGCTGATGCCCTGGCCAATATGGCCTCCCACCTCAAGGCCGAAAGGAGAATCCACGTTGAAGATCTTCCATCAATTAGAACCAATCATAAAAGAGGTCCAAGTTGCTCAAGCTACAGAGCAAACCCAGAGTTGGATGACTCCCATCCTCCAATACCTAGAAGGAGGGCTCCTTCCAGAAGACAAGAACAAGGCTAGAAGAATACGAATTAAGGCAACTCGGTACCTTATTATGAATGGGAAGCTTTATCGCAGGTCTTATTCACAACCCTTATTGAGGTGTTTGTCTCTAGAGGAATCTCAGTAAGTTCTGGTAGAAATACATGAAGAAATTTGTGAAAATCATGATGAAGGCAGAACCATAACCCACCGAGCTTTATCACAGGGCTACTATTAACCGAGCATGTTGAGGTAAGCGAAAGAGTACGTTCAGAGGTGTGACAAATGCCAACAGGTTCGCTCCCTACCAACACCAACCCCACCATGACCTCATTCCTATTGTCAGCCCATGACCCATTGCTCAGTGGGGGATGGACATCATAGGCCTACTGCCAAAAGCCACACCGAACAAGAGATACCTCTTAGTGGCCATTGACTATTTCTCCAAATGGGCAGAGGCAGAGCCCCTAACACACATTACAGAGAAAGAAGTTAAGAATTTTGCTTGGAAAAATATAGTCTGAAGGTTCGGTATACCACGTGTTATCATCTCAGACAATGGTACACAGTTTGCAGGCAAAGTTTTCAAGAAATTTTGCCAAGACCTGCGTATCAATCAACATTTTGCCTCTCCAAGCCATCCCCAAGCCAACGGGCAAGCAGAGGTCACCAACCGAACAATCCTGGATGCTCTTAAGAAGAGGTTAGAAGAAGCCAAGAGAAGATGGGTTGAAGAACTCCCTGGAGTTCTCTGGGCCTACAGAACCACCAAAAGAACACCTACCTCTGAAACTCCCTTCTTACTTGCCTATGGTACCGAAGCGGTGATCCTTGTTGAGATCAGTATGCCTTCCCTGATGACTGAAGCTTTCGACCAAGGGAGCAATGATCAGCAACTTGCAGAAAACTTGGACTTACTTGAAGAAAAAAAGGATCAAGCCACGATCAGGATAGAAGCATATTAGCACAGAATGGCTAACAACTCTAAGCTGGGGCTAAAACTCGTCAGCTTTCAGATTGGAGATCTCGTCCTGAGAAGGGTGTTCCAAAATACTAAAGATTCCACTATGGGAAAGTTGTCACCCAACTGGGAAGGCCCTTATAGAGTAACAAAGGTTGTCAGACCTACCACATACTGGTTAGAGAACATGGCTGGGAAACCTGTACCCGAACCTTAGGATGTAGAACACCTACGAAAATATTATCAATAAAGCTTTTCTATCTTACATCCCTTCAGAAAAGTATTATCCTTTAAATGCACAAACCCGCAGGTCTGGTCCAGTGTATCGACCCCTTGAAGCCTTGTATCCATTACAAGTCCTTCAAGCCTGGTCCTCTCAATGCATAGACCCCTAGGTCTGGTCTAGTGTACTGACCCCTGAAGCCTTGTATCCATTACAAGTCCTTCAGGTTTGGTTCTCTCAATGCACAGACCCCCAAGTCTGGTTCAGCGTACTGACTCCTGAAGCCTTGTATCCATTACAAGTCCTTCAGGCCTGGTCCTCTCAATGCATAGACCCCCAAGTCTGATCCAGTGTATTAACCCTTGAAGCCTTGTATCCATTACAAGTCCTTCAAGCCTGGTCCTCTTAATGCGTCTGTATCCTTCAGGCCTGGTCCTCTCAATGTACAGACCTTTAGGTTTGGTCCAGCGTATTGACCCATAAAGCCTTGTATCCATTACAAGTCCTTCAGGCCTGGTCCATTTCAATGTACAGACCCCCAAGTTTGGTCCATCGTAAAGAGCAGACCCTTGAAAAACCTTGCAGCTTGTGCAAGTGATACAGATCAGTTACTATCAATTCTAGTTTAGTGATTACAAAGCTGTGTGTTTAGGCCTAATCTAAAAAAGATTTGATCTTGGGAGACATGTTATTCACTCTTTTGATGAGCAAAGGTTATGATCAATTCAATTACTGTAAGTTTTCTTACCCAGTTATTATCAGTCTTGGTGGACAAACCTTGCTCATGAAAGTTCAGCTCAATTATCATTACAAGCCTCACGGATCAACAGTTAAGTCCTGGTGGACACACATTCTTATTATGAACGGTTGGTTATCATAAGTCATCCCACATTTTATAATCTTCCTAAGTCCTACTGCTCAAAGCTACTCAGAACAAGTTCTGATTCAACTACTCGAAATGCTCTACTCGAAAGACAGCTTCTGATCATAATCAGTTAAAAAGGTTGTTCTGTAATACACTCAACTCATGAACATCTCTCTTTACACTAACTACAAGCTTAAGGGACTGGAGCCTAGGCTTATACTACATAGCAACAATGACTAGGGACAGTACTAAATCTACTTAGCATCCACAATAATCCTCAGAATTTACAAATGTTGCAGTTCAGAAGGGTAAAGACATTCAAGCTTTGAAGAAATTTAATTTCATTTATAAAAGTATTCTAGTACATCAGTGATAAAAAAAAAAAATAAATAGCACGGAATACACAAAACAAGATCTTATTCTACTGGAGGGAGTTCAGAAGGAGTTGCTTCGCCATCCTTGCTTGGGACCTTAGCATCAAGAGGAGGGGCTTTAGCACCTTTGATCAATGATAGATCAAAGTTTGGAAATTTTGCAAGGAGCTTGGACTTGAAGGTGTCATATCCGTGCTGAACTAGCTCCCGACCCATTCCCTGGACTTAAGCCCTCATCTCCGCTTCAATTTTAACTTTGGCAGAGGCGACTGAGTCTTGGAGTTTCTAATCATAAGCATACCGAAGATCATACAACTCCTTCTGAAGTTCGTTTGCCTTCCAAGCATAAAGATCTCTTTCAGAGTCCAAGACAACCAGAGAATTAGAAGCTTTTTTCAGCTTCTTCTCAGCAACATGAGCCGCAGACTGAGCTGTCCCGAGCTGCAGTCTAACTTCATCCAGCTCAACTTGAAGTTTATCAACTTCTTCTGCGTTTAAAAGAGTCACCATCATAGCAGCCAGACTATGCATACTCTGCAAAATATAAAGCAAACAAGTCAGAACATGCCAAGTACATCGCAAACAAGCAAAAGAGAGAAAAGGAAACCTTCAGTAGTCACCTTCATCTGGAGACTCATCATCTTGGTCATTAGTTTTTTCGGCTTTCGCCCCTATATCGATGAGGGCCCTTAGCCCAGATATCATCAAAAGCCTTTTTGGCGATCAAGTAATCAAGATCCTCAGACGATTGGGGAGAAGTGGCAGCCGTCTTCCCTTTCCCAGTTCGTCTGTTCAGAACGGTAGGGGCATGAGGGATTGTTGATATGGGGGTGGGGGCCTCCCTCTCCTCCTCAAGTGGTGCACCTTCCGAAAAGCTGGAGACCAACCTCTTTTTTTTGCTTTGGAGGGGCTATTCGGTAGAAGAAAGAGCCTCTCCCACCTTCTTATTAGAGGGCTCAAGAATCCATGAGCCCAAGATGGATTTCTTGATCTCTTCCGCACGCTTATTAGACGCCATCAAATTCTCTAACAATGATAGTGTGAGCTCAGTTCGAGGTCTAAAGGAGCTGACGGTACTGGTTCTGAAGGCCAGTGGTAAAAATGAACCTCCTCCAGGCAAGGATCAAAATATCAGTTTCGATGTATAGTTTCGATCTGTCCGGAAACTGGAAACGTTTCGAAAATGTTTTGAAAACATAATGGAAACTGAGAAAAAATCAGAAACATGTGGAAACATAACTTAAAATTTATTTATTTATACAAATAAGTTTATTTATTGAATATTTGTGCATGTTTAAGGCATATACATCATATTCGTGATAAATGACACTAATTCATGATAAATGACATAATAGATATATACTATGTAACTATGTAATATCTACGAATTAAATAATTTGACACAAGTTACATATAAAATAAAAAGTAAAACAAATAACGATTTAAATCTATTATAATTAGTAACTTACTATTAAAATAATAATTTTTTTGCACTTTATTTTCTCTACTACTTTTCTATTATTTTAGGAAAAATAATAGAAATATCTTCTTGTGATTTTGAATCTTAATCCTTGAAAAATAAATGGATAGGAGTATTATTTTTTACTAACTTCTAGAATTATTGTTGATACAAAAGAAATGTTTCCTCTGATTTGGTATGTTTCCACTAGTTTCAGTATGTTTCTACGAAAACAATTTTGTTTACATGGAAACATGTGAATTTCGATATTCCACTAGTAGTTTAATTTCGGTTCCTTGAGAAACGGAAACTTTTCTACCATTTTGATGAAAAAAAAAATGAAATTTTGATCTTTGCCTCCAGGCACTCTTATCTGCACGGGAAATACAGACATATTGGTTAATAAGTAACTCGAAAGTAAGATATACAACAACAGAAGCAAAACTATAATGAAAGAAAGGGGTCTCACCCTTAAACCCCGTACTTCGGGGGACTGTTAAAGTCTGACCTTGGAAGTCCTCCTTCTCCCATCCTCCTTCTATAAAGAAGTACCACTTCTTCCAAGTCTTATTGGAAGTGGGTACAGAGGAAAGAGGTCTGAACCCTCTATCAAAGACATGTAAAAGAGGCTTTCCAATCTCATATATTTAACATCCATATTACTACAGATCAGATCAAGGGACACATCAACGTTGTTCTGGTGCCCTAGCACATTGAATCCTAAGATATGCCGCCAACTATTAAGGTTAAGGTCGGCAGGGCAGATATTGAACCAGCAGAAAAATTACCTAACTAGATTAGAAAGAGGAAGCCTCAATCCCATCTCGAACCAAGCGAGATAGACACAAGTTTCGCCCTCTTCAACATCATATGGGCGATCTAGGGCGCTCGGAACCCTACAGGTCACGTTTGAGGGGAAATCATATTTTTCCCTTAATTCCTTTATCATGCCTTCAATAATGGCACTTTCCCCTTATTTCCTTTGAGAGGATCGACCAGAGGTTTCTCCAACCCTACTTCTGGGTTCCAAGAAAGCATCTACTATTCTAACCTCTGAACTAGAGGGGGATCCGACTGACCTATTTCCGGCACCACCGGAGAAATAACTATCTACGGCTTGGACACGAGACGACACAGTCGAACTTCCTGAGCCATCACTAGAACTAGAAGATGATGAAGAACTAGACATTGCCAGGAACAGGGAAAAGAAGAAGTAAAAGAAAGGAGAACAATAAGAGAAACTGAAATCAAACCTGAAATCAGACAAGGAGATGGGAGCTTCGGACAATAAGCACTTTTCAAACTTTAGGATTCACCGGTCGCTCAGGCTTAATAATGGCAGAATTTCTTTCGGGTATAGTAAAAACAAGTGAAGAGAGAAGTCGTATTAAGCCTTTCCCTCTCTTTATATATGATTTCAAAATATGGGCCCAATAAGCCGAACCGTCATGATAGTTGTAGGCAATGATAGCTTCGAAAGCCTAACTATCGGCTGCGCAATAAATGATGCACCAACAGTCGTCTTAGAAAACGAGAAGACAGAACGCATGACTTTTCAGGAGCTCGTAGCCCTAGTTACACTCTGAGCTCAAACTAGGGCTCAAGAGGGGAGTAGCTAATATACCACAAAGTGACAGACCAATCTCCATGTAACACGTATGACTACAGACTGGTTAAAGCTCGACCATACAAAGCCGACTCAGTCATTCAGAGCAGGCTTGAGTACTTAGCCTTCAGAACTCACAGGTCTGAGTACAAGGCCATCAGAGCATCCCTCAGAGTTCAGAGCTCAACACTGCCTTAAACATCCTACAGAGCAAAGGATAAGGAAACAGTCTTCAACAATGAAATTGTCACTCACGGATATCTCTCAATCGCAGTATCCAACATGGTAACTGCTATTCTCCGATGATCAAATCCCTATATTCATGGCTCTAAATCCTAATCAACTAAGGAAATCTCTAGCCTATAAATAAAACCCTAAGGTACGCCTTACATTCATGCTCACTCTTTGTTTTACATTATAATCTTTCAATTCAGTTTATTGATTTAAGTATCGGAGCGGCTACTGCCAGAGCTAATCCGATGGCCCTCTGATCCTTCTCTTTGAGTGTTTCTCAGACGACAGAGTTCGGACCCCTATCGACTAAAAAGTGCAGCATTAAACGCAGTTTAATTTATGTCTGACAAGAGTACATTATTATTTTAAAAATTATAAAACCTAAAAGAAATAAGTATAATTATCTCAAAATAAAATTCTTACTATTTCCTCTCTTTTTCCTTATTTACTTAAATGAGAAAAAATTACACAAAAAAATGTTAGGACCTAAATCTCAAATTTTCATCGTTTTCTGATCTTTTAGTTGCATCTACTGTTTCAGTAATGTCAGCCTTTTTTCTTTTTTCTTTTTTTTTTGGGTTTTCTCATATCCTAATCCACTATGAGGGCTGGTATGTATTTTGCTTTCCCCACTCCCAATTATTTTATAATATATAATGTACGATAATCTATCTCTGTTACTGTCACTATGTTTGTCCAAATCTTGTTATTTTTGTATTTTTCCCACAATCCAAAAGCTTCTAGCCTTCAACTAATATAATTCCACCACTTGTTTTATTTTATCGCTTTGTGCCTCTCATCGTTTATCAAACTTCCGTAAACTAGGGTGGGCTGTGGGCCCTTCATCTTTGAACAATAATAACATTATTTAATTAATAATAAATACAGAAATATGAGCTACGCTGCCAAGTTGACTTAGGATTACAAATAATCCGCACCGAATCCACTCATGCATGTCCGTGTGCTTTGTGTGCATGTATATGGGTATTTTTGCATTTGGGGTGACTTTTTCAAAATCGACTTTTTAGAGTTTAAAAAATAATAACATTATTTTTTTTTTACTTTTTAGACTTTTTAGAAAATTTTTAATTAATAATTCTAATAATTAATAAATTTTTTACCTCTTAATTCTATTAATTATAAGAAAATTGATTGTATGTTTTTATAATATTAATTAATATGTATATTTAGATTTTAGACTTTTAATAAATTTTAATCATTGATTAAATGAGATAAGATATGATTTTAAGACTGTTGAGCAAAATTCAAACCCGACCGAGACCTAAATTAAACTCGAACTAGAGCGCTAACTTGATCGAAACCTAAGCCTAACCTGAACAAACCCAAATCTTTGAGCAACTTAAAAAAATCTGACATTAATTAATTATATCTCAGATCAGACTCGAGTTGAACTCATTGAACTTAAGCCCAAGCTGAGTCTAATTATTTCACATCACAAGCTAAACTTGGACAGCCCTTAAGCCAAGCCCGCCCGGGCCGTCCTGCCCGAGTTGAAGCTCTAATAATTATCCGATAAAAAATGTGTGTGTAAAAATATAAATAATTTATGGGAACAAAGATGAGACATGGGGACGTACCCACGTAGTCATTGTCTGGAGTTCGGATAATATTCAAGGCTAACTAATACGGCTGGCAACCATATCAACAACCATTCCTTATCAGACATTTTTCACCCACAACATATACTCAACCAAATACAAAATTTAAAAGAAAATTGTAATCCACAAAAAAAAAATACTGCAATACATTATATATGCATATAAATATATAGACACAGTCATTGTTTTATCAGACAATCAGTAATGCGGATGAGCTGTACTAAAAGAAGTGTCTCAATCTTTTAGCATCATTCCTGGCTTAAATTTGGGACAAGTATCACCATCTGGACATGGTCATGACACCCAACACTCAAAGAATCCAATTTTTTTTTATTCCTTTTTAAGCTTTTGATTAATGGTTATGGTTGACTTGATTTACTCCAAATAATCACAAATGGGTGAAACTCTACCTTCTGTAATCCAATGTGGTCACACCATATGGCACACATACTATGATGATTGTGTTTTACTAAACTATATATTCTTCTATGTGACTAGTACAAGAAATTATTGAATGGTAATTACAATATAAGTCATATATATGTATCTATAATATTTTATTACTGACGTGATTATATATATTAACCCTTGAAACTATAGCCTCAAAAAACTATTAAAAAATTGCTCAGACTAATATACCTCGTAATAATGTGTCTTTTTAATAACATTCTATCATATATATATATATATATATATATATATACATTATGTCTCACTTAAAAAATAAATTATATTATATATAATAAAATATTATTAAAAAAACACGTTAGCACACCACCATCCAGTACCCATACAAGAATTTTTCCAACAAAACAGATAAATGAGTCAAAAAGATACCAAGTGATTTCAGCCTACATTGTTGCTAGCTTCCGTAAGTATTTATTACTAACATGTCAACATATAGAAAATGACATTGTCCGCTAGGTCAGTATGACGAGTTCTGCTTTCAATTTCAAAGTTCTATGAAGAGAAAAAAAATTTCAGAAAAGAAAAAATAAATAAATTACACTAACCTCCAATAAAATTTTTAATAATTAGATTGACCTCTTCTTAAATTTTTAAAATTATACTTATCTTCTATATTTTATATAATAATATACAGAAAATAAATTATTTATCTTAAATTTATTTTTGTATAAAATAATAATAAAATCTTTAAAAAAAATACAAAAATAAATAAATAAATAAGATAATTTTATCATTTTGAAAAAAACAATTTGACTAAAAAAAAAGTATCGGTATATCATCATATAAAATAAGAAAGATCAGTACAATTTCAAAAACTTCAATAAAAATCGACGTAATTATTCAAAACCTCATAAGAAGTCTGTAATTTACCCAAAAAAACAAACAAAAGATTTGTTAAGTCTCCTAAAATAATTTTCTAGGAAAACCTAATTATCTTTGGAGGTTGGAATATAATTTAGGAAAAACCTCAATAAATGAACAACAAAGATGTCCAAACCTAATAATGAGAAATTTTATCTATTTGCATTTCCAAAACTTCTAGGCGAAAAAGCAGGCAATTACAAAGCTGTCCAAGCTACAGAAAGAAAAGGCATCTCCAGGAAGTATGGAAAACGGAAAGATCATGCAAGAACAAACCAGGAGAAAAGCATAGAAGCAGCAGAAAGAATGAACAAACCAAATCTCTCATCAAGAGCCATCAACAAGAACCCTACTCTCCGGTCATCTACTTTCATCACCAAGTCTCGATAATGCCCATCTGCCAATTTATGCATAATAACCCAGATGGATCGGCTAGTCATCTTCTTTCATCACCTAGTCTCAATGCCCATCTGCCAATTTATGCATAATACCCAGATGGATCGGCTAGTCTCATCGCCCATCTGCCGATGTAAACGAGTCTGCAAACCCAGATGGTCGATTAGGTATGCTAGTTTGGGTATTATCAGTGCTGCCAAGATAAGATGAAGAAGTTCCATCTATGCCACTACTTCCCTCGAGAGCCTGCCACTTCTTGAGTGTCTGTGGTAAAGTCATGTCGAGGTCAATTCCATACATGTCATCAGGAATCAAGGTCTGCTGGTTTCCAGAGCTCAGCGAGGGATGAAAGCACATTAACTGCATGGCTCATGTCAGGCCGCTGGTAGGGTTCTCTTGAGCAGCAGTGTCCAGCAAGCTCAGCAACAGTGCTGACACTGGCAAGGGTTTCCTCATCAAGATCAATTGTGGGGTCAATGGCCTTCTGGAATGTGTCTTTGTTAACATGCATTCTACGGTACCATGCAACAAGATGGACACTCTCCTCCGGCTGGGTTTCATCTATTGCTTTTCTTCCCGTGATCAGCTCCATTAGAATTACCCCGAAGCTGAACACATCAATCTTGGTAGTCACTCGTCCCATTGCTGTCCAGTAAGAGAGAGAAGCCATCTTAGAGCCAAGGAGAGGAAATCATGATTGGCTACAAGCCTACAACAAACTATTAGAACAAAATTTTGCATTCTTGAATTTGACAAGATATCTATAAGAACTGTAAATGGAAGAAGGTTGGTGTCATGAACCATATATTAGGTTCATTTTAGCTGAAGTTCGTGTTGTAGAAACAATGCTCAAATGCAATGCAGTTTAAAAAAAAAGGCCTCATTAGCCAAGCCCTTTTTGTTTTTGGGTACACGTTACAGTGTACTAGTTGAGCTATTGCAAACCTGCAACCTCCTTAACCAATAAAAACAGGATAATTAGAAGTGAATTATTATTCAAGCTTATAAAGTAGAAAAAATAATATAAATTGTGTTGTATAAAAAATGAGGAAGACTATAATTATTTAGATGGAGCAAGCTTTCAGGTCGCAACTTGGTGACATGGATCCATCTTCAACATTTCATCTCATCATCTCTTTTGTCAAAGTCATTACCCTATTCTCTCCTAAATCTGTAGAGTTGGTCTCATACATAAAGTTAGAAATAATAGTCTACTGGAAAAGAGATCACTTAATCCTATCCAGTAAAATTAATCAGGTCCTCCTATTTGCAGACCACAGAAAAGCTAAGTGATCAGTCTGCTTAGAAGATAAGAATTAGTGGGTGGAAAAAAAAAGGACATCAAATTGAGTTGTAATATGTTGCTGCTAATCCCTGCTTTGCTGATGTTTTCTAACCTGTCTCAATAATAGGGCTAATGATGTTCCCTGTTTCTTATAGTTGAAAAATTCAAATTTAAAATATCCACTTAAGTTTTGGTTATTTCAAGCAAGCAAACTTAAAAACTTGTAAAAGCTTATAAAAGAAGAGCACAATAAGTGTAAGTTATAATATAAAAGCATGAAGAGTCAAACAACGGTTACCTGCATACTCTGGTGCAAGATAACCAAAAGTTCCAGCTAGTTTTGTCACAACTGAAGTTTTCCCTTCTGGAGCAAGACGAACAAGTCCAAAATCTGCAACTTTAGCCCGCATATCATCACCTAGGAGAATGTTGGATGGTTTAAGATCCCTATGGATAAAACTTTGATGGGCTAAACTATGTAAATACTCAACACCTCTAGCAACATCCAAGGCAAGGGTCAGCCTTTTTTTCCATTCAAGGGGTTTCAACCCTTCCTCCTTCCAGGTAAACAGATGCCTGCTGAGAGTCCCTTGAGGCATGTATTCATACACAAGTAGCCTCTCATTTCCATCCAAGCAATATCCAAGAAGTGCAACCAAATGCTTATGTCGAACCTTAGTAAGAACAGCAATCTCAGATTTGAATTCATCCAAACCCTTGTTACTCACCACTCCGGACTCCATCCTCTTGACTGCAATCTTAGTTCCATCATGCAACTCCCCTTTGTAAACAGTCCCAAATCCACCTTTTCCCAATATATTCTCTTCACTAAAGTTGTCAGTCACGTCCTTCAAAACTTGGATAGAAATTACCATGCTTCCAGCCTCAACAATATGAATGTCACTAGGCCCACTGCTTCCATGACTGCGAGTTTCACTTGCTGCAGCACCATTGACACTTGAAGTTGAACCAGCAATTGTGATCTTAACAGCATCATCTGACACCGAGTGGCGAGGATGAATCACCATTGTATTTGGACTCTGTACTCTACCGAGACGCTTCCGTTTACTTCTATATAGACAGAAAACACCCATCCCAACAAACAAAATAACAGCACCACCACCAATTACAGAACCCACAACCACTCCAGTTGAAGATTTCTTCCCACCACTTCCAGAAGTATTTCTATCATTACTGGAAGGTGATCCAGGTGTATTCCCGGAAGGCATCCCTGGTGTATCTGGTGCCCCTGGTGTCGGAGTAACGCCACTATCCTTCCCAATATTAGGATTGCCATCCGTTTTTACAAGCACATTACTCGTAAATGATGGGATTTTACCATAAAGTTGATTGTTTGAAACATCTAATTCTCTAAGATTAGGCAAAGTTGTTAGCTCATTCGGAATTGTACCCGTGAGATTATTATTAGAAAGAATCAATCTCTGCAGCGATGTAAGAGATGAGTAGTCAGGAGAAATCGTACCCGTAAGACCCATTTTCGGGTAATTAACAACTGTAATGTTTCCATTTAGACAAGTGAGCCCTGGCCATGATGTACAAGGATCGTTCCCTTTCCAACTCTCCGCAAAGACAGTTGGATAACCCACAGATTGTGCAATAGAAAGCAATGTATTCACTCGAGGATCACAGGCAACACCAGGAACAGATAAACAAAAGCTATTAGTCCCAGCGACCATATCAACTGCAACTGAAGAACTAAAGTTCGGTGTCGGCCCTTGTAACATATTATTCGTCAAATTCACAGTATTAAGCGACGGAAGGTTTACCAGAGACGCCGGAACCGGACCCGTTAATATATTGTCTCTCAAACTCAAGTTCTGCAATTGATTTAACCCTGAAAAGTCAGGCAACGGACCCGAAAAAGAATTCGACTGCAGCCAAACTTCGGTCAATTGGGTCATGTTCTGTAACACTTCAATTGTGCCATTAAGCTTAGAACTTTGCCCATTCAACCACAGTGATTGAATCGAGCCTGAAAAGCCCGCAGGCAAGCCGCCCTCGAGGTTATTGAAAGATAGACGTAAAACTTGCAGTGATGGGAAGGTGTCACCTACGAAGATATCAGGAATTTTCCCAGAAATGTTAGTGGAAATTGCCGAGAAAATTTGAAGGCTGGAAGCGCTGCTGAGACTGTCCGGTATAGTCCATGCCGAAAAGGGATTCTTGTCCAGAGACACCTCTGCAAGCGACGTCATGTCGGAGAAGAAATCGGAAGGAATGAATGAGAAATTGTTGTTGCTGAGTAAAATACGTTGGAGTGAACTCAACCCGGCAAGGCTCGGGAGTGGCCCAGTGAGTTCGTTGCCCATGACCTCGAATACCTGCAAGGCAGTGAGGTTGTAGAGGTTCGGAGGAAGAGACCCTTTGAGGCCCTGTTGGCCGATTTGGATGTGGGTGATACGATTGTCATTGGAACATTGAACTCTATCCCATTTACAAGGATCAGAACCGGCCCAGTTGAGTGAACTCGGCGGGTTGAGACTGTTTCTCAGAGTCAGCATTACAGACGCATCAGTTGAACTGGACTGAGAATGAACGGAGACGAAGATTGAGAGAAAGCACACAAACAAAAGGGTAACAACCCTAGAACCCAGACGGAATTTCGTCATTTTCCCGAGAAAATCAGAGAGAAAGACGAAGAAAACACCGACGATAACAAATTACTGATTTTTCTTTCACGGGTTTAACTGGTCATTGACGTATAAACAAAAGGTCGCTTTGATTGATGAAAACGTGTTTGGGGAAGGGTTTTTCTCTTGGAAGCAGGCGTAGCGGCGGAAATGGAGGGCAGAAAGGATGAGAGAGAGAAAGTGTGTCAATTTAGAGAGAGAAAGGGGGATGATGGTGGGAGGAGGTGAAAAAGGCGTGGGTTTCCATAAGAGGGGGTGTTTGTATGGAGAAGAGGGAAATAGTTGGCACATGCGTGTGGGTCCCACACTTTTTAAAACTCTGGCCCTCGCTAGCATTTCAGAACTCTGCAACCCTATTCTTCACTTGGCGTCTTCTTAGGTTAATTATATCCTTCCCCACAATTTCTTACCTGTTTTTTTTTCTTTCAAATTTCTACTTTAATATTGTTATTGTTAAAAACAAAAAAGCTTTAATATTATCATGTTAATACCATAAAAACAAAGAATTAATCACTAATTAATAATATTTTTATTAAATAATTAATATCACAATTAATTAAAATAATACATTTTCCCAAATATTGTATAACAAATAATATGACAATAGGTTATTAGTTTGTATCAGTCATGTAATTTGATTTACAATTTATGATATATTAATACATAATTTTAAATATAAAATTTATGGAAAACTTAAAAAATGATAAAATCAAATTTACTTTTCTTTGAGATCATAAATTTTTTTTTGATAATATTAGATCTTCGATTTTAATATAAAATCTAACGCAATTAAACAAAATTTTATCTTATTACAATCAATTTTTTTGATAATTAATAGATACTCAAGATTAAAAATTTATTAATTATTAGATTTTTTCATAATTTTATTATTATTTAATAAGTTTTTCTTATATTTAAATCATTTTTAATAAAAAAAATAAGCCCTTATATATAATATTTCAATGACATTTTAGTTTTTTTATAAAAAGAAAAATACATATATTACTTAACTTATAGCATAAAAAAATTATAATTTCTATTTCAAGTAAATAAATTATATTTCTTGATGTTATAATTTTTTTTTACATTTCTAATATTTTGACTTTAATTATGTAAAATTAATAAATATAATTATAAAATTATATCATAAATAAAATATATATATATATAAATACGTACATAATGGTTTTATCTCTCTAAGAATTATAATTATAAGGTAATCGAATTATTAAACTATTCACCATAAAACCAAGTTAATTTATTAAAACTTATTAAATATTAATTATAAGAACGTCAACTGTATTTAAAATTATTTATATAAATTCTATTTTGTCATTATACTTTTCATATTTAAGATTATTCTATTTAATTTTAGACAATTTTATTTTAAAAAAATTATTCATATTAATATGATATTGATTTTTGGATAATAAACTTTTGATTTTTGGATAATTAAATAACTTAAAACAATGTTGATTTTATTAATAAATGTTGCTTTCATGCAAATTGTTTCTTTTTTTCAGAAATATATTACTTCCATAAAACCCAAAAATATGTAGCCTCACAAATTATTGTTAAGTTAGATATTTAATAATTTTAATTCACTAAAACAGATATAATATGGTTGTGGGTATTTAATTATTTTTATGGTGCTGACGTGGCTGTAGTTAAGGAGACAAAATTAAGGAAAATGGTTAAAAATAAATATACGAAAGAGTGGAGCCAGTCTGAATCTTTATTCCCCAACCATTCATTGGTTAATGATTTATTAAATGCACCATAATATCCGTTTGCTAACTGACAAATATGCCCCCCTGCTAAAATTCTAATCACACGTCCGTTTGGAGTTTTTAAATCTTTTTTGCAACTTGGCCCTGCTTTCTTTACATATTTGTGAACCTTTCCTCACCTTTCTGCCATGTGACAGTAATTGCATGTTATTTTCATTATAATATTTTATTAAAATTTTTTATCTGTTGTGAGATTATTGGAAAAAACTAATAAATGTATTTTTTTAATATAGTTAATTTAATCTTTTAATATTAATTAATTAAATTTTTTAAAACTACTTAACATGATTAGTACTAACAAATCTTATTAACTAATATTAAAAGAAACTCACTAATATTCTAACAGTTATGCAATGTAAAAAAATTTTAATAAAACATTAAAATAAAAACAGTATTATTCATTGCATTAATTGGTCAATAGCTCATACCTATTTACTACTAATGGTTGGATAGATAAATTGTATGTTGTGATTGAGCTGGAGTCATGATTGGTTGAGTTTTCACCAATTTAATTTGAATTTTGAAGTTTGTTTCGATTGAGTTAAAATTTGACCCAAAAAAAATTTGTGTAAAGAAATTTTGTTAAAATAATAATAGAATCA
This sequence comes from Nyssa sinensis, assembly GCA_008638375.1. Lineage (NCBI taxonomy): Eukaryota > Viridiplantae > Streptophyta > Magnoliopsida > Cornales > Nyssaceae > Nyssa > Nyssa sinensis. The sequence continues at coordinate 16,968,630 of CM018042.1, read as the reverse complement.
AAATTTTTATATTTTTGAAGGTCATATTAACATTGGATAACAATTTGTTTTGATAAAAGATTTAGGATCAATTCAAATGGATATAACTTTTGCATGTAGAAAATCATTTACTGAAAATGGACAAGGCAAGATTCAATTCTGGATTTGCATCTTTTTAGAAATGAAACCCAAAAGTGTGAAATATATATTTATGTGAGAAATGCCAGCATCAACAACACTTGTGATTTGATTGGCACATGTATTATATGTGTGCGATTATGTATGAAATGGACACGTACCGCAAATGTGAACATTCGCAACTGATGTTAATATCTTCTATTTATGTATATGAGTAAATTGCACTTACTTTTTTTTAGATTTCTGACAATTACACTGATCTCTCATAAAGTTTCTAAAATTATACTAACCTTCTTAATTTTATCTAACAATATACAATTATTCCCTCCAGTCAAATCTGTTAATCAAAATTGTCTCTCTTATTTTATTTTCATTTTTTGCATTTTTTTTAATTTTGGCCAAACTTTTTTAACTTTTTTTAAAAAAAATTATATAATATAAAATAAATTAAAGGTAAATAAATTATTTTTATTTTATATAAAAATAAATTTAAGGCTTTAATCAATATTTATTTAGAAAATGGAAAAAGAAATAAAAAATGGTCAAAATTTAAAAACAAAAAAAAAAAAGCATGAAAGGGACAGTTCTGTCATTTTGGACAAAAAAATTAACTAGATGGGATATTTGTATATTATCAGGTAAAATAGGGAGGTTGGTGTAATTTCAGAAATCTTAGAGAAAGCCAGTGTAATTGTTAAAAATATCATGAGAGATCAGCGTAATTTACCCTATATATTTATGTTAGATTATTGTTATGAATTCATCTAAATTTTTTGATGATTCATTTTAGACTCCAGACGATCCGAAAAATAGAAAAGAATTTGGCCGACTTTTATTTTTTTGATTATCTTCTACAATGTTGACTCAAGGCCAGCTAAAGATCATTTGAGGTCTAATGTGGTAATTATAAATGAAATTTTTTTCGTTTTTTAAGACATAAGAAGAATTAGTTTCTATTAAAACGTAATTTAAGAATTAATTTTTATTAACCTTAAACTTTTAATTTGAATAATAATAAATACACAAAATTTGAGGCAATTTTTGTTACATAGAATCCTATTGTCTTTACACTTCTAATTTGGATTAACCTATAAAGACATAAAATTTAAATTTCTTTTTTTGTAATTAGACTTCTATTGGCCTTGCACTTCTAATTTGGATTAAATTAATAGTACAAAGGCATAAAATTTAGATTTTTTTTTGTAATTAGACTTCTATTTTCCTTACACTTCTAGTTTAAATTAATCTATAAAGGCAAAATTTGGAACCTTTTTTGTAAGTGAGGCCTAAGGTCATTGCTTTGTTTGCCTTATACTTGAGTCAGTCCTGTTTTGACATATGACAATGTAAGACTCAAAAATTACTCTCATACCAAATTGTTGAACAAAAAAATAAGAGAAGAAGTAAAATGAACAAACTAATATATTTTATTGAAGAAAACTCACACACTATTGTTATTTCGGTAATCTTTCACGACCATCACACGGCCCTTTAATTCTCTTAGCCACCACTCTATTATTTTTGTGGTACACAATTCAATGAGATAGAAACCCACATATATATATATATATATAATATTGACTCTAAATGTAGAGATCCGAAAAATGAGGGTAAATTTTTCGTTTTTGAGGTAGAACACTTTGCATGCATAGTTTATCACTTTTGTCAGTTTTATCGGTAAAGTACCTTTTTACACTGTTTTCACCGAACGACCTATTTAGAGACATATTTAGAGTGTGTCATAGAAGAGTAAAGTGCTTAGAATAATGTGACGTATCCGCTGTACGAAAATTAACCGAAACGGAAATGGTTTCCGGAATTGGACAAAAAGGGTATTCGGGTGACCCGGGTGGAACGGGTCTAAGCCAACCTCAACTGAAAATGTTTCCTTCTAATAATTTTCATTTAAAATAATTTTATAAACATTGGTTAAAACAGAATTTCAATTTGAAGCGTTTAGGAATGAGCTGTAGAGTAATGGGGTTACGGCCTCATTAAGGGCAAAATGATCATTTGCCCTTGCCCCTTTGATTCCCCACTATACATACAGCTCATCTAGTCAATCCTTATCACAAATACATTCAGAGATTTCAGGACGCTCGTCCGTATAGAGAGAGGGAGAGAAAAGCCCTAAAATTTCACATTTTCAAGCTGCCGGAACACACATTTCAAGCTAGGAATTTGGCCGAACTTCCTTCTGAGAAAGTGTTTAACTCAACGAGTACTATAGACTCACCAAACAGTTTAGACATCCAGAAAGTACAGCCTCTCAGTTTAAGAAAAACTGATTTTAGGTATGATGTTGTACTAATCTAGAAATAGATTTAAGTTCCCTTGTGTTTTTAATTAAGTTTGAACTGCTGTAAGTGTATAATTAAGGTTAAGAAAGCATCTAGGTGATAACCCCTTTGAAAAGTTTAGAGTTGGGAGTTTAGGCATATATGTGTTTTTGGATGTTTTTGAGTGATTTGTTGCCTTGATTGGTGTTTAATTCATTGATAGAGTTGTATTATTATATTGTGAGCCTATGTACATGTTGACACACCTTGTGACATGTGACATGTGATGGATTATTTAATTGAACCCATAGGGCTCTATCTATTTAATCATTTGAGCCAACTTTAAATTGAATTTATCTTGTTTCAATTTGAAAACTAGCCAACCTTATGGAACTATGTGATAGTTCTTTGAATTTCTGTATATCTTTTTAATCATGGATTCAGTGATAGAAAATCTATGTAATAAACATTTAATGGTGAATGTTGACTATAGGTTCCTTGAGCTAAAGGCTTTCGAAAATTTATAGTTTGTGAGTACTTGTCCATGTAAATTAAATAATTTAATTAATTAAATTAAATGTGCCGAAATAACCCGATGTCTGAATGGGACAAGTCATTAATATATTTTGAGATGGATTTTCATACTTTGATATTGATATTGTAGGCTACTGGTAGGCTCCGATGAGTTAGAATAGCCTTGGGGGAATAATAGGTTATTAAATTGCATTGTGGCACGGGTGATATGTGAATGATGCCATTGTGATAAATCATTAGGTGATTTCATGGCTGGATTTGAGATTTGTTAGATGGTCAGTAAGTGGGTGAAAGACTTTGAAGTGTCCTTAAAATCATTGAAGAATTTTCTTTATTTTTTTTATTGTGTTGAGTTATTGAGATGTGAATTGTGAATGTTAGGAACTCTGAAGGGGAAGGAAAATGCGACTTGACTTCCTAGACCGACATAGTAGGAGGACTGAGTTGTTCACTGATTAGTTGGACTGCATAGTGGACACAGTTTACTAGGGTTGTGACCAACCCTATCAGGTATGATATTTTGCTAAGTAAGGAATAGGAGTAAGTTTAGGAATGATTTGCATGTTGATTGATTTGTGCATGTATTGATTTGATGATTAGGGAATCACGTAGAATATAGCTGCTTGAAAAACCTAGAATTGATAACTTATGTACTCTGATATAGTGCTTTGAATTGTTTTATAATTTGTTGGTATAGTGAAGATGGATCTTACTTCTGAGTTTGGATTATTATGTTTTGGCTTACATTCGTGTTGATATATCATATGTTTGGGAAGGTGTGATAGTTTGATGTATTGGTGCTTTATGGAGTTATGTGTTCTTTGTGAATTGTTGAGATTGTGAATGTGTGAATCAAGCATGTGTTTAATTTGACTGCTCATTGCATACAGGCTTGTGGAAAAAGTTTTGAGATTTGGATGATATTGTTGCTTTAAATATGCTGCATTATTTAAAGCATACTGCACGAGTTGGCAAGAAATGTTCTGTTGAGATTGTGGCATTGCATGGTGGAACCATGGCATTTGGCATAGTATAATTCATTGATGACATAGTGTGGGTTGAGCACGAGGTGCTGTGTATTATGAGGGTGTAGATCCTGTAGTGAAAAACCCTAAAATTGGCCATTGCATTGGTGCCTGCGACCCAACGGGAGCGATCCGTGAAGAGGTGTTGGTTACTCGGGTACCCATTGGGAGCGATCCGTAAACCGAGACATGACATGCATGGTGTTGACATGACATGCACAGAGTGGACATGGATGTGGCATAGAGTTGTGTGAGTGTTTCATATGCATTGTCATGTGGCATAGAGTTGTGTGGGAGGTTCATGTGCATTGTCATTACATTGCATGGACAATTGGATGGCATATGGATTCATTACCATTATGTGGTATGCATGATTTGGAAAGCATGCAGATTATTGTCGTTATATTGCATAGATGATGTGGAAGGCATGTGGATTGTTATTATTGCCATGCATAGATGATTTAGAAGGCATATATAGATAAATGTACACTTGCACATGCCACGTCTTACATTTTGTTCCTTGCATTAGCATTGTTTCATACCAGCAGTTGAGTTGACCCATTCGTGGGCAACATTTTTCAGATGACACTCCAGGCACCTGAGACTTGAGGAAGTCTCATAGAGTGGAGGAGACCCGAACTTAGAAGGATATTTGGCCCGTGAGGCATGTATTATGATGTACGGGCTTAAGCCCAAAGACATGTATATATATATATTGACCGAAGTGAACGTATGTACGTGTGTATCTATTTAATTGTCTTCGGTTGTATAATTAGGCGATGTATATTTTAATTTGATGAGATTGTGGCCATCGAGTGAGGATGGGATGTACTGTTGTTTATATATGTGAATTGTTGCAAAATATTAGGTGCGAAAAGGCTTAGAAAACAAAGGAGGTTCTACCAAAATTTTATAAAACAAGAATGTATGTAGGCTTGTATCTAAATCAGTTGAATTGTTATTTATTTATTTATTCGTCTATTTATTTTCTTCTTTTATTTCGCTTTAGTCGCGTCCCCGGGTTTGGTTGGAAATTCGGGGCGTGACACTAAATCCTATATTGATTAGAACATCTAATCCCATACAAACTAGTATATCTTATTTAAGCTATAATCAGAAAACTAACTCTCAATTAGAATATTAGTCTAACTATAATTAGGACTATCCAAAAAGACCTCAAATATTATTAGGACTCAATAAACCAAAAACTTCTTAAAATTTATAAAGCTTGGTTTAATTGGCCAACAATGCCTCCCTTAAACCAAACTTGCCAAAGTAGCTTTACCAACACCTTCATGAGCAAGAATCTTCAAAGCAATTTCTGTCCCTGTAAGAAGCTTTTGCGACAGCAATCTGGATCAATCATCTGTCTTCATCTTCATACGCGGATGTGGTCGAATCTTGTATTTGGCATACAACTTCTCAGCTTGTTCGGCATAATCAAAGAATAAATCCATACTCATCCATTCAAAAACAAAATCAGTAAAATTATTATTCGTGCCAATAATTTCATCACCATAATGATGCAAAGCCTGACAATATTTTAGAATACTAAAAACTTCAGTTCGAACACAATTTGCCATAACAAAATTGTTAAGATCTAAACTATTGTTGTAACTCGGTAACAAGAATTTATCAACATCGATGAAATCACAAATTTCAGACACCTTGAGCTTTTCAATTTCCAAAAATTGTTGAAATTCTGAAATTCTTGTCTTCACAAAATCAACATGGTCTTGAATAATAAAACTCTCAATACCATTAAAATCAACAAACTTTGGATTGGAATGTTCTTTACTCTCACTATGTTTTGATTCCAAAGTGCTTGGCAAATCAAACAAAGTAGCAAGGTCAAAATTTTTAAAATCTTCAACTGCATCAATACCACAACATGCAAAATTTTCTTCTTTCTCAAAAATTAAATTTTCAAACTGAGTAGGTTGCAATAATTCTTCAACATCTCTTAACTTACCAAAAGTAATTTTCAACAAATTCAAGTTTTCATCACTATGAGCCAAAGGCAAACTTTCAACCATACAATTATTTTCATCTTTTTCAACTTCCAAAATATTTCTTTCCTCACAACTAATATTTTCTTTCTCAGAAATATTGATGAAGCAGTCAATATCATATGAATCTAAATTCAACATATTATATGAATCATCCCAAATTGGAATGAATTCTGAAAACAATTTTGAACCATCAATCTATTTATTTTTGTCAAACTTATCTCTTTCAAAATTAACCACCCAATATCTGTCTATGGGAGGTTCATAATCATTCCGCAGTTTATTTTTATATATCAAAAGAATATCAAACCAAAACTTATGTGGTGGTGGATAGTTTTGTGTGCAAACAAAAGTATTCCAATGTGTCCAATGTATTATCTTCGTTATTATTTGGTAGAACGATTTAACTTTTTTCTCATAAAATTTTTTTGATAAACGTTTCAATGCAATATTCAATATATTAACTACATTACAAGCATTAAAATAAAGTGTAACACGATGTAACCACTCATCATTATTTTGACCACATACTCTTAAAATTTTAAACTTTTGTCCATTAACCAAAACTTTCTCCATAATTTCAAATCAATCATTTATTTAAATCACGTACTTGAGTTTGTCAAAAAATTAATCTCGATGTTCATTTTTTTTTTTCTTCAATTTGATCAAGTTGGTCTTCCTATTGATTAAACCATACATTTTTTTTTTGCTTTACAAGTATTTGTACCACCACAAGATCTTTTTCTGATCCAAACAGTTAAATTTCAATTGAACAACTCTTTAACAAACCACTCAAGATTACAATCTTAAATAAAACGAGAATTACAATTTTTTTGTAATAACCTAAGATTGAGATCAAACTTTGAAAATTGTAATAATGTAAGAGTTACCCCAATCTTTAGAGGTAATTGACGAATCTAAGATTCCAACCCAGTAATAAATCTTTACAAATTTATTCTTTTAAGTTTCAAAAGACACACCATGAACATCATCCTAGTTTGGCGGATCAATTTTGGTTTTTGAGAATTGTAATGATGTAAGAGTTACCCTTTTCCTTGATTTTATACTAGACACACTGTTACATTTGGCTATTAGATGATATGCTTGAAAGAGATATTTGTATGGACGACACGGGTAGAGGCATTTAAATTTTGGTAGATTTGGCGGATCAATTTTGGTTTTTGAGAATTGTAATGATGTAAGAGTTACCCTTTTCCTGGATTTTATACCAGACACAGTGTAACATTTGGCTATTAGAGGTTACGCTTGAAAGAGATATCTTTATGGACGACACGGGTAGAGGCATTTAAATTTTGGTAGGTTTGGTAGACATAATACCAAATGTTTCTAAGAATTGTTAATTTTTGTGTAGTGTATATATTCATTAATTTTTCAAATAACTCTATCTTAGTGCTTTGTTTTTAAATTAAAAATAGTTTAATACAATTGTTGCATGAATGTAAAATTTGAACTCACCGCAAGGGAGCATGAATGATCAATTGAGCTAACTCTAATTGAATAATTTAAGACTGTAAATTTTGACATATCAAGAGAGAATAGAGACCCTTAAACATTGGTCAAGCATAATTTTTCGTTGAGTAAATTATATTTTAATATCCTAAACATTCAAGAAAATTTCAAATAAGGTCTTATAATTTTAATTTGAACATTCATGTTCATTGATTTATAAATATGCTTCAACATATGCTAATTGCAAATAACCATCTTTTTAATGATAGGTGCTCACATATTGCACGTGTAATTATTTAAATTAAAATTATAAGATGTTATTTGAAATTCATATAAAATTATAAAATATTAAAATGTGTTCACATTTGACTACGTGAGTCTGTTAAGAATTTGGGACAGTCATTGAATGACATTTCATAAATTGAGGAACTCAAATGTTAGGCCTTATTTAAAATCCACAACAAAGTTTTAGGTACTACGACATATTTAATACTTTCTCATTAGAATTCTTAAGAGTGTAGTTCTATTCCGTCCGAAACTCTAGATAGGACTCAAATCTTGCTAATTGATATTTACATATCCAACAACAATAGAAATGACAAGAGTGTTAATGTAGTTAAAGTGGGTTGATGAAACTATGTCCTCCAATCCCCATTCTAACTAGAAACCACCAGCTTCGTCAAGAGTTGGCATAAAAAAAAGTAGTTTCTGAGTAAGAGAGCTGCACTGAAAACCTTTCCCCCACCAAAATCAAGTGCATGGAAGCAAAACTTCAACCAAAATCAGTAATTTCCATCGTCAATTCTGGCATGGGGAAGAACTTGTCTGGGCTCTCAAGTGCCTTTTTACATATAAATATACATACATATATATATTCATCTGTAATTACATCTTTTGCAGTTGTGAATAGTGAACATGTATGGTTTGATGCCATGGGTATGCCATAGAGATCTTGAATAGCTGCAATAAGTTTCTGTTCATATATTGAAACAACAGTGGGACTGGAATTAGGAGAGTAGATGGAATGCAAAAGGACATCCCTTGAATGGTTCGACACTATAAGATCATTTTCAATTTTACCACTTGATATATGAGCCCAAAGTGCTAGAAAGTTGAATCGTCAAACAAGGCATGGCTACTGCCAAAACTAACTCAAAATCCTCCACAATCAAACCTCGTTATCTGCACAGAGCAAATTACTGACCTTGAATAAATAGGGGTTTCTTAGGATGAATAGTGTGTGTGTGTGTGTGTGAGAGAGAGACAGAGAGAGAGAGTTTTGTGCACAAAACACTCGTATCTTCCCATATAACTCCTATTGAGCTTGAAAGAAAGGATGAAATTTTCTTTTTACTTTTTGGGAACTTTTCTTGCCTTTCATTGAGTGAAATGAAATCACAGATCCATGCAACACTAACTAATGGTTACGATATTCATGTGCGGGGGGTGATCAAAGTAATTATGATGTCTGAAATAATTGACCATTGCACTGTATCTTTCCATTTCGCATCTTTACAAAGAGTGTAACTTGGTGCTTGATCTTGAGGCAAGTTAAAAATTATCATATATAGCAACAAAAATAAAAAATAAAATAGAAAGAAAGAAAAGATGAAATCAGATTTTCTGATTGCTCTTTTATCATGATTAGCAGTTTTGATACTTACCAAAAGAACAAAAGCTAGGTATTTGGTTGTGCATCATTAATATGTGATCACTCATAACATCTGAAGTAGATAAACTGAAAAAAAAAACACATGATAGATAAAGTGTATAGACTACAGTATCTAAAAAAAAGTAAAAGAACGAGTGGGTTTCAAATTTTATGAGCTTAGTTTTTTTGGGTAAATAAGCTTTTATTAAAAAGCAGAGCCTAAAAGCACTAGACTAACAGGTAGCAAGAGCTAGAACACCACCAAACAATCTTGAGTTTAAATATGGTTCTGGGAAAGATCCAAAACATTCTGGCCTCCCAATTTGAATTGGAGTAATATTTTATGCAACAAGTAACATCCAATACAATTAGTACAATTATTCATATGAATTATTCATATGAATGTGGGTTCATATCTATCACACTCACATGGACATGACACCTATGTGAATAATTATGTTAGTTGTGTTGAGTACTTCTTGTACTACAAAACATTTCTCTTTGAATACATGTTGGGAATATTATGCCAAGCAGCCACTCTATTTTGAACCACTGTCTTCGGGGACTTGCAATTCTTCTTCCAAAACCTGGTGTTGCTCTCCTTCCAAATATGATAGATGATTGCAGCCAAGAAAAGTCTTCTGATTTTGGCAAGAAAGCACTTTCCTTTAAGATGTTGGATGGCCCAAGGCAGCTCCATCTGACACTCCACAGGTTCTCTGCTTAGCAGGCATTTGTGCATAATCTCTTCCCAAATCACCTTAGAGAATTTGCATCCAAAGAATGGATGGTTAACTGTCTCAGCTTCCACAGCACATAGGGGATGAGGGGTCTCTTCTTTCTTGACCCAATAAGATTTTAGACCTAGATCAGTGCCAGTGTTAACATTCTTAGTGCTCATGGATTAGATGCGACCTATCTAGAGAAGAGAATCTGATCAACTGATAATAATGTTATTCATGACTAGCAAGTGATGAAGGTTAGAAAACAAAAATATCTCAAACCTAAATAGGCTTCTCAATCAGTAGCCACCAGACTTTTGCTACAACAGTAATGATCTCAACCTTCAACCTATCAAGAACTCTTAAGATTTGTTAGAAAGGGACAAAACATTCTCATAAGAAGTATTTGCTTTGATACATTGAGGAGTGCCAGCGGTAAGGTCATACCTTGGTCAAATTCTATACATGTCCTCGGAGCAAGGTCTGCTGGTTTCCAGGATTCAACCCGAGATGACAGCACATTGACGGCATGACTCATGTCAGGCCTCTGGTTGGGTTGCCTTTCGCAGCAGTGGCCAGCGAGCTCAGCAACAGTGATGATCCCGGCAAGGCTTTCCTCATCAAGATCAATTGTGGGGTCAATGGCCTTTCGGAATTTTTCTTTGCTAATGTGTATTCTACAGAACCATGCTACAACATGAACCCTCTCGTCCTGCAGGGTTTCATATGTAGCTTGTCTTCGGCTGATCAGCTCCATTAGAATAACCCCGAAGCTGAAAACATCAATCTTGGTAGTCACTCGTCCAATTGCTGCCCAGTAAAAGAAAGAAGCTATCTTAAAGCCAAGAAGAGGGACTGTAAACTATGCATGCTACAACAAAATATAAGAACAAAATTCTGCATGCTTGAATTTGACAAGATATATATCAGGACTGTAAACAGGAAAAAAGATCTACAAATTCGAACAGGTTCAACTTTCAGAAATCACAATAGTTATGGGGGCAATCAGTCATCCAACAACACAAGAAAAAAAAGAGGATATGCATTTCTTAAAATGGAGTAATCATTAATTGATACATGATAGAATAATGGAAAACAAATGTCCCAATTACAATCCTGCTGCAACAATATCTAGATTCCTTGAAAATGTCAAGAACACAGCCAACACATTTAATGTAGAGCAAAAGTATCAATTCATTCGAGTGGGTGTCATGCGCCATATACTAGGTTCATTTCAGCTCAAGTTCTTCTCTAAACAATGGTCAAATGCAATGCGGTTAAAAATACATAGGCGGCCTCATTAACTAAGCCTTTCTTCTTTTGGGGTACACATTACAGTCTTATAAGTTGAGCTATTGTGCACCCAAAACCTGGTTAGCCAATAAAAACTGTCGTATTAATAATGGCATCATTAGCAACACTTCAGGGTATGGCGTAAATGGTATTAGTTATTAGTGACGCATATGTGCGTCGCTAATAATCCCATGCGCACCGCTAAAAGGTGCATGCCAACATGTTTTGCACTGGAATATCTGAATTCTCATCACACTTAGGAGACACACCTTGTGTGTCGCTAAAAGGCAATATCAGCGATGCTTTGACATGCATCACTAAAAATGTGTGCCGTTGAAGGGTGACTTTCTTGTAGTGTAATTTTGGTAACTAATAAAAAAGTCTAAATGTATTATTGTAATTAAATTATATATATGAAAGAATTTACTTTTTAATATATCAATTTTATAATGTATGAGAGTGTTTCAGATTAGGATTATTGAAACAAGCTTCAAATAGGAATAAACCAAAACAAATTAGGATAACATATGCTGGGAAAGTTTTTTTTTTTTTTTTTTAATAACTTTAACGATGCACAAGTGAGCATCACTAAAAGTCAGCCATAGAACACTTTTAACGATGCACATTTTAGTGTCACTAAAAGGGACAATATGAGCAATGTTCAAATGTGTGTCGCTAATGGCGTAGGTGTTCACTTTTAGCGATAAATAAAAAAGCATCACTAAAAGTGATCCTATCAATGACCCTGAAATGTGCATCGCTAATGACATATATGTTCACTATCATCGACACACACAAAAGTGTTGCTAATGTTATACTATCAGCAATGCTCACATGTGCATCACTCATGGTATGATATGGACACTTTAGAGACACAAAAAAATCGATACGAAAAGTAACATTATTAGTGACAATTTTTTGGATGGTAATTTACAATTTTCAATGAGAAGTTGATGAGAGAAAAATTTGGAACAATGTTCCTAGAAAACTTAATAGTTTTCGTATGAAGCCATCCATCTCCCAATAAAGCATTGATGGAGAAAATGAAGCATCCAATAACTACTATAAATTGTAGGGATTATTGGCATTTTATCTAAGCCTCCAAGACAACTAAGTTGTAGAAAAAGAAGAAAAAAAACGTTGTAGGAGCAACAACTCTGCATGAAGAAACATTCTATAGATTTTGTAAAAACTGCTTTGAGCAAATGCTCTGTTTCGAAGCTTCATTGTTTGAATAAATTCAACAATATTTCTTTCTAGTTCAATCCATTTACTTCCACTTGCACCAATAAATTTGAGCACTTATATTCACATTTTCCTCCATCCAAAATTCATTCTTTTAGTCCAAATGGCAGCGAAAACTATCCCGTACTATGTTTGCATATTTTCAAATCAAGTTCCAATCTTTAAGGTAAAATACTATGATTACTGGTGTAGCCAAATGAAGAGCTTATTCATCTCTCAAGATTTGTGGGAAATGATTGAGAAAATCTATCCAGAACCACTTGAAGCAAGCAACTCTACACCTTGGACTGAAACACAACAAGAACAATACAAAGAGAACCAAAAGAAATATGCAAGTGCTCTTTGACATATTCATCAAGGGGTAGGAAAATTTATCTATCCTAGAATATTTGGTAACAATAAATCAAAATAAGAATGAAAAATCTTAAAGAAGGAATTTCAAGGAACAGATAAGGTTATCTCCATGAAGTTGCAAACCTTGTGAAGAGATTTTGATAATTTGGCATTGAAAGAAACTGAAAATGTTCTGGCATTCTTCTCCCAAGTTGCTAAAATAGTTAATCAAATAAAAAGATATGGAGATACCATTCAAGACAATAAAGTAGTTGAAAATTTTCTTAGAAGCCTACTTCCAAAATTTGATCATTGTGTTATTGCTATTGAAGAATCAAAAGATTTGTCAAATCTTCCAATGTTTGAATTAATGGGTTTTCTTAAAGCACATGAGAAAAGAGTCAATAGGTTTCTAGAGCAGTCATTGGAGCAAGCTTTTCAATCAAAAAATGATTTCACAAAAGAAGAGCAATGGTGGGGCAACTTTCAAAGGAATGGACATCAAAAGGCAAGTCAAGGTATCCACAATTCTCAAAATGAATAAAGAAATGACGGAAGAAGAGGCTATTTCAACCAAAGAAATTCTGGCAATCCTTTTTCCTATTGTTCTATTTGCAAGAAAGATATGGAGATACCATTCAAGACAAGAAAGTAGTTGAAAAAGTTCTTGAAAGCCTATTTCCAAAAATCTGATCATTGTGTTGCTGTTATTGAAGAATCAAAAGATTTGTCAAATCTTTCCATGTTTGAATTAATAGGTTTTCTTAAAGTACATGAGAAAATAGTTAATAGGTTTCCAGAGCAGTCTTTGGAGCAAACTTTTCAATCAAAATTTATTTAACCAAAAAATAGCAAGGATGGGAGAATTTTCGAAGGAATGGACAACAAGAGGCAAGTCAAGGCATCCTTAATTCTCAAAATGAAGAAAAAATGATGGAAGAAGAGGCTATTTTAACTAAAGAAATTATGGTAAGCCTTTTTCCTATTGTTTTATTTGAAAGAAAGATGGACATAAGTCTAAATATTGCAGGTATAGATGCATTAGATAGAAAAGTCTCATTCATTCAAAATGAGATTGTTGGTATAAAGAAAATGAAAAAAATAATGAAACATATTTTTCAGGGGAAAATGAAGATCAATTATTTTTCTTTTGCTTAGATCGATGATGAACAAAATTCACAAAATATTTGGTATTTGGATAGTGGCTATAGTAATCATATGACAGGGAATTAATCAAGGATTCTTTGTACAACTGGACAAAGAATTCCACTCACAAGTTATGCTTGGAGATGGGCAATTGAAAGATATTTAAGGTAAAGGAATCAATTATGTCCACACAAAAAAGAGGTAAGAAAAAATTCATTGATAATGTTTATTATGTTCTTTGATTAACACAAAATCTATTAAATGTGAGACAATTTCTACAAAGAGGAAATTCAGTGTCTTTTGACATGGATGAATGTGTGGTTGTTGATAAAAGGAAGAATTTTACAGTGCCAAGAGTCAAATGAATGCAAATAAAGTGTTCCCTGTATTTATGCCACTTTGTGAAATAAATTCAAATAAATAAAATAGGATTTTACAAGAAAGTTCAAGTCCTTCAGGTTTGAGATCATCAAGGCAAGAATCCAAAATATCCGAGGAGGCATCAATCAAGGTAAATAATTCTCATGAAACTTGTGGAGTTGAATTTTCAGCATATAAACCTTCATTCAAAAGCATGAAAGGCAAATGAGCCAAACTCAATCAGTCTCCAAAAGTCGATTCCAAGCAAGCATTGCAAACAATGAATAGGAACATCTAGAAAGTTTCCTGTCAGCAAGAATTTCCTAAGGAGCACTAGACGTCACCATTTGTGAAGAAAAGTTTACAAGAAGGAAGAACAGTAAAATAAAATAAAAATGGAAGAAAAGAAAAAATAAACACAAGTTTTACGTGGTTCGGCTTTGGTTGCCTACATCTACGGACTAAACCTCCACGTGATCTTTTATTTTATTTCTCTCACACATGTATACAAGCTTTACAACTGAGAAGAGATATATACAAAAAGAAGAAGAAAACTATATAAGGTAAGATGTAATCAATCCACCAAATTTAGTAAAGGAAAATTTTCTTCTCATAAAGAAAGAAAGTCTTCCATTTTGAACAACGAAAGTATTATCTTCCATTTGAATGAGGAAAGTCTTCTATTTAAAGGAGGAAACTCTTCCTTTCCTTGAATAAAGTCTTCATTTTCTTGAATAACGTCAATACTCTCCCTCAAGTTGGAGCGTGAATATCATGAATGCCAACTTGTTACCAGGATAAGTAAATTGATCCCTTTCGAGTGGCTTAGTGAAGATATTTGCGAGTTGATGAGAAGAAATAACATAAGATGTTTGAATCAACCCAACTTGAATTTTTTCACGAATAAGGTGACAATCCAACTCAATATGTGTTGTTCGCTCATGAAATATGGGATTGGCAACGATATGGATAAAATCTTTGCTGTTACAATGAAGTTACATAGGTCGCAAATGATTAACTCCCAAATCCTTGAGTAAAGATCGTAGTCAAATCAATTCATAAGTGGTAGAAGTCATTGCCTGATATTTAGCTTCAATCGAGGAATGAGAGACAATGGATTGTTTTTTACTTTTCCATGAAATAGGACTAGCTCCAAGAAGGATACAATATCTAGCGGTAGAGCGTCGAGTAGTCGAACAAGTTGCCCAATCGGAGTCACAGTAGGCTTGAATCTGAAGAGAGTTATGAGATGATAAAAGAATCACTTTTTCCTGGTGTAGCCCTAAGATATCGAAGTACAAGATAGGCAGCATCAAGATGTGGTTTTTGTGGTATATGCATAAACTGGTTGAGAAGTTGTACCTGTTAGGTATGTAACCACAGTGGAAATGATTTCAAAAATCTATTTGAATATTTTCTTTTACATGAATCATACAACCTTGAAAAGAGGGTTAGAATTACCTTATTCTTGATAATCTTGATTATTGAAGAAGTCCTTCTTGAAGAGACTAATGCAATCATCCTTCTCCTACTCTTCTAGGCCTTCTCTTATTTTTTCTCGATGCAAGCCGTACACCAAAGAAAAGAGCGACTCCTCTTTTACTTTCTCGTAGAAAAATAATATTTTTGTTTTTCGTATGTATCCATCCCCTTTATATCATATATTTATAAGGATTTGCAAAATTAGGACAAAATGAGGGGTCTAGGGTCCCACAAAATTAGCTCAAATTAGTCAATTAATTTCTAATTAATGACTAAGTAATTCCACTAAATAATTAGAATTGCACTCTAAGTTGGTGAAATGGAGAAAAACCCAAAATCATTAAACATATACAATAGACCCCTCTACTTGGATATCAATAATTACAATTTGGACTTACACACCGTCAAACCAATTTCTAATTATTTTTATTACTTAATTCACCAATTATTAATCACTATAAAATGGTCAACATCTTAATAAGTAATTTATCGAAAAGACCAGATCCAAACATCAATGATTAATCAACTGAATTAAAATAAAGGTGATATCATTCTCTCTAATTTAGAAAGTGTAGATTCCATATTGGGAATATGTGTTCCCACAACCTAAACAATGATTTCTCGAGATACTGAGGTGTTGATCTAAGAGACCTCACTCATTCGTAATTCAAAATCACTATCATTAAGAACTTGAGTCCACTATTCTTTCAAGATCAAGAGCTTACTACAAATTATAAATATAAGAATCATGTCAAAGATGATAACTTTGTATGACACGTTTCTTATATTAATATAGTTCAGGGTATTCCAAATACACCAATACAATAACCCCGAGTCCATTATTCTAGTAGTTGAGATAAACTACCATATCACATAGAGGTCAAGTGTATTATAGTATTACAAACAAGATGCCCAGTCTCATCCATGACTACAAAAATTCTAGAACTGCTTGATTATAAGTTCATATCTCTTGTAAATAAATCTCATTTATATGCATAAACTATTTTCAATAACAATTCAAGGACTAACTATCTCATGGTATAAAATAACATCCACATGTATGATAATATAAAATTCAATAATAATAAATCAAATTTATTAAATAGTAACAAAATGTCTTGGATGTGAGAGCATACATCCTAACAGTACCGAGTAAACAATATCAAGCCTGGGTGATGATGAAGTAAATAAGGCGCCTAACCTAATCGCCTATATTAACTAGGGTCACCCAATGAATCTCCATCATCTGGGGTAAGTTTGATATTTTGCATCATACGAAAAGTAATAGGTTTGGCTCGCAATAAACTTGCATCATGTAAGATTTCCAAGACTTATTTTCTTTGAGATAGAAAAATTCCTTGTTTGGAACGGGAAACTTCAATACCCAAAAAATATTTTAAAAGGCCAAGATCTTTTATATGAAAACGAGTGTGAAGAAAGTCCTTGAGTGCTTGAATGGAAAGATTTTTGTTGCTAGTAATAATGATATCATCCATATAAACTAATACAATATTTATAGAGGAACCCACTCTGGAAGTAAACAGGAAATAATCACAAGCCGACTGTTTATAACCAGCAGGACAACGAGCTGAAAAAAATTTATCAAACCAGTAACGAGATGGTTGTTTGAGTCTATATAAAGACTTGTTTAATTGACATATCAAGTGCTCCCCCTTATAACAAAACCTAGGAGGAAGGTTCATGTAAACTTTTTCATTGAGATCTCTGTGTAAAAAAGCATTATAGACATCAAGTTGATGGGGAGGCCATTGTTTAATAGATGCTACAGCTAGCACATAACAGATGGTCACTAACTTGGCAATAGGAGCGAAGGTTTCATGGTAATCAAGACCTTTAGTTTGAGTGTATCCCTTAGCATCAAGATGAGTACTTTTATACCTTTCAATGGAACGATCAGATCAATGCTTGATTTTTTACACCCATTTACAATCAATGAGAGTTTTACTAGGAGGTAGTTGAATGAGCGACCAAGTATGATTCTTGTTAAGTGCATCAATTTCAGTTGTCATAGCTGCATACCACTTGGGATGTTAAAATGCTTGGAAAAAATGATGTAGGCTTGACGTTAGCAGAAATAACAACAGTAGAAATATAACGAGAAAAAAGATAAATTAGAATAAGAAATTCAATCTTGAAGATGATAAGTAACACCATTAAATGGAGAAGGTGACTGGGATTGGCATAAGCTTAAGCGGATGTTAAGTGACAAGAGAACAATGATAATCGTGAAGGTAAAGCTTATGGATAAGGTGAAGGGATTACAGAAGGTTCCACACCAAGAGGTCTTGGAGCAACGGGAGCGTGATCAGTCACGGGTAATGAAAGAACAACAGAAGATGAATTTTTGGGTAGAGGGTGCTATTGAAAGGGAAAAATATGCTCATGGAATGTAACATCATGACTAGTGAATATAACATGTTTTTCAACATCATAGACCCGATATCCACGTTGACCGAAAGGATAACCTACAAGGATCCCTTTAATAGCATGATGAGAAAATTTGTGTTTATGAAGTGACATGTTTTGTGCATAACATAAACACCAAAAGACACACAAATGGTGATATGATGGTGCGTTATGAAGTAGGGTCTCATGAGGTGATTTTTTAGAAAATAATGGTATGGGTAGACAATTGATGAGATAAGTTGCAGTAAGGATGAATTTCCCCCAAAATTTTAATGGTAAGTGAGCTTGAAAGAGAAGAGCTCTAGCTACTTCCACAAGACGGCGATGTTTGTGTTTAGCCACTCCATTTTGTTAGAGAGTGTCAACATAAGTTCTTTGATGGATAATCCCATAGGAATTAAAGAAATGGTGCATGGAAGTGAATTCACGACTATTATCACTTCAATTTTGTTTAATAGATCATTGAAATTGATTATGAACCGTGACAAAAAAAAATTGAAGAATAGATTGAGTTTTAGATTTATTCTTCATCAAATAAACCCACATGCAACATAAGAAATCATCAATAATGGTTAAAAAAAAAAACAAGCACCAGAAATGGATTGGACAAAGAAATCACCCCATATATTAATATGGATTAAAGCAACAGGATCATCACATCTAATATTTTCATTAGGAAAAGGTAACCGACTGTGCTTGGCTAACGAGCATATATTACAAAAATCATTAGAACAACTAGTTATGCCAATAATAGTTTTTAACAAAATAGAAAGCCTAGCAGGGGATGGATGACATAAACCCCAATGCCAAATATCTAATGCAGGAAATTGTTGTGTAACCAAAATAGTAGGAGAAGAAATTGAGCGATAATAGTGGAGTCTGCCATGCTCTTTACCTAGTCTAATAACCTTCTTCGTGGTAAGGTCTTTAAAAACACAAAAACCATGGAAAAAAATGACAACAAAATTTAGTTATTGGGTTAGTTTACTAACAGATAAAGGATTAAAGATAAATGGTGCTGAACAAAGGGCATTATCAAGATGTAATGTCTGAGAAAGATGAATACTTCCAATGTGAGAAATAGGGACTGAAGTACAATTTGGTAAACAAATGGATTTACCATTTGTACTAGAAAAGGTATTTGATAACAAATGAGCAGAAGAAATAATATGATCTGTAGCACCAGTATCAATAACCCAAGAGAATTCATGTGACTAGAAATTGGTAGAAGACTTACCAATAAGGTTGACAAAGGCTTGATAGTTGGAATGAATGTTGATGAGAGAGATTAACTACTGATATTGCTCGGTTGTTAATTCATATTTAACATCCTTGGGAGCTGGATTAGTATTAGAGGTGGCTGAGGCAGCATTAGCTTGCCTGGGTGGAAAATTATGAAGCTTGAAGCATTTAGCTCTTGTATGCCCAGGTTTATCACAATAAGTGCAATGTGGTCCATTCCGACCTTTACTTTCGACACTACCTTTTGAATTTTTCTTATTACTCATCCTTGTGTTATGATTCTAGTGGTTGGTGAAACTTCCTTTGGCAACAACAAAAGTAGCGACATTTGGTTGGACTGGTGTGACAAAATAAATTCTTAAAGTACAATATGATAAACCTTATCAATTGACGAAAGAGGTTCAATAGCAAGAATTTGACTGCAAAGAGCAGTATATGACTCATGTAACCCTATCAAAAATTGAAAAATGTGTTCTCATTCTTCATAGTCAAAAAACACCTTAGAAGCACCATAAGTGCAATCAGGAACAGTACTATAGGAAGCAAGTTCATCCCAAAGAGATGTTAGTTTAGTGAAATATGATGTGATAGAGACTTGTTCTTGAATGGTATTACATATAGATTGTTTGATTTGAAAAATTCTAGTTGCACTTCCTTGAGAGAACCGGCCTTTGAGATCATCCTAGACTTCCTTTGCCGTATCATCGTAGATGACACTATTGGCAATATCTAGAGATATAAAATTTAATAACCATGATAACACCATGTCATTGCAATGTAACCATTCAATGGTCTCATTAATAGAGTTGCCTAGTTTTGTAAGAGTCTCATTTACAAAACCCAATTTGTTTTTGGCCGAGAGAACCATTTTGATTGCACGATACCATTATCGCCATTAAGGAGTTGAGAAACTAGAATAACACCTAGACTATTAGATGGATGAAGATAATAAGGAGAATTGATATTGGAATCATGGAATCCATTGTTTGTAGCTATGACTGTTGTTGATTTAGTCATGGTATGTGAGAGAAGAAACAGAGAGAATCAATAAAAAAACTTGTTTGGATGATTGAAAAAAAAATGCAAAAATGATGTCCCAGAATCGTGATGCTCTCATACCATGTAAAATAAAATAAAGAGGGAAGAAAAGAAAAAATAAACATAAGTTTTACCACTACAGGAAAAGACACTATTAGCGACGTGCAAAGGCATCGCTAATAGTAGTAATGTGCGTCACTAATTCTCTTTGGTGATGCACATATGGGCGTCGCTCCATGCTTCACAAATACTATTAGCGACGCTCAGATGTTTGTGCGTCGGGAAAAGTAACTATTAGCAACGTGCAGCGGTGTCGCTAATAATTAGCTATGGGCGTCACAAATACTATAAATGAACGCAATGGGCGTCGCTAAAAAGACGCTTTAGCAACGCTTATGGTGCGTCATTAATGGTCACTATTAGCGACGCACACGATGCGTCGCAAATAGTGTATTGTTCCAACCTTTAGCGACGCTCGATGTGCTATTAGTGACGCCTTTTGTGCGTCGCTAAAAGTTTTTTTTTTTTTTCCTTGCACCTGATTTTGACCTGTATTATTTGTTTTTATTTTTGTTTTATTCGTGTTCAAAACCTGTATCAAACATCCTGATATACAATAAAATCTAAATATTCTGAAATGAATATATTAAAAGAAAAATGCATTTATATATATATATATATTATACTAATTACTTACAATTGTAAAAGTAAAATTTTTCAATAAATACAAAAATAAAAAATAGTATCAAAAAATGTAACTACAACTGTTCATTAAAAGAAAAAAAAAAAACAAATGAAAATAGTAAGTCCCGATGTAGAACAGAAAGACAGCAGTGCAATAATCCCGATCAATCTGAAATAAAGATCAAATGATATATATTAGAACCCTTATTAAATATATATATATATATATATATATATATGAATATAGAATGTGAATATATATTTTTTTACATGCATAAATAGTAAGAACGACATAAAGTAGCATAAGTTTCAAACCGGTGATCCGAACCAACTACCGTAAGTTCGTGCAAGTCTATGTTATCATTTATGAAGTGTGTGATGAGGTTTTGAGGTAGTTAGGCAGATATCTGGCATTTTGGTCTGTCAAAACCCCAAATTAGGCATTTTAGGAGTGAAAAGTTGCATAAGTTTAAAATGGGTGATCCGAACGGAGTACTGTAAGTTCGTGCAAGTCTATTGTATAATTTTTGAGGTATGTGATAGGGTTTTGGGGTAGTTAGGCCGATAGCCAGTGTTTTGGTCCTTCAAAACCCCAAAATGGGCCTTTTTGGAGCAGAAACTTGCAAAAGTTTCAAATCGGGCATCCGAACTGAGTGATGTAAGTTCATGCAAGTCTATTTTATCATTTTTAGGTGTGTGATGGGGTGTCGGGATTGGTAGGCCGATATCCGGCATTTTGGTTCGTCAAAACCCCAAAAAGAGACATTTTAGAGCAAAAAGTTACACAAGTTTGAAACCGGTGATCCGAACAGAGTGCCGTAAGTTTGTGCAAGTCTATTTTATCATTTGTGAGGTGTGTGATGGGGTTTTGGGGTCGGTAGGCCGATATCCGGCATTTTGGTCTGTCAAAACCCCAAAAAGAGACATTTTATAGCAAAAAGTTACACAAGTTTGAAACCAGTGATCTGAACTGAAGCCATAAGTTTGTGAAAGTCTATTTTATCATTTGTGAGGTGTGTGATGGGGTTTCAGGATCGGTAGGCCTATATCCGACATTTTGGTCCGTCAAAACTCCAAAATGGGCCTTTTTAGAGCAAAAACTAGCAAAAGTTTCAAACCGGGCATCCGAACCATGTGTCATAAGTTCGTGCAAGTCTAAATATCATTTGTGAGGTGTGTGATGGGGTTTCAGGGTTGGTAGGTCAATATCCGGCATTTTGGTTCTTCAAAACCCCAAACTGGACTTTTTTGGAGCAGAAACTTGCAAAAGTTTTAAACTGGGCATCCGAACCGAGTGCCGTACGTTCGTACAAGTCTATTTTATCATTTTTGAGGTGTGTGATAGGGTGTCGGGGTCAGTAGGCCGATATCCAACATTTTGGTCCGTCAAAACCCCAAAAAGAGGCATTTAACCTAGCAATTGATTTGACTTCATAATTTTTTTTTTATGGGACTAATACACTCATACCTATCCTTGAATAATGTTAATGGAGTGCAATAATCACAATGATTTAATTTTTTTAGTAAAATTCCTAATTACAGTAATAAATAAGAAAAAGAAAAAAGAACACCACATAGTTTCTATGGTAATGTATATTAAAATTCCACTTAGTGATCTTTATTCAATTTAGTCAAATTATTAGGAGTAAGAATGCTTGAATGATAATTAAATTATAATCTTATTATGGTTTAATCATTGCTTCAACAGTTCCACCTCTCCCCACCAACTCCCATGACAGAGGAAGAGGAGGACAAACCCAACAAAGTCTTTACACAAAAACCATTATTAATTTTGAGCTAAAACTACAAGTATGCCCTTTTTATTTTATTCGTGAGAACACAGAACGAGAACATTAATTATTCTAATTTTAAGTAGCTTTTTTTTATTAAAATTTATCACAACAAATCAAAGATTCAAACTCAATAATTTCTTTGGAGAAGAGCAAGATTCCAAGTTAACGTGCGTCACTTGGGATGTCCGAAAGCTAATAATAGTTTAAGGAATTCAACTCTTCTATATGCACTCTAAATAGTCCACTTGTATATATATATATATATATGTGTGTGTGTGTGTGTGTGTGTAATAGATGGTGCGGCATATAATATTTATATAAAAGAGGAATATAATGTAAAGTGTTGCATGTGAAATACCTTCTGTGATAGAAGATGTAGCTTCCTTGGTCTCATGCGCTACGTGGGGTTCCCTTTTTATTTCACAAGCTAAGTTTAGTGGAAACTCTTTCTCGCAAGTACTTGAATCAAACACACACACATTAAAATGCATGTCTCCTATATTCTCAAAAACTGTAAAATCTCTATGACAGAGGCCATGGTGTTGCGCAAAATTATCCCAACCTTCTCGAAGTAAATAAATCATTTGGCACATTTACCAATTTTAACATGCCATGGCCCTTTACAACTTGTTAGAATTGCTTCTTCCTATTTTACTTCACTTAGTTGTCTACAGAAAGCTGGTGGAATGCACTGTGCAAATTTGAAATTCAGAAAACTATATTAGAGTGATTGAGTCACTATGAAATGTTGCTACATTAAGAAGAGAAAAGACACTTGGACTGATCACACACACACACACAAAAACAGATATACATACATACATACATATATATATATATAGAGAGAGAGAGATGACATACAAGTTCTTTAAGGAAACCAAGCATCATGACCTTGAAGAAATGCTTGGATATAGGAAGCTTCCTTTCCATTCGAGAAGAAGACATATTCTCACCTAGTTGGTAAGTATGATAGTCAAAACAGAAAAGAAAATTGGAAGTCCTTTCATTGTCTAAACAATCCTGATCTTATCCATAACGAGCTACCATTATAGGGTAATGTTGATGATCAAAATTCAAACTAGGAATATAGATAGGATCCATATGTGACTCTATCCGCTAACAATTCACTTCTCATAAAGGTAATTTACACAATAAAAATGTAACATTCTTTGTATTTTAACACTCCCAACAAATCTGCACAGATGACCCACTGGTTATGGGGTTGGAAATTAAAGACAGTTCATCGTCACCATTTGAATTTTTGTTTGTCCAGGCAATGGCATTGGGATTGCAACTGGTCATTGCTTTTTGGTTTTACAAGATTGCAAGGGTAGTGAATTACAAGCTGACTAGGAGAACTACATCTAAAAGGGTTGACTAAGTGTCTATAAACACCAATTATTTCAATTACTTCATTTTCTACTGCTTTATATATATATAATATATAATTTGATATATGATTGCCTTATGCCTGATTCTTATGCAAAGCTCCCCCACCTACCAATTTTATGTGAATGTCAACTGGACATAACTTTATCATCCAGGCCAGTATTAACAAATACACCACTAGGATAACAATTGTGACCAAAAAGTAAAAGACTTATTAATTCATAAAACACTGTTTCATTAAATATCCTGGCATAGAAACCGGTCCACCAACTAGACACACACACACACACACACACACACACACATATATATATATATATATATATCTCAAGCTAAAATAAATTAATTGGCAAAGCCCAGTTAAAGATGGACTTAGAAAAACTTAGAAAAAAAATCATGGAATATGAAACACTGAAAGGACTTTAATCGACTCTATAATGAGAGCAGCGAGCCCACATTGCCTTCGCACGGCTATCATACGTTTATTTTATTTTTTATAACTAGGATTTATCATAATAACCACAAATCATATTGATAAAATAGTTGTAAGTCATCTAATAAATTCCTAGCATGGCAATATTCATATTTCTCTAAAAGAAAAAATACAGAGAAACTCATTTTGACACTACAAAGAGGAGATATCATACAGATCGAGGAGTGAGAGAGAGATAGAGAGAGAGAAGGACTTACCATCAATCGGGGTCGTTGTCACCATCGTCGGAACGTACCGTCGCCGTCAATGAAATGCTCGAAAGAGAAAGAGTGAAAGAGAGAGAGAGCAGCTTTTGATCGAATGAGATGGGCGTAGGGCGTTGGGGAAATATTGGAGAGCTATTAGCGACGCACTCCTAAGCGTCGCTAATAGTCTTTCGCACGTCGCCAAATGCACACAAAACACTGTCATTTTACTTGCCATACTATTAGCGACGCCCCGTGTGCGTCGCTAACTTTTAAGCGACGACCACGTACGTCACTAATAACTGATTTTTATGTCGCCAATCTATGCGCCCCATTTTTTTTATGTGGGAAATGATTTTTACATCACTTTTAGCGACGTTCCTCTTGTGCGTCGCGAATACACATTATTAGCGATGCACACACGTGCGTCGCTAATAATGTGCATCACTAAAACTTCACATTCTTATAGTGTACGTGATTCGGCTTTGGTTGCCTACATTCATGGATTAAACCTCCACGGGATCTTTTATTTTATTTCTCTCACACATGTATACAAGCTTTACAATGGAAGAGATATATACAAGAAGAAGAAGAAGAAGAAGAAGAAGAAGAAGAAAGCCATAAAAGGTAAGATGTAATTAATCTACCAAATTTAGGA
Source organism: Nyssa sinensis (assembly GCA_008638375.1). Taxonomy (NCBI): domain Eukaryota; kingdom Viridiplantae; phylum Streptophyta; class Magnoliopsida; order Cornales; family Nyssaceae; genus Nyssa; species Nyssa sinensis. The sequence continues at coordinate 16,943,055 of CM018042.1, read as the reverse complement.
AAGGAAAATCTTCTTCTCATAAAGAAGGAAAGTCTTCCATTTTAAACAAGGAAAGTTTTCTCTTCCATTTGAATGAGGAAAATATTCTCTATTTCAAGGAGAAAAGCCATATAGAAAAGTTTTCTATTTAAAGGAGAAAAGTCTTCATTTTCTCAAGGAGGAAAGTCTTTTCTTCATCACAGAGAAAAGTCTTCTATTTAGAGTAAAGTCGTCTTCCTTTCCTCAAGAAGAAAAGTCTTCCAATTGAATAAGGAGGAAAATATTTTTTTCCTTAAGTAAAGTCTTCATTTTCTTGAATAACGTCAAGAAATTTTCAATTGGAAAAGATTGGAGATTGCATGTTCTACTTGCAGGCAATTTAATCAAGCCAACATCAAGAAAATCAATGCAACAAGGATATTCAGCAAAATTACAGATTGAGAGGGGGTGTTGGAAGGTAATTCACAATTTGCAATGAGAAGTTAGTGAGAGACAAATCTGGAAAAATGTTTGTAGAAGACTTATTAGTTTTTCTATGAAGCTATCCATCTCCCAATGAAGCATTGATAGAGAAAATGAAGCATCCAACAACTACTATAAATTGGAGAGAATTTGGCATTTTATCTAAGCCTCCAAGACAACTAAGTTGTAGAAAAAGAAGAAAAAAAACAATACAGGAGCAGCAGCCCTGCAAGAAGAAACATTCTACAGATTTTGTAAAAACTACTTTGAGCAAATACTCTGTTTTGAAACTTCCTTGCATGTTTGAATAAATTCAGCAATATTTCTTTCTAGTTCAAGCCTTGCACCAACAGTCACATGTCACCACAAACTAGCTATTAATTACTTGGGCTTAAGTATTTTAAGTCATTTTGTTGGGCTCTTTTTTCAAATTATTGGACAACACGTTTGAGGCGTTACAGTTATAAATCCTATTTGTATAGCAGTGCACGTTGCTGTATAATAAAAAAGTGCCATCCGAATATTTTAGAGGGAAAGAGCTTTTGGAGTCTTCAAACGCTGTCCTGGTTAAAGCCAAGAGAAAAAAGGCAAAGAGACCATATATTAATCACTTCCTTTTTTTAATGTGAAGACAACCTAAACACTTACAGGGTTTTTGTACGGATAACATTGTTTGGTATGATAATTGGAATCCAATTGTTTCAATTGAGGCTGAGATAGAGTTAACATAAATATATCAGGATTTCGAATTAACATAATACTCCTAACTGTAAAAATTCAGCATACAGGTCTTCCTTAATGCAGGAAAATTATTATTTTGCCTAGAGTGAATGAATAAACCCATGTTGATCGACTTTTTTGTTCCTTTAGAACTTGATCAGGATAAGATTGTTTGAAGTCTTTCTACCAACATGTTTGTTTTCAGTGTTGTTGGCTTGGAGTGCTATAAGAATCCATCATCAAAATTAAAGTCAAGCTGGTGTCCAGCAATCCCAAAACGATAGCAATTAACTAATTAGTAACAATGCTTCGAGAATTATGGATCACTTGTAATTCTGAGTTCCCCTTTTCACCTAGTATCTGGAAGAATATTTTGCAGTGTTTTTTTAGTAGAATCGATGGAGATTGAAGGAGAAGATTAATCAGGTTGCAATTATTTAAGAGGTAAACGCTTTGTAGCTCAGTTAGGAGGCCACAATGGCTACCTTTGTTATATATATATATATATATATATAGAGAGAGAGAGAGAGAGAGAGAGAGAGAGAGAGAGAGAGAATGATTAGGATCTAGGCGCAGTTGACATTCCTGAGCTTCAAGAAGAATTACGAATAATCTATAGTGAATTGAAAAGCAGGATGCTATGGAATACAATTCCCACTATTTTTTTTATTTTTTATTTTGCAGATTTTTGTGATCATATATATCAAATCTACAAACTGTTAGCTGCCTGAAAACAATTTAATTAAGAGCTTAAAGTAGTCTATCAAAAGTTTATAATAAAAAATCAGTGAACTCTAGGCCATGACTAATTTATACCTATACTACTTATAAATGTATGGATCCACTTACATGTTTTCTTCAAAAATGTTTTACACTTTTAGACAAAAATACCCATATTATTTAATTGTTAGGACAAAAATGTCCTTGGCCTTTCCTATTCCCACTTTCTCCCCTGCAATCTTCAAACCGATGTTGCCGACTACATTCATAGTCTTCCATTGCAACACTAGAACGACTCTAATCGCAAAGAAGGTTTCTGCATCTTTTCTCCCTGTAGGTATTTATCAGATTATTAAATTTACTTTGTGTCCTGTCTCTTTTTTTTTTTTTTTTTTCTGCAATTCAGAAATTACCTCCTCTGTTTTCTTTTTGTCATTGTTGCGGTTGTTATATATTAGTATATTCCGTTCTTTTCTGCAGATGTTAGGGTGTGGGACAAGGGGTTTTTCATTTATACGTGCCCTGCGATCTTTAAACCGATGGTGCTGACTACATTCATAGTCTTCCATTGCAACACTAGAACGACTCTAATCGCAAAGAAGGTTTCTGCATCTTTTCTTCCTATAGGTATTTATCAGATTATTAAATTTACTTTGTGTCCTGTCCCTTTTTTTTCTGCAATTCAGAAATAACCTCCTCTATTTTCTTTTTGTCATTGTTGCAGTTGTTATATATTAGTATATTCCATTCTTTTCTACAGATGTTAGGGTGTGGGACAAGGGGTTTTTCATTTTCACGTGCCCTATTAGGAATTTCTGCCAATGAGCTTCACCTTTGTGGAGACGCAGCTGCTGTACCTCTGATTCAGGAAATACTCAAAGTGACTGATGATGATATCAAGGTATTTATCAATTTTTCCTTCATTCTTCCCTTAACAGATTGTTGTTCTATTTGTTGTCCAAAATGTGTTTTTGTAATTCCATCTCATCATCTGATTTCAAGTTTTCTATTACGTATATACAGAATTATTGCATACTTTTGAAATGTACAAATGATCTTCAGTCTTCCCTGGAACCTGCTGATAACTGATAAAAAAGTATAAGAAAATGGGTTTGTGGGTCTAATTCATTTTGAAGTAATTTTTAGTTTTTCAAATGAGTTTTCTTTTGTTTGAATTAATCTATTAATATTCTCTATTGATCTTCCGAATTGATTATCCATTGTGAACCAAACAAATATCAATCCCTTCAATTTTCAATGAGCAACTAAATCCCAAAATCAATTTCAATCAAATCTCATATATCATGGACGAATTAAACAGATACACAAATTTAGGGCTTCAAAAATAGCTTTTAATCTCAATCAGATTCATTGAATTGATCATACCAATACATTAAGCATATTTAGATCTACAAAATTCTTATGTTATCATAATCAATTGATAAAAAATTTATGATCAATTTAATCTGCAAGTTTCATGATTCATTGTATAACCCATGAATTAATTTTGAAAATTCATATAAAAATATGAAATTATTACCATAAAAATATAGCTTACGATGCATGGGTCAACGAATTATGATGGATGTTCAAATTCATGAATAATACGTATTAAACTGATATGATGACTTGAAGCATTCCCACACAGCTACTTTAGTAGATTTTCAAGTCCTTGGGTTCTCAATATAATAAACTTGGCTACTTAGAATTTTTAAGTTACTTTTGTCCTACATTTTCTCAACAATTGAGAACTATTCATTGAAACTTTAAAAGCTTTTGATTTGTGATTTTTTTTCCCATGTATGTGTATGATTTTAATTTGGTTGCATTTGGAGATCTGTAGACAAGCATGAGGGGATGGAGAACTCAAGAAGACGAATTTCATCCATGCTTTATCCTTGGGGATCTTCGGGAATCGTTTAAAGAGTGGAGTGCATACAATGCTGGAGTTCCTCTTGTGTTGAATGGGAGCGACTATGTTGTGCAATATTACGTGCCATACCTATCTAGCATTCAGCTGTATATAGATCCATCAAAGCCCTTCATGACGCTAAGGTGAGTTCTTGAACTATATGCTATCTCACTCTCTCTCTCTCTCTCTCTCTCTCATTCTTCTTTGATTCAATGCAAAGTTTGTTCACAGATTTCAATTCAATTGGCCAGTTTATAATTGAGCACACAAAATAATACAAAGCATATGGTGGAAAGAGAAGTAGGGATATTTATTATCTAAGGAAACAAAAATTTGTATATTATTTGTCTGTGTATATGCATTTGTGGCAAGTACATATTGGAATATCCCACCACTTACTCTCTCCCCCCCTTCTAAAAAAAACCAAAATAAAATGAAAAATAAAAGCACACATCAAACACACACGAAATGACAATAGTAATATAACCTTTCTAGAGTTTGATTGCAAAGATAAAGGTGGGGTGATATATTCAAGCTCATTCCTGACAGTTGAGTTATTTTTTAACTAACAGGGGATACTTCATGATCATGTGGGTCTCATAATTGTTTTTGTTAGTTTAGATCTTTGTTGTCTCATCTCTGTAGTTTTCAATAATTCCTTCCATTATCCAATGTTCATCTTATGTGAGGTAAGACAAATTAATAATGAACAACTTATACCCCTTATCATTTTTTGATCCATTGTAAGCATGCTTATGTTAGATTTCCATATATAAATCAAATGAAGAGTCGTATTAATTTTACTGCTTAGAAAAATACTTTCTTTCTCAAGTACAAAAGGCCTTCCTTTTGTCCTGTCTTCTTAGTGGTAGACATTCTTCATCACCTTCTCTCTTGCTTTCACTGGGTAACTCTTGAGTAGAATAGAAGTTGGAAAGATAAGGGCAGTTTTCGAGTGGATCTAGCTTTCCAATTTCCTTGACGGTTCCCTTGTTCTTTGCTTTCTAACTTGGTTAATTCCTATGCTTCATATAACAAGGACAGATTCTAGAATTAAGCAGTCCTTGAAGTTTGTTTATCTTCTTGAGTTTGTTCATCTTTTTGTTTTTCATGGTTTTTGGCTTTTGAGTGTAGTTCAAGTGTTCAAACATTAGCTATAGAAGGAAATTAATGTCTTTGTTACCTCTAAGTGGATCCTGAAGTATGATTAAGCCACTCTATCAAGGGCTGCCTTTGATCTTCATGAAATTGTGTTCAATGGCAGAAGGGATAGTTGCCAATAATTGCCATCCTATCTATGACACAGAATTTTCTGAAGCGGCAGTTGCTGGGCACTGAAAATGAGTAGATGTTTTCATAACTTGCCTAGCTTGGAACAATATGGGTACTTTGCTAAAAACAAATATACACTTCTTTAAAATGGCAAAAAATGTCAACCTTTCCAGTTTCTTCTTTTTTCCTTTTTCTTTCTTGCATGTGTTTGAGTGTGTTTTAGGGATGCTATATACTAGAAAATATCAATTCTTAGGTGTGGGCTCTAGATATATCTAGGAATTCCTTTCTTTCTTAAGTATGCTTAGTGGCTGGAAGGGGGTTAACGTACCTACTTATTCAACTCATGGTTTGTATAGTCTTTAGCAAGAGAAATTTACCTTTTTTGATTTCATATTCTATAGAAGCAAATAAAGCCTAACAGAAGAATGGTTTTCTAGAGAGGTATGGAAGAATGAGTGCACAACTATTAAAAATGAAAAATGTAAACTTGTGACCATATGGAGAAAGTATCCCTGGTAAAATAAATTAAGAAAAGAGATAACACCTGGATTAATCTATTTAATTTAACAGATAACCCTAATAATCGGGCCTCTCATTCTTAGAGTATGCCATCAATATTGCAAATTCATATCTTAGGTTTTCATGACTTGATTATTTAATCACATTAATTAAATACATTGGCTCTCTAAGATGCAATTGTCACCTTTATCATTGCATTGAAGTCTCTGTGTGTCACACTTTTAATAATAAGTACCTCGTTAGCTGCGAGAGAAAGAAGATGGTAAGTATTGAGTTTTATGAAATTATTAGAGGTCATGAGAAATCAAAGAAATATTCAATTTAGTGAAATATGACAGAAGGAGCTGAAAAGAAGATAAATCAAAAACAATTTTCAACTCTCGCGTGATTAAGTAACTTAAAACTAGCAATTTAACATCTGAATTCCCATCATCAGCTATTGAGTAATTTCAATATGTAGTCTCTTTTCCAAGATCTATATTTCCATAAAGAGGTTCAGGTGTCATTAAAACAAATAACTAATCTATATATATATATATATATATATATCTATATCTATACTACCTATAAATGTATGGATCTACTTACATGTTTTCTTCAAAACTGTTTTACACTTAAACTTGACAAAAATACCCATTTTATTTAATTGTTTGGACGAAAATACCTTTTATTCCTTGCCCTTTCCTATCCCCACTCTCTTCACACATGCCTTTTCGTAATCCTGGGTGAGAAAAGGAAAAGGTGTCAATCTGAAATTCCAACACAAATGGGGGTCGGGTGGGATGAAACGTCTAAACAAGATGGTAGAGATTTTGAGCAGAGAAGATGGGTTGTCAATACAGATGATGATGAATCGGGACAAAGGCTAGAGATGATGTCCAAGAGGAATCCAGAGAAGATGAAGGGGAGGAGAACCTATCAGAAATGAGTTTGATGCCGCTGGTAGCGTTAAGTCAGAACTGGGAAGAGGGAAGCATAGTATACACCTGGGTGGCAAAGACAGGGGAAGAGCAGCTTCAACAACTAGAGGGGATGAATACAAGTAACAATCAGGAAGTTTTCTTTTGAATGCCACTTGCCGTGGAAAAATCAGACCAGGGGATTAGGGAGATGGAACTGGCAGATACTGCAAGCAATCAAGAATTGAACAAGAAAGAGATGAAAATGCAGGAGGCGTCTTACTGGGTGATGCGCAAAATCAAGGGTGTAAGCAAATTTTTGGGAGTATCATGGTAAAAGGGTGATTTGATGGAAGTTGGAACTGATTGAAAAGATTGAGAAAAATAGAAGGGTTAACAGTGGAAGCAAAAGCAGGGGAGCTCCAAGACTGAAGAGAGAGTAGAAAAATAACAGTCCACTGTCAACTATGAGATAAAGAAGACAGGCAGAGAGAAGTGGGGAAGGAGAGGGAAACTTGTTATGCCTCACTGTCCATGAAGCTGAAGGTATTATCCCAGAAAGTGTGAGGTTTGAATGACCTCGATAAAAGGATGGTTGTGAAGAGATTCCTAACTTAGTGGTAGCCTTCTATAATATGTTCACAGGAAACTAAAATAGAGGAGCTGACAACAAGGGTTGTGAGAAGCTTATGAGGCGAATATATCAAGTAAGTCAAAATTAATTGGTGTACAATTATTTATATATATATATATATATATATATATATCACACAGATACATAAAATTTTTCATTCATTGTAGGATGATGAACCACAAATCATGTATTCTAAAAAATCCATTCTCTGTCAAAATGCTATAGTTTACTGGTGTGATGGTATTTCTAAAGCTCATAGACATCAATCGAACCCAAGGCATTAGAAATAGAACACTTGAGAAAAAATGACAAATAAATTTGAAATTATCATATAAATAAGGTAGTGTTTTGAATACATGTATCCATATGTGAATGGGTTGAATTAACATGTAAACTAGAGTTATAGACTTACAAGTTTGGCAAAACCCAGTTTTAGATTTGATTGGCTGTGTTAATTAATTTGGTTGAAGATCTGAAATAAGGTTTGTCTTAATTAATGGGGTTCATTTAATGTCCTTTGGTTGTTGAAATGTTTTACCTACTCTATCACTTGATGTCTTGTGTTTATCCTATAGGTACACCCTCCAACCCTTGTATTTAGAAACTGAGATCATTAAATTATATTCTAAAGCTTGCAATGATTTTCCTAAAAATTGAGAGAAGCAATATATATATATATATATATATATATGCAACAGAAATTGGTACATTTATTGCAAAAAGTGATAAGTAGATGCCAGATGATATTTGACATTTGGGCAGAGATTATAATTTATGACGATCAGAACCTTTCCTTGCATATTTCTTGTGAATGGAAAAAAAATTATCGTTTGTATAGAAATTCAGTTTCTATGTATACAATAATAGAAAAAATCCTAATGTAATGCTACTCCATCAACCAAAAAAATAACAAAAAATTTAAACATCCATAAGCCAGATGGTCACAAGATAAGGATAACCAATAGAAAGGAAATTCCAAGATTCGAATTTATTCCTTTGCTCTACTGATCCAGTTACCTATAATAATAATAATTAATTATCATATTGTATGAAAGTTGATAAAAACTAAAAAAAATTAGATAATATGTTGATTGTTAGCATGAATTATTTTAGGCATTACTTTCACCTTTGTAGCCCCTTCCACTTGGATCATTATAGTACCCCTTGCAAATGGAATCATTTTTCTACATTTCACGTGATGAACCATCATAAATGACTTCTTCTCATCTTGCCCTCAAATCGTCCTACCTCTGCTTTCCATTTCCAACTAAGTCTTCATTTCTTTGCAAATGAAAATATGCCTGTTTGATTCTTGAACTATAGGCTTTGTCATTTCAAAGTCAAATTTGTTGTTATATGTCACGTATATTTGCATTTGAAATTTATATTCTTCACATGCTGTAATTTCAAATCATTCTTCTTTTATCCTAATGGTGTTTGCTTTTCAGTAATGCTATTTGTTTCTTCACATCCTTGATGATTGTTCATTTGTTCTTATTGATTTCAAATTGTCCCTTCTTTTCCCTATGTTCACTATGGCCTGTTAGGTATCCATTATCTACGTCACAAATCCTTTTTTCCTGGTAAGTAAACCTCATTATTCACTTAAGCAACTTAAAAAGTAGAAAAGTTTCATTTAGCGGTTTTTCCCTATTTTTTGAATCATTTTTACTAATCTTTTTGGGATTTGAATATAATTAAGATGTATCAACTCTTTCTTACTGGTTCATGTCCTTTTTCAAGCCTGCTCTATTTCATAATCATTAATATATTGATTACATGGTGATTACATTTCTTTTACTTTATTTTTAGGAGAATTCATAGTTTTTATTTTACTTTGTGAATTTCTAATGTATTTCTTCTCCACCAAATAGCTTTTAGCCTCAATTCCTTACTTAACTATAACATACCATCAATTTTGAAATCTTTGTTTTTTTTATTCAACTTTTCCTCATTAATATAGGCTTTTTTTTTTTTTTAATAATTTAGTAACAAATAGGTGTGGTGGTGATCTTGGTGTGGTTATATTGGTTAGGTTTGTAAAAATTACTTTTTACGGTGAAGAGAAATGGAAATTGTGTGTATATCGTATTGCTTTGTAAATTTGTACTTTTTTTTAATTTATAAATATGCAATGTAAAATCTATACAAGGTATTTACACTAAAAAACAATAAATCTCAATCCTAGAATAAATCCTAATTAAAAGTAATGTAGCTCTAATCAAGGGGGTTGCCTAATAGAGGGAAAAATACCTTTGAGCCAAGGTATAAGAAAAAAAAACTAGAGCCAGTTTCAAATCTCTACTTTTTGTTATTATAAGTGTATAATTTTCAAAAATGAAGAATACGAGGCTAGAGGGCATATGATAGTGTGAAATTCAATTTAAATTTCTTTATTAAAAACTTTAGCATTGTTAATTTCTTTACTATTTTTGCAGTATATAATGGGACCTGTACTCAATTGGATGAAAGTGGTCATCTGAATGCAGGAGGTGGTTCTTTCTAACATTATGTTCTTCATATTGTATCTTTTTTGTTCATGTGCTGCTTTTACTTTTATATGCTGGAATTTTGGATTTTATCTTGCCTTAAATTGCATCCTAACAGCCATACCTTTCTTCATCATGCTATCTCAGCATGTTGTTTGATATGGGTCAAAAGCCATGCCATGTTATTCATGGGATTCAAAATATGTTGGAGATGTTGTAAATAGGACCACCGCTATCCTTGAGATTCTGAGAAGTCAACATCTTCTAAGGATTTCAATGCTTTAGTGAAGTCAAATAATTTTACCTCTCTAAAAACAAGTGCTACTTTTGCTGGGAAATTTTCAACTGCGCTTTGGATTCGAAGTTGCTGCAATTTGCAGCCTCGTCTGATTTTTCCTAGCCTATCGTTCATCTGTCAAACTGGCTGGAAAGGTGTGCATGCTTCGCATATTGATTTCAATGTTTATTATGATTATGTTCGGTGCTGACCTGTATATTTATATCAAAGAGTTCCAAAGACTACATTTTTTTTCAATTTAATACTACGATATCATGGAAAAAATCTACCTTATACTCCAAGTTTCAACATATATACTACTGCCACTTCTAACTTCCCTAATTGTATCACAATACTGAATGTTTTTTTACATGAGACAGAATTAAAAGATACCTATCAGCCACAATGACAACAATAAAAGATATCTGTACTCTCACCGTTTAATATCATTATTATTATTATTTTATAAATGAATTAGTGTAGTGATGGAATCTAGCGATACCTGAATTCAAAAGCTAACAAATCTACATAAAAAAAAAAAAAAAATCTTATTGATTAGCATCTTATAAAATCACGTATAATGGATATATACGATTTGGAAACTTCCTATAAAATAAGTTAGGAGAATCCAAAAACACATTTAAAAGATATGTACAATTTTCTCGCAATTCATTGACATGCTGAATAGTTATGTATGATGTCTTGTTATTCCTAGCTGTATAGTTATTTGGATATAGGTTGTGGATGATTGATGAGTAAAAAGCCTTTTGATGGAGCAGTAAAAGTTTGGGGTTTTGGACAATTTGAGAGAATTTGTTATTGATTTCTATTATTTTTCTTTGGATTTGCTTTTATGTTTTTGGATTTTCTATTAATTTTCTTTTAACAACTGAAATTGAATTAATTTTGCAGGGTGAAAAGGTCTTGGAAGTGACGTACAATACTTGGTACAAATCAAAATTTCAATTTTAGGCAACAGTTAATTTGTTGGAAATTCCTTGTTCTCCATTTACTCGGTATTTATGGTTGCTTTTAGTTTCATACTTCCAAATTAGATTTTTTATTAGTTAGATCATGTATTTTGCAAAAATTTATACTTCATTACTCTTGTTCTTGAAAACTCCATACTTTTATCGAATGATAATGAGTATCTCATCTATTGCTTAAAGGTAATTAGTAACTCTTTTAAATTGTTTAATTATTTGCTTATTATTTCAATGGTCCACTGGTTCTAAGGGACCTAATTGATGAATTTTAAGTATAGGAATTCAAAACAAGGGACAACCATACTTTTCTATTGAAAATATCTCAATTCAGAAACTAGCTCCAGAGTATAAGATTGGGATGAAGTATTTGGCAAAAACAAAGAGACCTCCGATAAAGGCTTCAAAATTATGGAGTTATAAACCAGTCGTGATTTTCTGCATCCGGTTTTTTTACTCTCTACATTTGATATGGTTTTATAATCTTAATATACTTATGTGGAAATTCACTAAATTTTTTTTTTTGCCAACTCTCTTTTATTGATAGGTAAAGAATGCATGCCCATGACAAAGTACAAGTGGATGTAAATATTTTGAACTGAGATTTAGTAAAATGAAAAATTGTTTAGTTGAATTAGATTAATTGATGCAGCTTTTTAAGTTATTATTTTTTTTATATATAAGTGGATTAGGTAGCTTTGTGAAACTCTAACACTGCTTGTTGGTGCTTTTTAACATAGAAGAACCCAACCAAAAACTCATGGAATTAAGTATTTCACATACAATAGGGCTACTTCTAAAAGTAAATATATTTTTGAATAAAAATCCCAAAGAGAGGAGAAAAACGAAGAGCGTGCGAACGCGCACACACTTACAATTAGATAAAAAAAATTTCAACAGTGAAGTCTATTTAGGCCACTTTAGCCTCTAGCTTGTTCTAATTAGGGAAATTTTGACTATAGCCTATAGGAACTTCAATAAGCTGGGTAATTTGTTCTTTTTGTTTTGGTAGATGGAGAAGGAATGATTATAGTTGTGCATTTGTGTAACACGGAACTAGAGGGAAAAGACAAAAAACATTGTCTTTAAATTTTGATCTATCTAATGCTAAAAGTATAAAATAGATGGACTGAAAATATTTAGATACGAGGAAATTTTACTATAAATTTTATTAAGCTGTGGAAACTTTAACGTAATTTATTGTGGGAACCTTTAACCTCATTGATAGTAGTCATTTATCATTCTTCAAGTACTAAACCTCCAAGTCTTCCAATTGTGTAATTTTCCTCTACATAGGCACAAAAAGAAGCATTAAGCCTCACACTTGCCACTTTCCTTGCTTATGGCTATGTCCAAGCAAATCAATGGGAATAAGAGTTGGAAGCCTAGAACCTTACCTATATATTGCATGGAGAACGTCTCTTAAAACTTCTTTAGTCTTTTTGCTTGTTTTGAGGTTCTTGATGAAGGCAAGGCAGTGCACCTAAATATTACAGAGCATATTTGATAGGCATTTTTTCTCTTCCTAAAGAGAATTTTCGCATGCTCACAATCCCAAAAAACAACTTGGTTATATCATAAAATTGAGGGCTGCCTATAGTCTTAGAAGACAATAATTTAAGAATAACTAATCACCCGACTTGTACATTAAGAAATAGGAAGTATTTTTTAAGTTTTCTTTTTCTTTATTCAAGTCATGATTTGAGTTGAAACTTTCCTGATGTCTTTTCTATAGATCACCTTATGAAAGACTCCTTTTATGACCCGTAGAACTATTCGGGTTGGAAACTTGAAAGGAAGATCGTCTCTGTTTTCATGACAAAGTGGTCGACCAATTCTTTATATTATTATTTTATTCTTGATTGCTTGTATTTAATTGACCCTTGTTGTAAATGAAAATTCTTTTTTTCCCTTTTTTTCCTATTTAAGTCTAAACGTTCATAAAAATTTCTTTTTCTTCCTCTCATTTCTTTTTATTTACAAACCCAAAATTGGCAGAACGTGTATATAGCAAAATAAAAGAAAATCATTGTAATTTTATCATCTCAAACCGATTGACAATATGAATCATATGACAAACATGTTGTTTAAGATATCAACTTCAACTTTACATGCGAAGTTGATATTACATTTTCAATACTGTAACATATTTAAGACTAATTCAAGCCTAAATGAACCCACTCTCATGGCAATGAAGGAAAACTACAATAACATTATGAACCATTGTATCACGTTTTTATGGCATTTCTTTTACCAAAAACAAGCCCTTAATCAAGTTTTCATTGTCTTGATGTCTCAAAGTGTATATGTGGTAGACATTATTTGTACAACCCATTATTTAATTTTTAGCCTGTTGCTCAAATTTTCACAAACAAGTTAGTCTTAAATTTTAAAGATTCCTTGTAGTAAATTCAATAAGCCTCATAATAATTAAGTCATTGCAGTAATTTTTATTGCTTCATCTGTGATTTTTACAAACTACCACGTCTTCTCATTGTGGATTAAGTTGCCCTCTTATTCTTAAATAAATGAAAAGGGTATAACATGCATAAGTGTAATCATTTTCCTCACTTTTAAGAATACTTATTTTATTTTTTTGAAATAAAACAAATTTCTTCTTCAAAATTGTCAACTCGATTATTTTCATAAATTTTCACGTGCAACGCACGTGCATACCTACTAGTACCTAAAGATGTATCCCTCTCTCTCTCTCTCTCTCTCTCTCTTTATTTTAATTATTATTTTCCGTGGTAAATGTATTCACATTAGGTCAACCTCATAGAAATGGTGCTCTCTCTCTCTCTCTCTCCAACAACGAAAGAGGTCAGAAGAAAACCAATCTGCAGTAAGGTTTAATTGCCAACAATATTGGACTAAGACATCCACTTTATTTAATATTAATACATGTTTTCCAGAGAAAATTCCAATTGCTTCAACATCTAATGAAGTAACAATAGCTCCAAGTCATACAAACAACCAAAACACACACTTCAAACCATTTATTCATATTAAAGGATATCCATGTCCAATAGTGTACCACTATCTATACCATAACCACGTAAACACTTTGGAGCTTCATATTCTGCATAAGAGAAACAAAGTAAGAAGATAAGTGAATAACAATCCTATATATATATATATATATATATGCATTATAGTCAATAAAATTAAAAAAATGTTAAACATAGTAGATTTGTTTCACTTCTAAATAGGTGATGGGACTCACATGGAGTAGACCTCACCATGTCATGTTTAAAAATTAAATAAAATAAATTTGTTATATATAACATTACTCATTACATACTGATCGAAAGATATGAGTATTTTTCCAGCATCAGGATTGGCAATGGAAGCAAAAGCTTCTTGTGATAAGTCAATGGTGCCTTGACACCCAGGTGGGCAGTAGTCAACAATTCTAACAACAACTGATCCATCCCCTCTGCAAGGGTGGGGGTCCCCATTGTTGGTTGGTCCAAGGCACTTGACCCTGTAGCTTCTTCCACAAGCAGCTCGGTTGCCCCAGATTGCATCACTAGCCGCTGCAATCATCACGCCATCATTTTCATACCCATAACATGAAGAAGCTGCACGCAAGAGAGAGAAAACCCAAATCAAACAATAACCAAGCTACTACCATCTTTCATTCTTTCACCCTAATGGGTATTGTAATATATAAGACATAACAAGACACACACACAGTGAGTAACTAGGACTAAACATTTTGTGTGATTAACAACTTACGCAGTATGGAGTATGGACGCACCATTTCATGGTTATGAAGAAAGGCATAGTCAAATGACTTAACCAGTTCATACCATGAATATAACCTAGGGAAATCTTTCAGGTACATAGGTCACTTAGAATAAAAAAATGAGAAAAGTGATAAAATAAAATGATTGGAATTATTACCTAAGAAACTGATTCATGTGAATCAGTGTGGTCTGTATTCCTACTTTATACAACACAAAGTAACTGATTATTTTCCATGTTTTTCAAATTAAGTAACAAATTTCTTCATTCTGAATTTAAACTCTATATAATAAATACTTGAACTTTTACATGGATAGTCAGCCAAGTTAAAAACCATGAAAATTATAGATGGAAACACTAAATATAACATTTTTTTATTTTATTTTTTCACTCTTAAACATAAGGTGTTTGAACGTATATGCATGTATTATAGTGGATCAAATCACGAGAGTTGAAAATAAAGTACGGAAATCCGTTATATATAGCATTACTCATTATAAAATGCAAGTATAAAGACGCTTACGAACGTATGGAGGTGTGTAGAAGGTTGCAGTCCCCTGCTCTGCAACAACTGTTGTTGAAAAGAAGTAAAAATTAAGCACTATGGCTACAAAGTAAAGATGGTTTAGTGTTGCCATCAGTACTTTCTCTTGCTGAACAAGCTTCCTAGTGAAAATGTTTGGTATGGCAAAGACCTATTTATAGATGCTTTCATGCGCAATACAAGTAGTACTATATTATAAAAGTTACATCATTGGGGTCGGCTTAATGCTAATATTACGTGGACAGAAATTCCAATACATGTGCTATTTGATGTGTGTCAATTTCATAATTTAGTATTGATGTAAAAGTTATTGTTCCAATAGGAATGCTATTTGACATCAAAAATAATTATTGTTAATTTATGTTGTATAATGTAATATATTAACATATGTCAAATAGAGATGGGGTCCACGACTCCATGCTACTTTTTTGAAAAAAAAAAAATTATTATGTTAAAAAATGACATTTTAACATTATAGTAGAGTTGTCAAAATTTGACATTTTTGTACTGTAGTAATGCCAAAATATAAATTTGGCATGCATGAAATGACATTTAGTATTGTAGATGTTCCTATTGTGAGCAAAAGATGGTGAGGAAGATCAGTTGATCAAATTGTCTAGCTTGATCTTTGTGATTTCAAGGATAAGTTCCATCATTAAAGACAGGAAGAACAGTAATGCCAAAATATAAATTTGGCATGAATAAAATGACATTTAATATTGAAAATGTTCTTATTGTGAGTAGAAGATGGTGAGGAAGAACAGTTGATCAAATTGTCTAGCTTGATCTTTGTGATTTTAAAGATAAGTTCCATCATTAAAGATAGGTAAATGCTTGGTTTTTTTGGAGTTACATTCTTATTTTTATTCACTTGCTAATGTACTTAAAGAGGACTGATGAAAATGCAAAAATTTTAGGAGCGCCAACCCTTAATTTTTTATTTAAAAAAAGTCATACAAATGATAAGTAAAAAATTAAATTTTGAAAATTTTAGGAAGGCTCTTCGCCCCCAGTAGATCCACTACTCGAGAAATCGAGTGATCTTATTTTGAAATTAAAAAAAAAAAAAAAAGATTACGACGATCCAGGACAGCAAGTGAATAAATCTGTTGAAATTTTTTGAATGTTCCTAGCAATCTGTCAAAAAAATTTGAGTGTTTCTAGTGGAATTCATTAAGGGGAGTTCTACTGATTAAGCTAATCTCAATTTTCCAATGGTTCAGCACTTCACTTCTTAATCCCAATAATGTCCATGACGCATCTGTGCATATTCATCATCATTATATAGGTATTATCCCCTTTTTAATGTACCATCAATTTTTGGGAAATTAAACCCAGAAAAATAAATACATAAAAATAGTGAATGGTGAAAGATAGAGGATGATCTGGCATAACAAAATTTTAGTGGTCCTATGAGTCACTGATATGGACCAGTAGCCTTTGTTTATAAGTCCTTTTTTAGTCTACCCTGCAATTACCATATCCAGAATTAATAATAGAAAACGTCCAAGCCTGTGGGTCTCTCTCTCTCTCTCACACACACACAATACATTTATTTAAGCATGAATGAAAATGAAGCAATCACCACAGGTAGTCAAAATTTCATGAAAACACCATGGATTCAAGAAGAAACACAATGTATAAATATTTCAAATGCTTTATAAACAGGTAGAAATTTTACTATGATTTGTCCAAACATGTCCATGATTCTACCTTGAAAGAGTATAGAAAAGAAAAATATCCAATGGTTTTGTCCTTCTTAATTTGGAGTTCATGTTTGGAAACCCCCAAACATTAAGACAAAATTAGCTTAAATCCAGAGAGAGATAGCATAACGACGTTGGAAGATCATGCCCTTGTCATATCACTAGTAATTTTCTTGAGGGCGATGTGTAAAAAATAAAAAACTCATACGCGGTTTTGATTTAATTTACTCCTTGTATGGTTCTAGTCACTGATTAGACCTATGGAATGATAGCCTTTAATTTGTGTTTTTTTTCTTTTTGAAAGAGCCTCTAATTTATTTTAAGAGAATAACAGCAATTATGAGAGAAAAAAAAATGAAAGAATTGTGTAATATCTAATCCATATTTGACTAACTAATAAGAAATTTTAAAAAATTTATAGTAATAATCCCTGTCTGGCTATCTCATTTAGGAAAAATAAAGGAGAAAAAAGAATTTAACTAAATGTTTCATTATGCGAGTAAAAATAGTAGAATTAATATATAGGAAATCATTAGTTTTTAAATAGGGCCAAAATAGAAATAATTACTAAGACTCTTATCATTTTCTTTTGGCCACATTTGTACGTATAGGATAAATGTTATCATATTTTTTACGTAGTGTCTTTTATTAAATTAAATATTTATATCCCACCTAGTGGAATATAACTTATACCAAGAGGTAGTGGTATTAGAATTATTCCATTCGATTGGAATAAAAAAACAACATCACATTATAAAAAAAAAAAATTACAACACTACACTATAGAAAGATGAAGATGTCGAAGAATTAAGTTAAAAAAAAATCAGATTTTTATTTTTCTCATCATTCAATTCTTTTTAAAATGTTTCAAATTTTTAATGTAATTTTCATATTAATAAATGAACAGTTTTATATATATTGTATGTATGAAATCATTGATTTGGATGATTCTTACCAATACAGACCATAATTTTTTTCTAGTCACTTTGAAATGGGAGACCGTTATATTTTGAATGATGTTTGCACAATCACATTCTAAAATATTGTGGTTATGGTTATTAGATTTTGTAATTGATTTATGAATAAAATTTTAATTTTAGATATATACATTGTATGCATATATTTGGAAAAAAAAAATTAAATGTCTTTCATAAAAAAATTTTTTGAAAACCAAACCTTATAAAAAAATTAAATATCTTACTTGATTTTATATCATATCTAATCTAACTATATTTTATCCGATCTCGCATTTTTATCTTGCCGTCCAAACAAGGCCTTTGTTTCCTCCCACTTTTAGGATGAGCCAAAAAAAAAAGAGTTTTTAAGCACCTTCCATCTTCCTGCCTTCCACTCTTTTTCTTTCTTTTCTTTTTTTTTTTTTAAATTTTTTTAAATCAAACATAAAATAAGTTCTCTTTCCTTTTCCATTCATTTTCTTTCTTGCCAACTCTTTTGTAGATCCAATTCATGAATTCAACCCAAATAGATCATATAAAAAAATAATATATATAGGCTAATTGTTAGATAATATAATAATAAAGTTACACTATCTCTAATAGATTAAGCTTTTAGATGAGTTGGTAACTTCACATGGTATTAGAGCAAGCCAAAGATCCTGAGTTCAAATCTCACCGTCACCCAAAAAATATGAATTGATACGTGTAGGCTCAAAGTGGCTACACTTGAGGAGGCATGTTAGAGAATATAATAATAAAGTTACACCCTCTTTAATAACTTAAGCTTTTCGATGAGTTGGTAACATCACACTAATGACCTTTATTTCCATGATCAGCATCAGCCCATGCAATAAACTCTTTTTTGGGGAAAGTTGAGTTTAATTACAACATAATACAAATAGGGAAACATCCTTTAACGAACGAGGTAGCCAGAGCAAAACAAACAAGGAAGAAAATACACTCATTGAGATATCAAAGTTTAGGCATATATCCTAATTTTGAGGAGTTATATCCACTCGTTTCCAATGCATTACAACCTCATCGAAGGAAGCATACATCTCTTTCTATAACTGATCAGCAGATTCTAAGGATAAAAGCTTTGAATGATTTTTCTTGCATGTTATTTATGGCCTATTAAAGCTCGGAGGACCGGTCCCTTGCAGATCTATTGACATGGCACATTTGGAGCAGATCTTTCCATATAGAGGTTGAGTATGAGCAATGAAAAAACATAAGGTTGGTGGTTTTTGGATGATTGTTGCAAAAACTACATACATAATTACCAATCAACTATCATTCTTAAGATTTACTTTGATAAGTAGCCTATCCTTGCAAGAAAGCCAAAGGATAAAGGAAAATTTAGGAATCTAATTCTTGCACCAAACAATTCTTGACCAATCAACTAGGGGCATAGGCTCTCTAATGGAATTCCAAGTAGAGTTTATGGAGAAGATGCCAATCTGGGGAAGCTGTGCATTTTAACTAATCAAGCTAACCAGGTCTAGGCTTCAAGGAAAGGGGGCATGAAATCTTTAACTACTTGTAATACTCTTAAGCTCAAGGAGGTTGTTGCCTAGATATTTACCCTGTGGGGGGGGGGGGGGTGAATAGGTTATTTTGTAAATATTGGTTTCTTTTTAGATCTTGAAAAATGAAAACTGTAAATACACAATAAATAAACAAGAGAGAAAGAGATAGCAAACACAACAGTTTTTTCACTATTGTGAACTCCTTGCAAGTGTAGACTAAACCTTTACAAAGTGAAGACTGCAACCCTCTTATCCTAGCAAAATTAAATATACTATTTTGCCTCATAGGGTAGCACCTATCCACAATTCTCACTGCAACGAGATGATACAAAGATGTTTACCAAATAGCATTATCTTCTAGAGTAGTTTTGGTGCAATAAGATACTCACTCTCTATGGATAAATCGTGTGTAAACTCTGAGTATTTAAGATGAGTATAACTTTCAGATCTAGATTTGAAAAATGTTAGATCTAAAATCAATAACAAAGAAGTGATAGTATAAGCTTGTAAGAGATGGCTTAGAAAGCCCTAGAGAACTTTTATTTATAACCATTTAAAGTATATGTCCGTTTCTTTTTTAAAAGAATCATTTTCCCTCTTTTTGTTTGTTCAAAATTTGAATTTGTGATTGCTAGATCGACAAAATCAGTAGATTAAATCATCAACCAGTCGACTACAAATAGGACCAGTCAACTTATTAGATCAACTGATTTGTCTAAAGGGTTTGAGGTTCATTTGCTTAAGAATAATCAGTTGACTAGTTTAAAGGATCAGTCGACTAATTCTATTTGTATATTGTTTTTGCCTTTGAGAAGTGGTCGACTGATATTACCTTTAGGTCGACTAATTTCGACAGTGTGCTCAGGCAAATCATTAATTAGCCATCCAGTCTACTGGCTCTATGAATCAGTTGACTGGTATTGTTTGTACACTAATTTTGCCTTTAATGGCCAGTCGACTGAATTTTCTTAGAGGTCGACTGATTTGGACAGTGGGTCTATAGGCTATTTTGTAAAATATCATTAAGTCGACTGGTTCTTAGGATCAGTCAATTGGTTTGATTAGTATAACAAATAAGCTTTAAGAATCAGTCAACTAGTTTTATGAACCGGTCGACTGGTTTAGACAGTGAGTGTTTTCTAACTTATTTTTCATAGTGTACTTTTGATCTTTCAAAACTTAAGTCATGGAAATGTTTTGTTTTGAAAAATTCACTTGAGGTTAGTTCTTAGATGATTATTTTAAATAGTAAGAGCTTACGACCAATGATTAATCTAATCCTAATGTCACTTAAAATCCAAAACCCAAAATAAGAAAAATGAAAGTCTTCACTTGAATCATTGGGCTTGAGTGTATCCAATTTGCTTGAATCGTCATGAGAACATTCCACTTGTCTTTATCTTTGCTTTGGAGCATATTCTTGAGTGGAATCTTTTAGCTTGATGGACTTTTGTCATCTTCTTTTTCAACAATTTTCTTTGACCTAGATAACCTATTTGCATTGTCACTTGGATAAAACATTAGTGCATTGAATAATGTTTTGTGATCATCAAAATTACTGAAATGTTCTTGGTTAAAAACCTTTTAAGGCTAACAGAAGCCATTTCTATTTATTGCTTTTGGTAATGAAAAGTAGTTTAGCTTCTGGAGATCTATTATAGTCATTTATGAGATCCCCACCATAACCTAAGCAAATAAGACCTCTGGGAGAAATTATTCAATGGTTTGATCCCAATGGTTCCAACGGTCAAATGATAATTCATATGTGCATATACAGTATATTGTTGTTGACGTGGCCCTTAATCTGACTCTTAGGACCACCGAATAATTTCTCGGACTAGAGGGGCACCAATTATCATACCAAACAAATGTATCTCTACCACCACCAATTATCTTGACAATGAATGGTTTATCTAAAGGCCTAGCTTTTGGAAATTTTCTCCACCCAACTACATTTACCAAGGATTGGAATTTTCTAAAAGCTCTTATCTTTGATTAAGATTGAATGACACCACTTAACCTATAAATTGTCTTTCTTATTACATATATCCCATATATATATATATATGCTTCATAATAGCAGCCACGTTCCAACCTCCAACCTTTAAATCTAAGTCCTGCCACTTTTTTAGGATTATACATAGAGGACTATGCTATTTTACTACCTGTATGTTTGAGATCAGGGCCCTTCCAAAGGAGTCTTCTAAAGATTGAGTCAATGGATTTAATAACTGCTTTGGAATGATAAGGATAGAGGACTAGTAGACATGTACCTTATAAAGACTTATTTGATCATTTAAGCTCTTCCAGCTTATGAAAAGAATATGGTAGTCTAGCTTTGAGCCCTTGTAGTTACTTTGTCAACTAAGATTTTACAGTCTTGGGTTTTAAGTATACTTGACAGTAGAGGTACCCAAGATATTTAACTAGAAAAGAACCAATGCTCATTCCCAAAATATGACTAAGCTACTCTTTAGCTAATCTGGAAACACCTACAACAAAGATTATGTTCTTGCTAAAATTAGGTTTGAGGCTAGATAAGGATTCAAATTCATATAAGGCTTCTTTCAGAGTTGAAACTGAATCATTGTCTACAATTTCAAGCAAAAAAAGAATCATCTACAAACATAATGTAAGATATTTGTAAATTATGACATCTAGGATGATACTTAAACTGACTGTGTGAAATTTTGTGTTTAAGAAGAAAAGAAAATGCCTTAATGACTAGTAAGAAAATCTGGGGAAACATGGGACATATCTCCCAGCTTGAGCCCTCTTCCACCTTTAAAATAACTTTCAAGTTTTCCATTAAGCATGATTGAGTACAGAAGGGTTGAAATGCAAGGCCAAACCCACTAAATCATAAGATTTTTGTTGATGAACCTTGCTAACACATCTAATCGGAGCATTATCTCTATGATAGTTTTGGATAAGCTTTTGCATGTGGAAAATATTGTGATGAATAAATCTACCCTACAAAAAAGTTGATTAAGTGCTACTAATAAGGGTAAAAAACCAAGAGTTTTAGTCTATTAGCTATAAATTTAGATATGCATTTGTAAACAGAGTTAAATCAAAATATAGGTCTATAATCTTCCATCTAGGAAGGATTCTTCACTTTGGGAATCAATGTGATAACAATAGATTTCCATCGAGCACACATACAACCAGTTTGGACATAATAAGAAATTGGTTCAATAACTTCCTATCCAATAATGTCCAAGTTTTGCCCAATATATTTCATTGTATCCATCAAGACTTGGGGATTTATCCCCATGAATATTGAAAAAAAACTTGTTTGATCTCCTCATGTGTGATTGGTTGACTCAAGTTATATTTCTATTTTTTTTTTTTTTATATATAGTTGATCTAATACATTCAGAGAGTTTTCTCAAGCTGTTTTTTTGTTAGATTAGATTGGTCTAGCAAGTTTTAGAAGTAGTTGATAACTTCTTAACCTTTTTTGAATCCCCAAGACCAGTGCCCTCACTATTTTTTATGTTTAAAATCTTGTTATTAGCCTTGTGATTGTTAGTGTTTTTTGTGAAAAAAAGTAGTATTATTATCCGCTAACTAAAGCCATTTGGCTCTAGATTTTTGCGTATAATAACTTTCTTCTACTACACTATAATGGTAATAATCAATCCTAGGCTTCTTTTCTTTAGTGATTAAAATGCAATTCATTGGATTCTTTGATAATTCCTATTAAATAACTGCAAGATGATTCCTAGCCTCCATGGTTTTAGTAAAAATCTTATTGTAAAACTTGTTAAAATGTTTGAACTTGAGTTTGAGAGCTTTCAACTTCTGAGATAGTCTTTACATGGGATTTTCCCTTACATCCTCATTCGAAGCTTTAGTAAGAAGGGTATTAAATTTAATATGATCTATGAAAAAAATTAAAAATCTAAATAGCTTCCCCTTTTTGTCTTTAGATAAATTCACTTTAGAAATGGTTGAGTTTTGGGGTAACAATCCAAACACCTGAAATAACCCCTTAGAATTTAGGAACTTCTGAGACCAATTATCATTAACCATGGTATGATCCAATTTACTTTGTATGTGATTATTTCCTTCACTTAGGGTGCTCCAAGTGTACCAATACCTTTGGCATTTTAGTCTTCAACTTCAATGTTGTAAATGTATATGTTAACATCCACTGAAGCTTCTCCGCCACCATATTTTTCATCTAGAGACCTGGCTACATTAAAGTCACCAATAATTATCCATGGGCAACCATGTTTCTACATCATGAAGCTTCAAACTATATGTGAGTGAGTATAAAAAAAAAGATAGTTATGAATTAATGCACACGTTGTTAAAAATAAACCTCAAGTTTTTAGATTTATAATAATTCTAGATTCCATCCTAAGTATTTAATATTTCCAAATTTCCAATCATAGTATAAAATCATACATTTTGTTGTCATTTGACATGGGGATGGTGAGCTTTAAGATTTCCAAGTGATAGTTGTGTCAAATTTGTCATCAACAATAATTGGAGCCCAACTAATTCTATCCACTTTGTCCAATAATGGAGTTGGGCTTGCTAGAGTATTGTCTCTTAATTTTTCAATTGGTTTATCTGGATTGCTCTGTACATTGAGATGGACCAGACCTGTAACACTTGCAATGGCTGCAAGGTTTTTAGGGGTCTGTACATTGAGATGGACCGGACCTGTAACACTTGTAATGGCTGCAAGATTTTTAGGGGTTTGTGCATTGAGATGGACCAGACCTGTAACACTTGCAATGGCTGCAAGGTTTTTAGGGGTCTGTGCATTGAGATGGACCAGACCTGTAACACTTGCAATGACTGCAAGGTTTTTAGGGGTCTGTGCATTGAGATGGACTAGACCTATAACACTTGCAATGAATGTAAGGTTTTTAGGGGTCTGTACATTAAGATGAGAGCACTTTAAAAAAAAAAAAAACTCTTTTATTGATAATATTTTCGTAAGTGCTCAACATTCCAGGGCTTAGGTACAGGCTTCCCAGTTACATCATCCAACCAATACGTCGTGGGCCTGACGATTTTGGTTATCTTGTAGGGCCCTTCCCAATTAGGGGAGAGCTTTCCCATGGTGGGATCTTTGGTGTTTGGGAATACTCTTCTTAAGACGAGGTCCCCGATCTGGAAGTGGATAGGTTTTAGCCCTTGGCTGAAGCTCTTGGCCATTCTCTACTGGTATGCTTTAGTCTTGATCTGGGCTTGCTCGCGTTTCTCTTCAGGTAAATCTAAATTTTCTGCTAGTTGATGGTTGTTGGTTTCTGGTTAAAGGCATCCATCCTCAAGGTTGGCATGCCGATCTCGACAGGAATGACCGCCTCAGTACCGTATGTAAGTGAGAACGATGTCTCTGCAGTTGGTGTTCTTCTCGTGGTACAGTAGGCCCAGAGCACTCCGGAGAATTCCTCAACACATATTCCCTTGGCTACTTCCAACCTCTTCTTTATGGCATCAAGAATTGTGCAGTTGGTGACCTCGGCCTGTCCATTAGCTTGGGGGTGCCTTGGTGAGGAGAAGTGGTGATTGATGTGCAAGTCTTCGTAGAACTTCCTGAATACATTTCCAGCAAACTACATACCATTGTCTGAAATGATGACGCGAGGTATGCCGAACCTGCAGACTATGTTCTTCCATGTGAAGTTCTTTACCTCTACTTCTGTTATGTGGGTTAGAGGTTCGGCTTCTGCTCATTTGGAGAAGTAATCAATGGCGACCAGCAGGTACCTTCTGTTTGGAGAGGCTTTTGGTAATGGCTCTACGATGTCCATCCCCCATTAAGTAAAGGGCCTAGGGTTGGCAATAGGAATAAGCTTGTGATGGGGTTGGTGCTAATATGAAGCAAATCGTTAGCACTTGTCGCACTTCTAAACATATTCCTTGGCCTCTTTCAACATGCTAAGCCAGTAGTAGCCCCGAGTCAGAGCTCGGTGGGCTATGGTTCTACCACCATTATGGTTGCCGCAGATTTCTTCGTGTATCTCGGCTAGGACATATTGAGATTCCTCTAGAGATATACACTGCAAGAAGGGCTGCGTGTAAAATCTTCGGTAGAGCTTCCCATTTAAGATTAGGTATCGAGCTGCCCTAATTCGAATCCTTCAGGCCTGGTTTTTTTCCTTTGGGAGCGATCCTTCT